>CAJJDO010000107.1:52183-65565 GCA_905183005.1 Paramecium pentaurelia | reverse complement strand
AATCGAATACAATAGTGGAAAAATTGTAAAAGGAAAAAAAAGCATTAAATAAATAAACTATATTCTATAGCCAAAATATTTTGATCTAAAATCAAATTTATTTTATACTTGGGTTGTTACTCTATTTTCTTGAGCTATATTGTTAAGGTAACAAATTGAAACTATCTTTTTAAGACCAAAAGGATTCTATATGAAAGTAATTGCTTTTTTTTTTTAGCATTTTAAAATAAATAAATTTGTATTAAGAAATCAAAATACTATTTATATTTTGGAAGATTAAAATTTATATGTATATCAACCAATTAGAAGAACAATAATAATAATAGTGTTTTTTTTAGATTCTAATCTTTAGTAATTTTACCTTTATTTATTAATTTATGATAATTTTGATATAAAAGGGATGCTAAATTTTGTAATTAATTTTTGGATTGAAAAGTAAAAATGTTAGAAAAGTTTTGATAATTGTCATCAAAAGTAAATATGGACAAGAAAACTGATCATTTTCAACCTGATGTGAACATTAAATTTTGGAAAATCTATTGAAGTTTTTTTCTTAGAATTATTCTAATTTTTATATTAAGAAAATATTTTTGGACGAATTTTGGTAAGTCCAAATTAATATATTTGTAATAATCTCTAAATAAGATAATTTATATATACTTTAGACTATCTTATTATTTAATATTGGTTAAACAAATAAATTTGATTATTGTATTAGTTTCAAAATTATGCATTAATATTTTCCTAAAAATTATTTTAACGATATTTAATATCTCAAATTTTTTAGATTTTCAATTTGTGTATGATAGAAGTTTCAAAAGTAATTTTTATGTGTGAGAAATTTTATAGGAGAATTTATTAATGTCACCCTCTAATAATAGTCATTTCAAATTGAATATAAATAATATCTAATTTAAAATTTATGATCATTAATTTATTAGTCAATTTAATTAGAATGGCCATTTATGTCAAAATCATCAGGTTTATTATAAAAGCTTTAGTTAAATTAACTAATTTAAAATTATATCATAACTTTTAATAGATATCACCTAAAGATTTTCATAAACATGAAATTGGATTGATGTAATTTTATAAATTTATTTTAAATCCCTAATATTTTTGTATTATTTCTCTAGTATACTAATAGGGAAGCTCATTAATAGTGTTTAATTTTTCTTTTTTTTGAGATAAAAGAGTTTTATAGATTAAACAATCATTCTAAGGAGTAAAAATGAAGTCTCTACCCCTTAAAAAGCAATTAGGCTCTTAATTATTAGTTTAATAACTTAATTTCTTGCTGCAATCAAGGATCAATTTACTTTTAAATTACTCTAATAATATAAACGAGATCCATGCTTAGTATATCCATTTTAAATCTTAATACTCTAAAAATTTTGTTTTAGAATACTCATTTACTTTACTCATCTAATATTTTTATTTACTGCTAAATAATACTTTTCATAATTCTAATAATGTGCTAATTGACTTCATGAAGTCACATTTTGAATCAAACCTTAGAAGGATATTTATTTTCCATTTATTGCTGACAAGTAAAAAATTTCTAGCATACTTTAATGCAAAAGATCATTTGAATATATATTTCAAGGAATAAAATAACTCATTCTTATTAATGAATAACATTTTTATACTAACTTCTTTTCCCCTTTTATTGTTTTTAATTTTGAACAAAATTTTTGAATCATCATTTCCACCTTTAACTTAATTATTGTATTCGATGAGTTTAAATAAAATAATAATAATTTTTAATTAAATTTTGGAAAATCTTATAAAAAATGAAATTCTAAGTTAACTTTACAAATTTCATAATAAATAAAATATCAAGATATATTTATGTAATATTCATATTTCAATATATTTTCTAATCTGAATTTCTTTTGAATCATTATCCCAAGTTATTAAATACTAAGCATCATCACTTATACATCCATATATATCAGAACTTCCAAATTCAATGGATTATTCAGTTTTAAACTCACCATTTTCTGTTGTCCTTATCAAATTCACATAAAAGCCATATCTATTTACAAGCAGGCTTTTTGATTTTATATGCTGTTAAGGAAATAAATCATAAACATATCTACCACATTTAACAAGAATATCTTTAGTCTTTAAATACTATTTATTAGTATTATTCATTTCATAAGCGTACATTTATTTTATTGCTGATGGTTAAAATGTGAATAGATTATCATTTATAAAGCATATTCTCTTACCATATTTCTCAACCATTATCTTTTAGATTACAATCCATTTAGAATCCTATTATGATTATTCTATTATTAATATTTATTTATCTTCACCACATGAAATCACTTTATTCTATTGTTAATTCAAACTTAATCCTAATACACAACTAGTATGATCTGTGATAGTTTATTAACATAGCCATTGATTCTACTTCTTCCAAAATTTAATAGTTCTATCACTACTACCTGAGATGATCAAATCTTCAGTATTATTATTATACACTAAACAATATATCGAATTATTATGTCCATTTAATTTCTATTAGCAAATCCATTAATTGTTTTAATTCATAGACCATATTATAATTGAATTATCATCACTTTCAGATATAAAGTGATTAGATTTATTCATAAAATTCAAAGTGTTTACAACATTTTAATGTTCAGTTAGAAGTTGAGTTTATTTCAACATTTCTTATTTGAATTGAAATACTTTAATTTGTTTTTCACATCCAGCTATTACAATTGAACAATCTTTATTAATAGCTATTGCATAACAAGGTTAATGTTATTTAATTGAATTATTGTGTATAATATTATAAGTGAATGGTTTTAGTATTAATTAAAGAGATGATTGAATAATTGGTTATTAAGTTTAAATTTATTATAAATTCTATGATTATAATTATAAATCTTTATCTTTATTTGTTTCTTGTAATGATTATTTTTGAATCTTTTCTTTTCCATAAATTTGATTAAATTATTTCTTGAATTCTTAATTTAGATATTCTTCTTTCTTTTTTATTTGATTATCAATAGAAACCTTTATTAAAGATGTTACTTAATGAATCAATTAATTATTAAATTATTAATTGTTTATATTTGGTTATAACAATATGAACTATTTTATTAAATATTTTCTGATTATTATTATTATTATTATTGTTATTGTTGAAATCTTTAATTAAACAACTATTCAATATCATCCATAGTTTAATCAAGTAAAACATCAATTCTATTGAATGAAGACTAAATGCATGAATGAATTGTTAATACCTATAAATTTTCCTATAGTTAGGAACAGTAAGTTTCAAATTTAGCCTAATATCCCTTCATTATATTTTATTAGTTAAATTCAAAGTTTTCTCTATTGCTGAAGATCATTTAAATTATTTGATTTAGATAAAAACTATTATTAATTAGAATTAATTTAAAGCCAAAAATTAGTATTCATCAGCATGAAAAATGTATAATAAAATAAAATAAATATCATATTTATTTTGTCGAACATTGATTATGCAATTAAATACATCTGATAATTTTTTTATAATAATTGATAAAGTATGACTAATTTTTAATTAGATGCCTTTTTGCCGAAAAATTGGTCTTTTCAGAATTGATTAAAATAAATATTTGAGATCATAGCCCTTGAAGATATTCTTTAAATTAATTCATTGATTAAACAACTTTATAAAAATTTGTTAATTTCTTAGAGAAAAGAAAAAATTGTTAGATAGTATTGGATTAGAGAAAGTTATAATAATTGATTTTGGTGGTTCTTACGATGAAGTTGAAGAAGATAAAGATCATTTTTTCGATAATTGATGTATTTTTGTAGGCTTTATTTGATATAAGTTTTAAAGGAAATAATTATAGTTTTGGTTTATAGTTATAACAAATATCCTGTTAAATGCTTGAACAAAAACAAATGTTAAACTCTTATGATTATTAAATTTTATACACTTAATAACACATATTTTCATCTAATGTTTTTATTTCTCAGTGAATATTGTGACAAGCTTAATGACACTTGAGGAATTAAAAAATGAAATCTGTTCAAAATTAAATAATAATACTTGATTAATTCTTTAATAAGTAAATTTTTATTTTAAATCTACTTCACTCACAAAATAAAAATTCAGATATTAAATTAACTGAAAAAATATTGATATAATTTTTATAAGTGTGCTCTTATTTTCAATACTTCAAAATTACCTTATTAGGAATTAATATGTTAAAAAGTAAGGAAGCTTTTATCCTTCTGCCTTTGTTAGTAAGAATTTAAATATTTTGGTACACTTTATAATTCTGAAGAGTCAATATGAGATTATATTTTTTTGATATAAACCCTAAATTTAGATAATTCAATTAAATAGAACTTAGTCATCTTAAATTGTTAATCTAATATATATAAGGCAATAATGATATCTCATCTGATGAAATTTATGGAATATAACCATAAGAATTGCTATAGGACATTTAAAGATATAAATTGATGCAGTTTTAGATCAGTTTTATTCTAAGTTTGGAATTTAAGTTTAGTTGAGAATTTGATTATATTATTCTAAGACAGATATTCTGATAAGTAAGCAGAAAGAGAAGATTAATAATCCAAATAAATTCTTTATTTCTTAAATATATCTAAGAATAAAAAAATTTATGATTTTTTGACTTATAATTAGTGAAGTTCAAAAATGGGATTAATCAAAATTAGTCTTTAAGACCCTAAAAGACATATATTTTTATGTATTTGTAAAATAGTTTAAAGAGATCATGGAGCTTAATTGTCTTATTTATAGAATCCATCCAGATAAATTTTTAATTAAACTATGGAGGATGTTAGTATATCCTTTAATAAGTTACACTAAAATTATATATCTAATTAGTTTAAGGTAATTTCTCAAATTAAAAGAAAATAAAAAGGAACTCTTATATCAGTGAACTTTTATAACTTTTACAATATAATCATGTATGAATTTATTTGATTAGTTGAACATCATGTGCTTAATTAAGGAAAATTACAGAAAAATTACTTTAGAAAATTTGAAATTCTGTGGCTCTGTAAGAGCAGATTGATTTTAGTTAATCAAAAGAATTAAAAATAATGAGTTCACGATAATAAGAGGAAAATGAAGAGGTATAATTTTGAAGTATAATGAATTGAATATTATTATAATTACCTTTTATTTGAATTGTTTTCTTTAAGGAAATTTTTATGATTAAACATTTCAAAATGTGTAAAACTATTGTATTTCTGAAAATAAATAATAACAAGAAATTTTAAGTTTTGACTAATCATTAAATTTCTGAACAAAAAAAAGTTATATATTAAGTATTATAAGCAAGAAGACCAATTATTAAATTGATAAGAACTTCAATTCACAAATTTATATTTAAAGAAGTTTCTATATACTTAACAGAAAAATTAATGTTGACTATCAATTTACTTATTATTTTTTTAATATATATTACAAATAAAAAATTATGAATTTTAATATATGGATAAACAAATAAAAGTGTTATATTTTAGGATAAATATTTAATTTCTATTAATTAAAATTAAAAACAATATTATAGGAATAAAATGAAATCTTATTAATATTAATATTAATATATTTAATATGGTGCGTCACAACTCAGTTTAATGTTTATCAATATGTCAGTCCGTCCACCAAAGGGGATAAATCTCTCCCCCGTAGATGACTCTTCTCAGGACCCCTTACATTTTGAGGCCTCTACTTCCGGATTTGGTTTAACCTCTTCGCCCACTGACCGCGATCTGATCCCCAAAAGACGCTATCATATTACCGAACTGTATGGGGAAGCTATTCGGGCTCCTTTCCCATGGGCTTCTGAGTCTGATAGCCTTTGTGACCCTCTAAAGCAGCTATAAATAGGCTATTAGGGTCTTAAACAAAGGCATGACCCAGGAGCGCTTATTTTCTTTCTCCCACCATGAATTAAATTTTATTTTTTATGAAATCTTATTTTTATTTGAAATGTTCTATTTGAATATAACAAATGATCAAATAATTCCCAATTCTATAAACATCTTAATACTTTTCAACTACATTAGCTTGCGATAAGTTAACATTAAATATTTAATGCTTATATTAGATTATTCTAAATTTGTTCTTTTCATAAGCCTAACTTTATTGGAGTACTATCCATCAATTGCTTTTTTAAGACTTTACCTTTTTAGTTTACTGTCTACATTCCAAGTTAATTAAAATTAGTTTTTTTAATTCTCAAACTATTCTAAATTATCCGATATTTAAGGAAAATTAACTAAATATTTATAAATCAGAATTTATAATAATAAATACGCTCTTAAGATAAATTTATTATTAATTGAGTAGTTTATTTTCCTTTATGCATAAGAATTTCAATTAGAAATATCTCTTCCTATTGTAATTTCAAAAAGTTTTTCAAATTTGCCATCTTCCAAATATCAGGATGTATCTAAATCTAAAGTATTGTATGTATGTTAGGTTTGATCTTTAAATAATTCACTTTTATAATGTTTTAATCACTTTAAAAATTATAGAGTTTTTTTAATAAATAAAATATTGATTATTAAGATATTTTGTTTTCATTAAATTAGCAACTATGAATTGATTTATAATTAGTACAAAGAAATTAGATTAAGAATTGAAATTTAGATTATACAAAATATTTAAAATGAGGGCTTCTTTATATTTATATTTATTTCAGCAATGAGATACACTTCAATTTTCAATAATTAAATTCTAAGCAATTAAATTTTTTTACCCAAAAATTGATTATGATTTCCAAAATTAGCATTATCAGATATTAAACTTAAACATAACTTCAGTAAATGGATATTTATTATTATTTTCTTTCAAACTAATTTGCCTAAGACGAATCCTAGCATTCAGATTAAAAAAAATTAGATAAAAAGTATAAACTGAACTAATAAATCTCATTATTAATAATAAAATATGTAGAATTAGGAATGCACATATTATAAATGTCAAATGATTAATCATTACATATACAGTCATTAAACTCAAAAAATATTACACCCTTAATATCATTTGAACAATTTTAATAATGGATTAGAAGCCAGATGATTTCAATTTCAGATCTAAAGGAATTCAACAATTTGAGTATTTAATATGCTTGCCATATGATTTAACTAATCTAGATCCTATACTTAATTTCTTTAATTGAAGTATCTTATTGAACCCAGAAAATTTTGCCAAAAAATTAAAAAGCTCCTTATGAGACCAATTAAAAAGTAACCTGAAGATATTATGAATCAAAATGTGACCTAAAATAAAACTTAGAGATTAACATTCAAGAGTTAATAATAAAGAATACTTTTTAAATAAATCTAAATAGAATAAAGAATAATATAATAATAAGGACTATTAGTTTTAAAAGTTAAATAGTAAGGAATACTTAAAGAATTTGAAATATAAATTTGTTGTTGGACCAGATTCAAAAGAACTAAGAAAATCAATAAATTGATGATTGGTCCATTAGAAGAAGAAGAAGAAGAAGAAGATGTAGCTTTGATAAAATAGAATAAAATGATAATAAATAATTTACTAAATTACGTAGAAAGAACTAATTTAGAATTAAGTAAGCTCATGTATATTAAGAAGGTTAGTATGAGAATGAAATAATCTATTATGGGTATAATTATTAGTAGTAGGATAAAATATATTGTAATATATGTATAAGATTAGTAATGATGGTATTTATAATTAGTAAGATGAGAAAGATGAATCATGAAATGAAATCTTTTTGAAAAATTCATACTAGATTAATCATTACCTTCTTTTTGGTATTACTAGTTCAAAAAAAAATCCTAAATGGATTTAGAATAATACTTAAGTCAAGTTTAAAGGTGTATATAAAATCTTTTTTAAATTAGGAAGTTTAAGTATTTATTTATAAAAAATTAGGGGATTATAAATATATATTGATGTAAAATTAGAATAATAAATAATATACAATTGATGAATTAGATTGAGGTTTTAAATAAATTGATAGGTCAAATATTTTTTTGATAAAATTAAACATTAATCCTATTATTTATAAAAATAAATTATAGAGACTATAATCAGAAAAAAAATAAAACTACTAATACTTTGGTCAATATTTGTAAAAAAAAATATTTATATCAATTAATTTTATTATTGTCTTTTCAATAATTCTGAAATAAAATCATATAAGATATGTTTAGTATTAAATAAATCAAATTTTATAGAGCCTTCCTATTTGATAATAAACTAGAATGAGAAAATTAGGAATAATAATAGCTTCATTTAAAGTAAGAATCATTGTAAATAAATTCTAATTTACAGATCCTCTCTATATTTTTTAACATTCTTTAATGATTCACTATAAATATAGAGTTTAGGTTTATCATATATGAAATATTTGATTAAAATAATCTAAACTGAATTCAAGTTGTAAATATCCAATTTTTTATAACAATACTTATTAATACCTTAAATTTTATATTTTTATAACTAAATTAAATATAAAGTTTCTTGAAATCTAGATTTGAACATAGGGTATCTTAATTCAATTTAATATCTTTAGAAGCAAAAATAAGAAAATATAAAAGCTATTAATATTAGTAACATTTAAAATTGAAGCATTTCCAAAATCTATTTATTGTTTCAGAATATCATTCATCATATGATCTGATTAATTTAATAATCTAGGTATAAAAATTGAAATTATGTGCAATCTATATGTATCTAAAGAAAACTGAAAAAAGAAGAATCTATAATTTTACATATTATTATCTGAAATTCAATTATAATTCTTCATTAAAATTGAACAGCATAATTTAAGTTCCTTTAACTTTTTACAAAATATTAATGTTATTTCACAACAATTTAAGAAATATCGGAGTACAAAATTATGAAACTTTAAAATTTTAATACTAGATGATTTAAAGGAGTAATGAAAAATGAGTTTTAAATTAAATTTATATAATTTTAGTTATTAACATCATTAGTAGATTAAATCTAATTTTATGATTTTTAATAATTACATACATTCCAGAAATCTAATCTATTTATTAGAAAATGTACTTTTAGCTATTTAATTTTATAAGTTACAAATATATCACTTAACTATCGTGCTTGAATTTGTTATTCTATAAAATACTTAATTTTCATATATTAAGTTTTCTATAGTAGAGTTTATCTTAAGAAATAAAATAACTAATAAATAGATTCATTTTTCAACCATAAAATATATTCTATAAATTTATTATCTTAACAGTAGAATCAAGCCTTTGAATTTTTATATAATTTGGAATCTATTTTATCAAAGAATAAGATATCATTTATATATTAAAAAGAATTACTAATTAGTAAATAAGGTTTATTAGGTTATTCTTAAATGATTTTATAAGGATATAATAAAAGAGGATAGTTTTTTTAAGGCATATCAACATCATTTCAATATTATTCGCTTATAACATTAGATATCAGAACAGACAACTGTCCTTAATAATAGAGTAAATTATTTTTATATATATAAATATAAATCTGAATGAATGTATATAATTCACTTATTAATCCTAATAAATTTTTTATATCCCTCTTTTTAATTATATTTAGTTATAAAAACTAGTAAATAAAATTTATTGACAATAGATAGAATCTAATGATTTTAAATTTAATCATAACTTTTAGGTTATATTCAAAAAGTTATTGGCTCTTAATAAATACTATTTGATCTTATTATTGTTTATATTTAAAAATTTGGAATTTTATACCAATTTGAAGATGCATTTTATTGTTTTTTAAAGAATTTGTCTTATTACAAGTGATTTAATATATAGTTTGATCATTTATACAAGAAAAATTATATATTTTGTTATATTGGAGATTTGTGAATAATAAGGTAATTAGAAATTTTTGATATTGATTTCTCATTATGAAGATATATTTAGTAATTCTACTTAAATCTTCGAAGTATTATTTATTTCAAAAATATATATTATCATAAAATTTAATTAGCTTCACTTTTAAATTTATTTGATGTTATTTAGTTGGTTTTTAGTGTTATCAGTTATATATAACATTTTACAATAGTTACACTAGTAAAATGATTTCATAATTAATCTAGAAGTATTTATAGGAAATTTATTCATGATTTCTACTCTAGTATAAAAAAACCTTCAACTTATTTCATAATTATTATAATAGATTCATACTTTTACTATAAGCTTTATTATTATAATCATTTAGAGGAACAAAAATTATTCATTTCATAATTGATAATTAAAATATTTAAGAATAATCTTAATGACATATATATATAAATTGACTTTGTTAGTGTTTTTTCTTAATTGCTATATTTTTATTGTTAGAATTTTGAATTAAAAAATGAGTAATTTCTTAAATAATTTATCATATTGAAATGATAGTATTAGATAATATATTAATTTTAATAGATATTTTCATTAAGACCTGAATATTTATTTATTTTTTATAAATAAAGAGGAATTGTTTATGATTTCATTACGACCATTATTATTTAATTTTCATTGATGAACGATATATCAATTTAAATTGAAGTATATGATGTATTTAATGTAAGTATATCAAAAATACACCTTCAAAAATCAAAATAATTGACTCATGGTGAGGCATTCACATAAATTGGTGGAGCATGGTTATATTACAAAGAGTATTCTTAATAATTGTATTGTAATGGCTAATAATCAGGTTAGTTAGAAAAATTAAATATTAGTTGGATTTTTATTTGCCTGTCTTTTTTTAATCTTATTCTGAATGCCTAAATTAGTTTTTATCGGGGTATTAGATGAAAAATGTCTTGCTTTTATTTTTGTAAATGATTTTAGTAACTTAAGATGATTAATTATGTCAAGATTGTTGTTGAATCATTAAATACAATTTTCGATACTTTATTACCTTTCAACCAAAATTAATAATCTAATTGTTTATCTTGGTTAGTATTGATTATTTTCTCATTTATTGCTGATAATTTTGGTAGAAAATTGTCATCGTCAATTTCTGTTGAAGCCCTCTTAGTTAAAGTATTCTATATTTTTAATATTTAAGTTTGATATGAACTAATAGATGTTAACTATAGTTCTATTCTTTTTAAGTTTTCGAGATATGCCGATAATTACTGTACATTATTCATTTATTAATGAACTTTCCTGTAATTTAATTATATCAAAGATTTTATATAGAGAGTAATTTTAGGGAGGTCTAAAATGTTGGTGTCAAAGTGTTTTTTCTAATTTGTAAATTTGCTATAATAGCATTAGCATATTTTATTACGTTTTGGAAATGGTTAGAAATTACAGTTGCAATACCATATTTTTTATAAATTATTGGTAGTCTTTTGATATTTGAATCTTCTTATTTCTATAAATAAGATTAAGAAAATATGACATCACCTTTTCCTTATTCATGATTATATTTAAATATATATTNATCTAATTCTAATAATAACTCTAATTAAATAGGATAAATATTAAAATAAGCCAAAACTGCCTTTAAGATTTACTTCATGAATTTATAAATTCCAGATCCTACAAAAAATATTAAATAAACCTGAAGAAAGTAAATTAGCTCACTGTAAGAAGAAGAAAAATATATAGAACTTGATGAGATTGTTTATTTCATAAATACTAATTGAATTTTGAACTATAATAATACAAAAATATTCAAAGTCTATCTTATAAATAAGGTATTGAATCTCTAGCTAATTTTCAATATTTGCATGTAAGACTAGAAATTATATGAAGATTTCAAACTACTTATTAATTATCGATTGATACAAACCATGATTCTCTCAAATTTATAAAAATAAATAGTAAACTCTAAGTGATTGTATCACTATTAATACCTTTTGTAATTATGTTTTTTCTCTCAAAGTTATAGTGACACACAAGTAAGTTAAAATCTAAGCTGTCATTCGAAATTCTTTTCCTTTTTACTTCATAAATACATATTAAATTTTAAAGAAATATAGAATGAAAATAAAATAATGATAAAAAAGGAATAATTTTTATTTAAATCCAGATTTGAAAGAAGATTGATATTTTTATAATTTGGATATATAAAGATTTATTAGGGTATAAAACATTCTTGAATAATGTAGATGATAAACAGTGTACTGTGTATAAATAGTCTAAATCTATGATAGATAAACCCCATTTCTTTCATCATTAAATTCAATTAGTAAAAAATTAATTCAGATATCAATTTTCTGTATTTTGTTTTATATTTCTACTTTTGAAATTTCCTATATATTTTTTTAATCACTAAATATTTTTAAAATATAGAAAAACGATAGATTTAGAATAAAAATTAAAGATATATAATCAATAATTTATAATTCCACTATCATTGTATCAAATATTTTCTTTTTAAATCAAACATCTATTTTAAAATTATATAAATAATCTAATATTTAAAGATTTAAAGATTGATATAAATGAGAACTAAGAATTGAATTAAAAAAAATAATGAACTCATAACAATGTATTATTTTTAGGTTACAATAGAATATTTAAGATTCTAATTCAGCGAGTAATTTAATCTTTATTGTTACAAATAGTTTAAATTCCTATATATAATTAACAAGTTTTATAATATATTGATATATGTATCAATAGTGATACAAGGATCTAGTTATGATAATTAATAAATTAAAGCCTAAATATTATTCTTTTGAAAAATTGTATCTTTAAAAAGTAAGATGTATAGTTTAAAGAAAATTTAAGATATATAAAAACATTCATACTTAAATAATCTCTTATGTTAAAGGAAAAATCTTAAGTTTTTTTATGAGTGTAAATAAAGAGAAATTAATACATGAAATTTCTAGAAGTTTCTGCAGGTCGTTATAGTATAAAGAGTTTAGTACTTATAAGGAGCCATATTACTAGATTTCGCCTTTATATTCCTGTACCATAAATCTACTAAACCAAGCGGTTTTTCTAGAAATCCCCTTAACTCTTAATTATGCTGTAAGAATGAATATTACATTTTTAATGAATATGTTGTGAGCAGTTTATTAATTACTTAATTATAATTCCAGTGATCTAACAAACTAATATTAAAAGTTAATTGTCAATTACTATAATTTCTTTATCTATAATCATAATGAAATTTTGTTTCAACTAATTTCAAAAGCAGAAGATTATATATCATTTTTTTAAGTAATACAGAAAGTAATTTGAGGAAGTTCAAATATTAGTCTAAAAGGGAGAGCTGTATAATTATTTAAGATTTTAATGTTTTAGTATTACATACATCTAAAGATAAATTTAATGTGCATCTACCATGACTTGTCTTAGGAACAAAAAATTATTAAATAGACTTTACATTTATTGTGAAATCATGAAAAGAAAATATAGTA
>CAJJDO010000107.1:4887-30607 GCA_905183005.1 Paramecium pentaurelia | reverse complement strand
TCCCAAACCCAAACCCAAACCCAAACCCAAACCCAAACCCAAACCCAAACCCAAACCCAAACCCAAACCCAAACCCAAACCCAAACCCAAACCCTAAAGAAATAATTAAAGAAGTCATTACTGAAATTAATAATTAAGGAAGGTAAGTGTATGTCCACTCTTATGGTGTGTTCCCAAGCATAACTCCCCTATTATTTAAACCTCCTTAAGATATAAAATCATTGGATCCCTACACCTATTAAGATGGTAAGATAATATTTAACATGTAACATTGTAGAGCCAATAGATTAATATGTTGTCTGAGATATACTAGACAGAAATCAGTTACGATTTCTTGCTCAAGTAAATTGGAAGACTAAATTAACAATGCAATATGGAGAGGATTCTAGTATAGCTACAAATAGTGATTAAAAAAGCTGGGAGGAATATATAAATAGTGTCTAAACTCTTATTAAAGTAAAAAATGTATGTCAAAACAAATGAAATAAGAGAATAAAAAGAATTATGTCATTTAATAGTAAAACCTGTAAGTAATGGATCATATGCTAGAAGAATAGATCTTAAATAGTTAGTAATAAAAAGAACTTCTGTAATAATAAAAGGAATAGGAGAATAGTAACTTCTCTAAACTATGCAAGAATATGAAGTTGAGGATGAGATTAAAAAAAAATAAGCTCTAATTGAAAGACTCAATTACTTTAAAATAAACGAATAAGAATATTAATTTATATTCTATAGTGGATAATATAACTATATTGAAGCTTACTAGTAGAATGAATTGGGATATATTAGGCCTTGGCAAGTAAACATGGAGAGGGTGAACCATGGATGGATTAAGAATCTTGTTTTTAAACCAATGAATAAAATAATTGAGACATTAGCCCAAACAAGTAGTAAAGCAATTAAACAGAGAATGAGTTAAATGCTAACAATCGCTCTGAAATCAAAAATAAAAGAGATCTAGGAAGATGAAGAAAGAATTAAATATTCATGCTAAGAAATATTTATTAGTTCATTTGGAAATCAAATATCTTAAACTTCCATTAATGAACCTTGGTGGTTTAAGGTACCTAATGCATATGTGGAAGAATAGTTTTTGGGAAAAATATTTATATATTGGTGTAATATTCCTCCCTTCGACGCTAACCTTTAGATTGCTGTTAGAGTACATATGTTAAGATGGCCAAAAAAAGTTCATGACTTAGTAACTATCAACAATCTAACTTACCCTCTATTTATCTAATTTGTTTTTAGTCATAGTGGTAGGTTCTTTATGCTATGGAACCATTATCCCGTTGTTTCATTTATTAATTATCAATGGAACAGTATTAGCTGCTTTGAACCTTTTTATCATGATCAGAACTATTTCTATAATTTACCCAACGGAGACTACGATTAATGCCCATTTACAAAATTCTTTTAGAAATGCAAATTTAGATCTTCAAAGCCTCCTTTTAATCTGGATTTAGATTTAAGACATTATCAGACTAAATGTGTTGATAGCAATTAATAAAAAACAATTACAATTTAAAATTGAGATTCCAATGAATCATTATCATTACATATCATTCAATATTATTATTATTTTAGAAACCTGTTCATTAAAGCTAAGTCTTATCATTAGGAATAAATTTAAAAATGTATTTTTTAAAAGAAATAACAAAATAAATGATAATTCTTTGGTCATAAAAGTTTATAGCATATTAACTAGAACAAAAAAGAATTGAATAAAGCTTTTAATCAAAATTATAAATATTATTATTGGAAAAAACTAAAAAGTTATGAATGAAACTAGTTTTGAAAGGGTAAAAGAAGCCATCAACTTTTTAATGGCTTAAATTAGACATAAGACTTTAAAAGGGTTTAATTCTAAATTTGAAATTTACTGGATAAGAAATTTCTAAAGATCTAATTTGAGTAAAATTATTGAAAATCAAGTCTGTTGATTTTCCATTTTATGTAATCTTGACTATTTTGAACTTATAATTAGTCTCCAAATATATATAAGGAGTCAAATTGTTCAGGATAAATTTATTCTTTTTAAGGGGTCACTTTTTAATCTTTTGTTATTTTTTTTAATCTGTTGTATGGCTTAATAATACTTATATTAAGAGTTTGATTTTCTATTTAAATTTAAACTATTGTGTAATTAAAATTTTTTTTAAGAAATTGAAATTTTTTAAATAATAAGAATTTAAAAGCATTTAAATTCTATTCTTTTTTGCATTCATACTTGTGGACTAGAATAGAAGGGTTTATTTTATAAATTAAACTTTTTTCAAGATAATATAAACTTAAATTCCTATTCCTTACTTTCTTTTCATCTTTATATTCTATCCTTCAAAAATGATTGCTCCCTTTAATGAAAGTTATTGATCAACTTAAAAATTATACACAAAGATATGAAAAATAAGCATTTGAGAGATATCCTCGATACTATAATAAAATCAAGTAGCCATTAGTGTTCTACTATATGTGAAATGAATTAAAATTTAATTTAAAATGAAAAAACCCAATCCTTTTTCTTTTTTCTTGTCCCCTTAGGTGGATTCGGTTTAGGAGCTCTAGCTGAGCTATTGGCCTTTAGACTGTGAATATTAGTCTAAAGAATCTCTCTAACTAGGGCAAAACGAAAGTACTTTTTCTTTCTTTCGTCTTGGTAATTTTAACTTATAAAAATGTATTTTTGCATTATTCAAATATTTAACAATCTAAAATATTAACCAACTTAGGTAACAACCAATAAAGCTGGATTAGGTCTTGACTCTCTATTTAGACTTGCTTATTTCCATTTTGTATTTGGCTGTTTGACCCAGAAAAATTTATTGAAAACCATTATCATAAATTGCATTTGTGGAAATTAAATATTTACGTTTCTCAGGATGTGATAATTTAAGTTAAATTTAAATTACTAATACTATCATGCCTTTTAATAGAATAAGATTAATCAATAATATTTAATTTTCTAAAGATATTTATATCTTAGATCGATTTCATGTTGATTATGTTTATAATATAATATTTTCTTATGATCTAATTCTACTAATGTATTAATTTTTCATATATATATTTTTTATCTCTATTTCTCAGGTTTTTGGTTTAAGTTTTAACTAATAATTTTCATTTAATTCTATCTTTTATATTGATATATCCTGAGATTTATTTAAATTCACTTAATTCTTTTAAATGATATATCATCTGATTAACAATTTATTCTCTTTTGTATTAATAAAGTATATGTAATTCAACCATCTTTTATATTAACTTTTAACCTTATGATAAATTTACTAAGAAATATACTTTGATATAATTGTTTATTTAGGTTGAAAGACTCATCTATTATATTAGATTATCGAAGATGGATAATAGATTTATATATATTATTTATTTTATTTTAAGTTGTCTAAATAAAGAGTGTATTAAGTTTATTCTTAAATTTTAATAATTATGCATTTCTAGTTATTTAACTTTGGCTTAGAATTTTTTATGCTTACTTGATATGCTTTTAAATTAGAGACATAGACTATTCTTGCTATCTTAACAATCTCAATTCTTAACACTTTTTTATATCATTAGTTTTTCAGATTATGTAATTAATTTGCCTTAATTTTTATTAGTTACCTTTTTTTATGATTATATAATTGAAATTTGCTTTCTTTAAGAATAATATTTTTTAGAAAAAAGGTAAAGTTACCACAATTCAAGTAATTCTTAAATAAGAAGGATTCCAGAATTTTCTTTTTAATTTTGATTAAAGATGTATTTAAATATAAACTCTTGAATGTCATATCAATAAAGTTTTAATAAGAGTTTTTTTTTGAAGATAGAATGAGTTTATTTTAATATAAAGTAATATCATAAGTTGAAAGCCTTATTATGAGAAATTTAAGCTTAAACCTAAAACTTAAAGTCTAAAAATATAAAGAGAGAATCATTAAGCTCTTATATTTCTATGATAAAAAGCAAGGGCATTTGAGATTTTAAATAGGATTTTTTGTCTTTATTAATCATAATATTTCTAAATATATTAAGCAATTTTTATTTGAAGTTTATAAAATAAAAATTATCTTATCAGTTTTTTTCTTAAGTTTTTTAAACCAATTCCATTTCTAATAATTATAAATATCAAGACATTTTAAGTAAGATCTAAAAAAGCATTTATCCAAATCAATTGTTCAAAATTTAATGTATCCATTATCACTTCCACAAATAATTTCATATTTGTAATTAAACATCCATCATAAGGAATATTGCATTATTAAAAAATAGGAGTAATTATATTGTTTACAAAAACTTGTAAACCTTTCATCCATAATCTCATAATGATATATACATTATTCACAATTTAAGAAATTATCACAAACCAAAAATTCATGACCATATTAATATTTACAATCAACAAAATTAATATTTCCAGGATTGTCATATTATTCGTTAAATAAAATTGCCAATAATCCACCTCAACAAATCTATTTACACTAATACTCTTGAAATTACCATCCTTCTTAGCATAAATAGCGTTTATTTTCAAAAAATAATAAGCATTCTATTTAACAACCCTATTAATATCTATAACAACCATCAAATTTTATTCTATAATCATCATCACATAGTTCATATTATAATATTATTCCATTCTAACATTTAGGAATAAATTGTTTTCTATGAAAATCTAATTCATATTTATTTTATCATTCCAAAATATTTTCCTTATTAGCATTCTAGCAAGAATATATGCATTAAACAATCATTTCATTCCTCATCATGAGTAATGATAGAATCACCACATTAAGGAATACAAATTTTTATTTATTAAATTCACTGTACTCTTATGGATATAAACGCGAATTATAGTTGAATAAAAATGAAAAGTTTTAATTAGAAGCTTATGGAAGTTTAAGTCAAAGATTTTAAGCAAATCCTTACAAGAAGTATATATGTAATTAAATCATTATAATGATATGTTATATGCCTAAACAATTTTTAACTGGGTTATCTCAATGCTACAATCCTTCATCTGTATATATGATGGAGAATTCTTTTAAAGAAAAAAAGGTATGAAAACAATTCTTAATTAAAACATCCGGATGAATGACATGAATTGGATCTTATTGAGCATTTATTAATAGATNAGGGCATTTGAGATTCTAAATAGCATTTTCTGTCTTTATTAATCATGATATTTCTACATATATAAAGCAATTTTTATTTGAAGTTTATAAAATAAAAATTATCTTATCAGTTTTTTTCTTAAGTTTTTTAAACCAATTCCATTTCTAATAATTATAAATATCAAGACATTTTAAGTAAGATCTAAAAAAGCATTTATCCAAATCAATTGTTCAAAATTTAATGTATCCATTATCACTTCCACAAATAATTTCATATTTGTAATTAAACATCCATCATAAGGAATATTGCATTATTAAAAAATAGGAGTAATTATATTGTTTACAAAAACTTGTAAACCTTTCATCCATAATCTCATAATGATATATACATTATTCACAATTTAAGAAATTATCACAAACCAAAAATTCATGACCATATTAATATTTACAATCAACAAAATTAATATTTCCAGGATTGTCATATTATTCGTTAAATAAAATTGCCAATAATCCACCTCAACAAATCTATTTACACTAATACTCTTGAAATTACCATCCTTCTTAGCATAAATAGCGTTTATTTTCAAAAAATAATAAGCATTCTATTTAACAACCCTATTAATATCTATAACAACCATCAAATTTTATTCTATAATCATCATCACATAGTTCATATTATAATATTATTCCATTCTAACATTTAGGAATAAATTGTTTTCTATGAAAATCTAATTCATATTTATTTTATCATTCCAAAATATTTTCCTTATTAGCATTCTAGCAAGAATATATGCATTAAACAATCATTTCATTCCTCATCATGAGTAATGATAGAATCACCACATTAAGGAATACAAATTTTTATTTATTAAATTCACTGTACTCTTATGGATATAAACGCGAATTATAGTTGAATAAAAATGAAAAGTTTTAATTAGAAGCTTATGGAAGTTTAAGTCAAAGATTTTAAGCAAATCTTTACCAGAAGTATATATGTAATTAAATCATTATAATAATATGTTATATACCTAAACAATTATTAACTGGGCTATCTCAATGCTACAATCCTTAATCTGTATATATAATGGAGAATTTTTTTAAAGAAAAAAGGTATGAAAAAAATTCTTAATTAAAACATTCGGATGAATGACATATATTGGATCTTTTTGAACATTCATTAAGAGATAATTGTAATTTTGTAATTACTCTATTATAATTTTGAGCTAGCATAGCTACAGTGACTAGAGAAGTTATTTTTTGGATGGTTATTGAAATAGGGAAAATCAGATATTCTTCACTCTATTAGCATTTATCATCATAAATAGAGTTTGAATAAATCTATTAGTGTTTGATTTTACTATCTATGTAAACAATATTTTTTGTCTATATGACCAGTTAACAGAAGGCAAATATAGCATGTAATTATAATAATGGGGACCACCTCATAAATTTAAAATCTAATGTAAATTAGTAGTGAATTTAGAGCTATAAATTTTGTAAAGTAAAAAGTGATACTTTTGAGATTAACGTACGAATATTGCTTAAGAAGAACTACAATTTTGTTCTGCAAATGTTTTCTAACCATTGTATTGATTCATAGAGACATTCCAGGCATAAATTATATAATTTTTATTGCTATAGAAAGTTTTTAATTTGAAAATTCACTTTATAATAAATTAGAGTGATTGCATTTCTAAATTAAATTATGAGATGCTATATAAAGGAAAGGGTATGAAAATATTTAATTACTATAAGTATTTTGAGAGTGAATAAATTATCATTAAAATTATTAAGGTTGACAAATTAATTCGAGTTAAAAACTACTTAAAATTATTGGGGCAATCCTTTACTAGGCCTTGTGAGTATAACTGCAAGTTTATTAAAACAGATATTTAGATGAAGCAGTTGCTACTAAGCACTTTTTGTATTAATTTGGCTAAGCAGTCCATTATAATTTTTCATTCAAAATTTCTCCATAGAAACCTTTTCTTTTTTAAGTTTTAATACTAAATGCTAGAAATTCTATGACAAATACAGATCAAAGAATAATTTAGTCACCTTTTTCTATCAGAAATAAAGAAAACTATATTCTAATTGTAGTCTGCCAACATTTCTCTTTCAAATGGTCATGCTAATGATCATCAGAAATAACACTTTGCCTACTTTATCAGAGCTTAAGTGATTTTTTTTTTGAAGTCGATATTAAAATTGATACTCATACATTAAGGTAAACAAAATAAATATATTATCAGATTTTGATATAGAGAGGCATTCGAAGGCTCAAAACACAAATTTAGCAAAATGTTAATGACTATATTATCTAAAATTTTCATCCTCAATAAAATTTTGTTCCGATTGAAAGCTAATATTAGATTTTTATTCATTCTCAAAATGTATATAAGTTGAGATAGATTTTATAAGGAGTTGCTTTAAAAACAATAATATTTAAAAATATTGATATCGAGTTATAAACTATTAAGATGTTTATAGTTTGATATAAGTAATATTTGTTATTTGAAATTGGATAAAGAGGCAGAGATTAGAATACCATTTAAAATAAATCTTGGTTTTTTTCTAAGTTTTCAACTATCATATTTTAATGTTAATACAATCATTTACAAATCATTTATGATAAATAATTGATCTAATCAATTTAGTCACTAATCTTGAAAGTCAAATGAAAAATAAAAGAACCTTTTAGATTGGTTGATTCGAGAATAATTGTGATTTATATTATTAATTGATGATATGTAGAGTTAGGTTGATTCGGATGTGAAACGACTAGAGACCCTTCCTTCGCTCATGTCTATGATGTAAAGTCGAAGCTTACTGCCTAAACCTTTCTTCAAAAAGCTGCGTGAAATTTGAAACATCTTAAATATCATAAATTCCTTACACCATCTATTAATGAAGATCTATAAGATTATAAAAGCTTCAAAAGTATAAAACAGACTAAAAGGTACTTATTTATATACTTCCTCGATGGACTTTGAATGTTCCTAAATCTTTTCCAAAAAAATTCTCATCACTTTGGAATAATCCGTTACTACTTCAACTCTCTAATAATCTCCAGAATCCAAAAAATTATTTATTTTCCATTCTTTATAGGTGAAAAAAAAGATGGGAGATGCAAGGGTAAGCATTTTCTATCTGGCCATAATTTTACTTAATTAGGAAATTATGAATTTTATTAATTTATGCTAATTTACTATATGGAAACCCTAATTACTTCTTAGTACTTGTATATTTTCTAAATAACTTTTTGTTGATTAGGCTCGTGTAAAATTGTTTAATTTTGAGAATTCATTTTTATATCCTTCTGTTCCAGACTCATTTTGTACTCAATTATAAAAATCTTAAAATAATTTTATTTACGTTAAATGTCCTTCTATTAATAAATATATTTAGTCTTAGCTATTTAAATTAATATTATACATTTTTATATTTAAATTTTGAATTGTTCTCAATCATATCTATACATTTCTTATCCAAAATCACAATTTTCCTTATTGATACAACAACTAAAGAATTAGAATAAATACTTTGGCGAATTTCTCTTAGAAATGGATTTAAGAAGTTAAATCTAAAAGTAAGATTATAACATCGAGTTATTTGTTAAAGTAAATAATCTTAAAAAATAAATATCAACACATAATCACTAGTTTATACGTTTTATAGATTATCGATTAAGGTTAAAAATATTATAAAAACCTTTATTTTTTATTCTTCAAATCTGTATTTTTTCACTAAAATGATTATAAAAATGGTGTAAGAAATTAATCAAATATTAATCATTTTAAATATGTTTAGACTATGGATATTTTATTTTTGCCAGCTTTGTCTTCTAAAATTATAAAAAGTATCCTTTTGATCATTAAGGAAATGAATGTGCAAGAGAAAGAATCTTGTTTTTTTCAATTAAGAAATATTTAAAAAATAAAATAGAAATATTTTAATTCTAGCAGAAATTTGACTAGCATATTTGCATTTACTATTTTGTTTAGAAAATCACACATCTAGAGCCTAAAATTGTTGATTTATATTATTAAAATGGCCTATTCATAATAATCTATTGCTACATTTTATAACCTTTTAACATATTTTTTCTTCTTTTTGTATTCCTCACAAAAAAAATATGTTCTCAGCCTTTTCATAATATCACAATTCAATGGGGAGATTAAATCTTTTTCTTGTCGAAAAGGTTCTTTTTAAGCAATGTTATTCAAGAGTGCCTATTCTTTATTAATCGGATTTGTTTTGATTATATATATATTACATACTATTTATATTTATAATTCTGTTTTTATAATAAGATATTAATTGAAATTAATAGTCTAAAAAATTACTAATAATATTTTACTAAAACTAAGTAAATGAATATGAAAAAAACAGATTAATGTGATGAATTCACATAATTCAAATCATCTATAGTTTGTTAATCACATGGATGTACTCAGACTGGGAAAACTTATATAACACAAGGATCTTTTGGAAAAACAATAATACCTATTCCTGTTACTCTTACACTAAATTGTTCATTAATAGAGCCATCCTACTATTTTGGATGTGCCTTGATTGAAAAAATTTCACAGGATGTTCAGCTCAATGTGAAAAATAAACATTCGTACTACTAAAACATATCTTAACTGTGCATAGCAAATGGAACATCACATACAAATGCACTTAAAGATTTTGGATAAACTAAATAATATGAAACCGAAGAGTCCATTCAAGTGGGTTGATAAATTATTGACTTTTATTTGGCTATAGACTTGATGGAGAAGCATGTAGATATGATAATTGTATTGAGGCTGATTATTTATTTACAACTCAAGTAGCTTTTAATATTTTCAAAACTGGTTGTAGCTGGATGCATTGATATAATTCCAGAATGTAGTATTAATAAGGAACTTCAAAAAGATGTTCAAAGTGGTAGGATCAGATATAAATTGTGAATTTAATCTTGAAAGTAATAATTGTAGAGCTCATGCGTTCACAGGCACTGATACACTTAAGACTAATAAGAGTTGCTCTTTGTACTAGGATAAATGTGTAACATCAGGAAAGGGATGTATTGGAACAAGATTTGGAAGTGCTATAAGTTTTACAGGATGTAGTGTTACAGATGGAGAATGAGCTGGAGACGCTACAAGTATTAATGTAGAGCTAGATTATGCAATGAAAAGAAAGCAACAACTGATGAAGAATGTAGTAGATGGAAAGCTAGATAAAAAATAAATGGAGGATAATGTATTGACTTATTAATTAATAGTAAAATAAATGAGGGAACAATTACTACTTGGGGTTTATTAAAAGTATTAGATAGCAATTGTAAAGAAACTTAGATAACAACATCTAATTGCGCTGTAAAAGAATTTAATGATACCTTTAAACACTTGAAATATATCCTTTCAGGTTGGGTTACTAATTGTACAAAATTTTTCAATGAGCGTTTATCAGTGATTTAGTATCTATCTTATTTCCTCAATCTTCATCTTATTCAAAAATAGTTTCATTTAATCCTATTGATAATCAATAGATTAACTCTGAAGATGTATTAATTGATGGTGGGAAATCATACTAAAATCGCTACTTCCTTATACAATATTGTTAATAAAACACAATTATTTATTAGGTGAGATTATTTAAAGTTTTTTTAAATTTTTTTTTTTAAATATCAAAGGAACATAAGATTTTTTCTTAGTTCAATAATTTTAATTTCTTTTGGTTATTTATAATTTTCACAAAGACAAGATTTTCTCGACTAATATTGTGAACCAAAATCCGAATATTATGAATTTTTTATTTCCTTATTAATTTTATGACTGAATAATAAGAATAATAGTAAATTTGATGAACTCTAATTAAGAACTTAAAATATTTTATTTACTTCATACAATAAGTATTTTTTATAAGATTCCAAATATTAATCATTCATAATTTAAGTTAATTAATTATTAATTGTAATATTGTTATTGCACAAATATAATTCTAGTTTTTTCAATTAAATGTCTTGATTTTTGACAAACAAATATAATAAGTGGAGAAACTAAATTAGATAATTTAGAAAAAAATTTTCTTAATGCATCTCATACAAATTAAAAATATTGAGTACAATATTCTTTATTCATAGAATATAAGAAATTAAACCAAACAGACCCTAAAGGCTCATTATATAATATTGCAAAAGGTACAAATATATACCATTTAATATTTAACAAGCCCTAGAAAGCATTCTAAATTAGAAGATTATCATAAAATTATAAAATTAACAGTAGAATATGTAAATTAAACCCAAAATCTAATCTTGTTCTTTCTATATAAAAAAGGAATCATGAATAAAATTAATGCTTAATGGAAATAAATTATTCATAAATTTCTTTGTTGTCCAAAATAAAGGGAAACTATGATATTGAAATAAAAATTAATTGGAAGCTGCCCTCAAAAAATGATAAAAATATTGATGGAAAGAATTTGAAATTGGTATCAATCGAAAATAGTTTTGACTTTAACAAAAAATTGTATTACAAATAAGAAGCATCACAAAAAGTAAGAAAAATGATGGTTGATGAGTGAAACTTTGATGAAAATTAGACATTGATAATAGTATATGTATATATATAATAGGCTATAATCATAATTTTTTACTCTTTTTTTAATAAAATCAATAAAATTTAATTATCACTCTTTAACATAATTTTAACATTATTTTACCATCATTTTGCTCAAATTTATGTCCAGGATAAATAATGGATATTGATACATAATGTATTTTTTTTTATGTAGACTTATGTTTGCGGGAATCTTCAATTTATCAATTCATATGAATTAATCGCTATAATACATTTATTAAAAATAGTAAAATTAAAAGACTTTAAATTAATGATAAATCAGAATAATCCTGACAAAACTTCAGTATAAAATTGATTTACGCAATTACTTTACTATTCCTTATTCTCTTTATATTGCAGAGCAAGAATTGATAATTTATATTATTATTATTCAATAATCAAATTATTTTTTTTCACAATTATTTTTTCCTAATATCCATTTTCACCCATGTGCCAACTTTATTTCCATTTTTATATTCACCTTTTTAAGTGTATAATTAATTAAACTCAAAATCATCATCTAACTCAATCCACTACCCAGCCTTTATTGAACCTCCTTATACCTCATAATACAAGCCTCCGCCGCTAAAACCTTTTCTAGTATTTATACATTAATTCATAAGTTTCTCTTTCTTCCACTTTAAAAAAAATATCCCATCTACCAATTTTGTTACCATTTTTATATTCACCATTGAGAATGATTTGTTAATTATTTTCAAATCCATCTTTCAGCTCTCTCCATTCACCATTCCTTTAGCCCTATTCATTATAAAATCCACCAGCACTGAAAAAATTATTATTTATCTTTTTACATCAATTATTTGGTTTCTCTTTTATTCTCTCTAAAAAAAATATCCCATCTACCAATTTTGTGACCATTTTTATATTCACCATAGAGAATGACTTATGAATTATCTTCAAATCCATCGCTTAATTCTGCCCACTTACCATTCCTTAGGCCTTAATAACTATACATTCCACCACCGCTAAATATTTATTATTTATCTTTTACATTAATTCCTAAGGTTGTCTTCCTTATTTGTAATACCAAGTATCCCATTTACCAACTTTTTTACCATTTTTATATTCACCCTCATAAGTGATTTGTGAATAAACATTGAACCCATCACTATATTCTATCCATTTTCCAATCTTATTTGAACCTCCATTAACTTCATCGTAAAATCCACCATGAAAATATTTTTTTTTTCTTATTAATAATTCAAAAGTTTACTCATATTATTACAAAGCCCATAAATACCATCTACCGACTTTTTTTCCATTTTGATATCTACCGTGAAAAGTGAGTCTTGAATAGTAGTGATAGCCATCTCTCTATTCAATCCAAATTCCAATTTTAACTCCTGTATCGTATAATCCACCTCCACTAAGATTTGATAATTTTAATAATTTACATCTTTAGAGATCTGTTTAGCCTTTTATCCCGAAAAAAAATATCCCATCTACCCACTTTCTTACCATTTTGATATTCACCACTGTGAGTGACTTAGTGGGTGCTCGAAAACTATTCGTTTAACTCAACCCAATTTCCAATCTTGATTGAGTCTCCCTAAATCTCTTCATACAATCCACCACCACTAAAATTTGATTTTTAATATTTAGCAATTTATCTTACATCTTTCGCTTGCCTTCATAATTAAAATGAATGTCCCATCTATCAATTTTTCTCCCTTATTTATATCTACCTTGATACGTAACTTATGAATAAATTTGAAATCTATCACTCAACTCAATCCACATCCCATTTTTTATTCCGATATCATATGATCCACCTCCACTAAGATTTGATACTTTTAATATTTACATTTACTGAAATATTTTCTGCCTTTTTTCCCTAAAAAAAATATCCCATATACCCACTTTCTTACCATTTTGATATTCACCATAATAAGTGACTTATGAGGAATTAAAAAATCCATCACTCAACTCTATCCATTTACCTTACTTTTGTCCTTATTTATTATATTATCCTCCACCTCTATAGAATTAATATATAATTATACATAATTGTATTGTCATAGATATATTTCCACTCTCCAATTTTTTAATCATTGAAATATTCTCCATTTTCACATATTTCTGCTTAACTTATATTTAAAATGAATAGCAAATATACCTCCAATAATTCTTAGTAAATTCATTCCATAAACCTTACTTTAAACCATTCTCATAGTAACCCCCAACTATTTTACAATCTGGACCTGACCAATTAGCTTTCCATTTACCAGACTTTCTGTTATTTTATCCAAACTCTCCAACCCAATGAAGATATTTTATCTAATCAATATTATTAAATTGATCATGATGCTTTTAGTTTTCTGGATGCTATTCGCTTTTTATAAAAAGAATGATCTCTTACATTCTCAACACCTTCCCATCAAACGAATAATAGATAAAGTTATCTTAAGTAAATGTTATTTGGACTTTAACTTTCACAAGTCTGAAGTGAATTTAATCCCACATATCAACCTCTAATTATTTATTACAATTTTCCTATATTTTAAACTCTTGGCGAATCAGGTTATCTGATATTTCAGAATTCCTCATTTAAATATTTATTGCATTTCGATTTAAATGATAATGCTTGATATAATTAGATATCGTAAAAATTAAGAATTTACGAGATTGCTCAAAAATATTCCATAACAATATAAAATAAAAGATGAAATTTATACTCTGTTGATTCAATAGGTAACATTATATGAACATAAAATTTAAAAATTTCATCAACAAATAAGAATAGTCAATTTTCTCTATGACTCAGAACTATTTCTATATCATTGTTTAAAAAGCGTATTGGAATTTAAGTAAAATTTTGATTAGAATGAAAGATTTTTTACGCAAATTAATGATTATCATTGTGAATGATAAAATCTTTATAAATCAGTAATATACTTCTTCATAATAGCATATCTACTAATGAATAGAAGCAAAATGAGGAATGGTATTTTTTAAGGTCCAATATAAAGGAAAAGCAGATCTGTTTGTAGATATTTAAGAAAATATAAACATATAAGCTGCAGAAGTAAAAGTAGAAGAGAGAGATGAGATTAAGATATTGAAACTTTTGGACAAAAATTGGGAAGGAACAATAAATGAGGGTAGTGGATTATATTTAGAATATCTTGGACAATTTTAAATCAGATAATACAGAAGCATGAGTGAATTAATAATTAAAGTCGCCAATGTTATCTAAATAAAAATAAAAAATGATTTTGAAAAAATTTTGTGAAAAAAGATAGATAATTACAGTAAGAAAAATGAAAGTCAATATCTGGTAATCAAGATTATGGGAAATATATTATTATTAAAAAAACAATGTAATAGTGATGGAAAAATAAGGTAAAGTTTTAAGATCAGCTCCTTATACGAATCAATTTCTTTTAACCCTTAAACTTTTAATGTTGTATGGGCAATATTATGTTAAAATTAGCTTTGCCTAAAGAAAAATTTTCTCATCCATTAATCCTTTATAATATTTAATTGAAAGAATCTTAATAGTCATACAATTAGGTTAATGGCTTATAAAGTCAAGGTGCAATAGATAAATACATATAATCAATTTAGAAGGTTGCAATTCGAAGAAATGTAGTACCACTTAAAAAAATAATTGGTTAAAAAACTTTAGTAAATTGAAGAATTAATCAAAAACTTGAAATAATTATTAAAGGAAGACTAGCTGATTCAAAATTAGTAAAAAGAGAGAAGAAAAATTAGACAGTTGTGAAGACAAATTCACTATTCAGTTAATTATCTGATCAACAGTTTTAAACTCTTTGCTGATTTATTTAATAATTAAGGAGGTGAATATCTTCTTAATTATTTTAATATTATTATTATTCCAATATTTTTTAACATTATTATTTTTTCTATATATATTAAAGATAACCTAAAAAGTTACACAATCAAAATTTGATTGAATTACGTAAATTTTTAGATATTCTTGAGATCTAAGTCTACTTGTTTATAAATGATATTTGTACTAATTCCTTTTAAATATTATTCAAAATAATTCAAAGTTTCAGATAAGAAGTTATTAACTATTTTTAATTAATGATATATCAACCTTTAAACTTATTAAAAAGAAATTGAATATGCTAAAATTGAATAAAAAATTTTTTCTACAATAAATTAACCAATCTTTAGTCTTCATATAAAAAAATACTTAATGATAATTATTCGATCTGCAATCATTGAAACATATCTTTTTCACTTCATTAAAGGCAATTATTTAATCTATGACCAAATTTGAATTACTTTCATATACATTTAAAAACTTTAAATTCTTTAAAAGTTCAGATAAAATAAATATTTTAGTTTATTTTTGTATAATATTAATTGACATTAATTAAATAAAATTTAAGATCAAATATTGCTCTTTTTCTATCAATAAGTATTAACTGATGAAGTTGACTAAAAAGACACTAATGTGTGATAAAGATTAATTAATTAATTAAAAATTTGCGTATATAATTTCTAATTAATATGGGATAATAAAAAGTAAATTGAGTATCCTTGTCCAGGCAAAAAAAATCATAAAGTAATAATTCTTTTCAATCAAAAAATGTAATTATTCAAAGTCTATTTCTTTTTTAATCAATATTGTTTATCAAAAAATTATTACAAAAAATAAATTAAATTTAAAATTTAGAGCTAACTAATAGAGAATTTAATGATAAAGCTCTTTAAAACAAAACAGGCCATCAAGTAATTCTAAGATTTCACAATTTCACAACACACTTAAAGCAAATGTACATTTACAATACTAAGTAAGTAATTTCTATTTGAAGATTAGAAACCCATAATATCAATTTTCTATTCAATAATTTTTTCCTACTTTTGACATCAAAATTTATAAAAAAGAGTATATTTAAGAGGTTCTAAATATTTAAATATTTTCGCCTATAAATTATTTAAATAAAACTCACATTATAATAGTTATTGCGAATCGAGAAAAAAACAATTGTTGAAAATTTAATAAATAATGAATATATAAAAAATCATTATATAATTTGATATGCTTTCCTTATTGTTCTTTTTAAGAATGGTATACTTAAATGCTGAAAATCGATTTGAAATTATATACAAGGCTTTCAGTGAAGATAATTTCAATAAAAAGGTATATAAAAGTAATTATAATTTAGGATGGCATATTGAAGACAGCAATATCGCAATATTATCCAGAAAATGTGGTAATGAGACTTTTTTTGGAGTTTAATGAACATTCCCTTGTAATACATTAATTACTTACAATTCAAGTCTTCCTCCTCACTATTAAACAAATTAAGTTTCATTTTTATTTTTGAAGTATATATTTGACATTTTTGTATATTAGAATAGATAGTTTGAATAAATAAGAAAAAGAATGCATTTTAATATACTTTGATGATAACTTAAATAAAGATTTAAAAAAATAAAGAAGATTATCAATAACTTAGATGATAATGTTAACGACTATTATTATGAAAAAATTTTAAATAATATCAAATTTAAACGAGGGGGGATAAATAAATATTAAATTTAAATATTGTAATGCCCAAAATGATGTTGTATTGTTAAATGACATAATGCTATGTGAGTTTGATGAATGGAAAATAGATGATACCAAAACACTCTCTTCAAGTGTATGCGCTGGTCTTATTATAGCTGGAGGATTAAATTAAACGATTGATTATACAGTTTTCAATTTATCTCCCATTTTAATGTTTAAAATTCAAATTTTGATTGTTTGACATTTGGGAGAATAATTAATTTATTCTTAAGCTTGACGATTAAGAATTATAAATGGAACATTTAAATTAATCAACCCATAATATAAACTGTGGAGGAATAAAATAACATATTAGATAAATAAATCTTAGAGCTTAAAGGAATCATTCTTAATCATTAATGAAGTTTATATTAAAACTCAATCTAATTTAACTTTAACTAAATAATGGGAATTAATGAATTTGATTATTATGTCAGAAGATGTTCTATTAATTTTGAAAAATACTAAGGACTTAGTTATAAATAATGTACTGTATTTATTAAAGATTTGGTAATTTTTAAAGGAGAATGTATTTATTATAATAAAATTCCCTTTGAATTTGCTTAGCATAGTTTAATAACCATAAAATATTTCAAATAATATTCATTAAATATAATTAAATAGATTAAGAAACCCTAAAATTAGGTAAAAATGAAATAGAATTAGATTTAAACATTTCCATATTAAACTTAGAAATTCTAGCCTAATGCCAAAAAAATCTAAATATAAACAACTCCATTCAAATTTATTTTAGATGCAATAATTAGCAGTAATATACTTTTACTTATAGTTGCCAGTAGAATTTACCAAAAATATTCTGTAGATAAATTTACTTTAGAAGTCTTAATAAACTAAATAATTCTTATAGAAAAATATTTACTTATCAAAAAATAAATTAAGTTTTAAATAAAATTGTCTATATTTAATTTAAATTAAACAAGTGTTGAAGTATATTAATTAGTAATAATGGAATATTTACAAATCCAACTATTAATTCTAAGCCTAAATTTCATATGGATTTGAATTTTATTTCAGTTTAATTCCACCATAATATGACATTAAAGCTTTTAATACTATTTAATTTAACGTTCTTCATAAGAATTTGAAATCATGTTATTATTTGAATTACAAAATATATTTACTAATTGATCATTAACCTCTTATTTAATTAATTTATAATTAAATACTAGCTAATTTTTTTTGCTTACAACAATAAAAAGTTAATATAGAGTATAGTAATATATTTAATTCGAATTGTTAATCAATAATTTTAATGTAAAAATCGTTTTTATTAAAATTTAAATAAGTAGTATATCTTCTTTACTATTAAACTAATTATGGCCTCTCCAAAAACTTGATATTTATAAATACATCAAAAATATGAAAATTTCTACTGGTTTAGATATGATACTTTAATTTTTTTATCAAGATTTTGAAATTCTCTAAAGTAGTTTTGATGTATTACATCACTTGAAAGCTCTGGAATACATTTTATTCTTCATTAAAATTCATCACAACTCTTCACAAAATCCATAAGATCTCAATGTTTATCTTACATGAATGATATTTTGGTTATTCAATTTGGAAACCTATTTAAAGAGTAAAGCTTCAATTCGGCCTTGATAAGTTTATATTAGATGGGGAAAATCTTTTTTTTTACATTGTTCATATATTAATAAATTAGTTAACCAAATAACTTTAGATTTAAAGTCTATCATTCTGATGTTTCAATAGAGAGGATAAAGTATAGAGGTAATAAAATTAAAATTTCTAATTAGTAATCAATACATTAAAATACAATTTATCATTGTAGTCAAAAACATTAAATTTTTTGACACAAATGCAGCAAATATCCACAATTTTAATCCTTTATATTCGGTTAAAGAATTACTCAAATGTTGTTTTCTTTCATGATTTAAAATACTTAAACATTAATTAACTATTATTCTTTTATTAAAATTATTTTTCTATACCAAACAAATTTAATAATTAATTATAATTGGGATTAAGTAATTATATTTTCCATTTCTCCATAGCTTAGAAAGTTTTAACACAAATAAGAAATAAAAGATGTTTGAAAAAAAAAATTCATACTTGAGGATGATCCAATATTGAAATTATAAGATCAGAGTGTTTAGATAATTATTCGATGCAGACTTTGCTAAAATTCATTTTTCTCAACAAAATAAAATAATTTTATCAATGTATATTGCTAAATTATATAATATTGGAATTACATTAATAAAAATTCAATAAAAAATTTTTATAAAGATTTTGTATACACGCATATACACTCATGCTAGGCTCCGTGAAATGTTTCTTTCCATTTCATAAGTTTTCCTAGAAGGATTCATCAACATGGGGTATACACTTTTTACAACTTAATTTTTGTGAATAGCTGCATTATCCAATACAGGAGCAAATTTTTGCTATTTTTAATGCCCATTAGCATTCTCTAACTAATTTTAGCAATAGTGTCTATAAATAAGTTTTGCCAGTTTTTCAATTTTTAACAACAAAAAATCATTTTGTTCAATTGCTGTAATTAAAGAAAATAATAGTTTATATCGTTAAAATGATTCCCATATTGAACCCTCTAGATATCTCAACTTATTGCTTTATTTTAAAATGTTCCCTATTGAAAATTCATCTATAAATATCATCCTAAATTTTGTACATTTGCTACATTCAGATATGATCCATTTTTGTTGTTAAAAAGTTGTTTCAATAACTTGCGGCGTGTATTTTAATTGAAGCATCATGTTATTCTTTCTCATTTTGACCAGAAGTCACATTTATTATGTATGCAATAATTGAATTTTTGAATTCATTACCTTAAAGTCATCTGATTTACAATCTTTACTCTGATTTTAGCACTTAGGTTCTCTTTATTATCTTATTTTTTATTTTTATGATTGGTATTTCTTCTAAAAAACAAAAAATTATTTTTAATAGGGTATTATTATTTTAATTCATCTAAATATTATAATCCTTCCATTTTTATTGATTTTTTTTTTCTAAAATGAGAAGTAGTCTTTGATTGATTTATATTTCATAGACTCAAATTAAGTTAATAAAAATTTTTTCATTATTACGATAGAATTTAAAGCAATGAATTTTAAGATCAGAGAATAAATATTTACATATTCTTCATATATTTTGTCTTTTTAATGTTAAAGATCCTCAAACATTTATTTGTTTCTCTAACGATTCCTTGCTGCATGTCCTTATATCGATTTGTTTTTCCTATACGTAAAGCCCCTTTTCATATTCTTATCTTAGCATAATTATGCTTTTAGGAATGCTCAGAAGTATTATCCCAATATCGGTATAAACTAGGCTTTTATAGATATCCTGGGATTTCTAATTTTAATCTTATTATTATTAATTTAATGTTTGATTTTCATTACTTAATAAACTTCCTTTGATTCTCTATCATGAAGATCTACAACATCATTTGTTTATTCTAAAAATGCTAAATGTTTTCTATTTTTCTCTTCTCCCTTTTCTCATTATCTTCCAAGGTTATTCTATTCTTAATCCTTTAATTATATTGAGAGTTGATTTATTATTTGTAGCTTTTATTTTTCATCACTAAATCATTATCTTATTATCATTTTTCTATTTATTATTTTACGGTATCTTCTTCTTTTTATCAAATTTTAATTGTATTCTTTCCTTTTAAAAAATTGAATTTACCTATTTAATGATTAATCTCTGAAAAAATTTAAAAGCTTGAAGAGCAAGATTTTAACATAATTTATTTTCTTATTTGTTTGATTGCCTCTTTTAAGCTTTTAGAAGTTGAAATTTGATTAAAAGAGATGAAATATTCTCTGATCCTCCTTACATTAGAGTTGATTTTGCATCAAAATAGTTTAATTACATTTTTAATCTTATTTTTGCATTTCAGGATTTTAAATTATTTTGTCTTGTCTTCAAAAATAATAGATTTAATTTTTTTTATAGACATACCCAATCTACCAAATAAAAACACACCATATGGTCCTGTCCTATTAAGGATTTTCCAGCAATTCTGTGATAAAGCCAAAAAATCTATTACATATAAAATCCTCTCTTCAATTCTCATTTTTGACTTATATTAGTATTTTTGTTTCAAATAAAAGAATCATCACTCTCTAGACTGCTTCAATAAAATTTCCTCCTTTTAGTTATCATCTAATTCACAACTTACAATTAATTCTATAACATTATTAGTCAAGAATTAGACATTTTTGCTAGTTGGCTTTAGGTATTTAGGTAGATATAGCTTTGTTTTTTTACCTTTTAATAATTTATGAAAAATTCTCTATGAAACAATTTACCATCAGAGATATATAATTTTTTTCATGTTAATTGTGCTAGAATTTGTATGAACATTAAGAATATAGCAATTAATTTTCTATAATCGTAGATTTTTATTGCAATAAATAATTTTATTATTTGTATAGTTTATATAAAATAACAATTACAAGTTTAAATACAATTTTGAATTTAAAAAATTAGAAGTACAATTAGTTTAGTATCAAACATTCTTTACTAAAAATACAATTTTTCTTAAACTATAATCTTTTATTTTTTTGAAATAAAATATTTTTTAATAATAGAATATATTCTATTAATTATCTTATTATATACTAAAATATTGTATTATTATTATTCATTTATTATTCTGCTATTTATCCTTCATAGTAAGATGTGAGAGGCAATTCATATCAAATATCAAATAAGTAATAATTTAATGATCAATACTAAAATTAAAGAAATCAAATGACATATTAGAGATAAACATAAACATAAAGTTTACAAGTGGAATAACTTTAAGATTAAGTTTAAATATAGTATTATATTTTTGAAGATTTTTTAAATTTGATTAACCTTCTCTATTCATTATAAACAGTGTCTGAATACTTTAAGAAGGATCCAAATAACGAAATTGTAACTTTGTGTAGAAATAAAGTAATTTCTTAACTAAATATATCAAATTTAATTCACTATGATATATAATATAAAATTACAAAGATCCAAAATATTAATAATTAATAAAAAGGGAGAAATAGAAAGTGAAGGAATTTATCTAACAATTACCGTATCCTATTGAAATTCCAAATATTTCAATTTATATCACTAAAATAGTTTATCTGACTACATAAAATGCGATTAATAACAACTTGAAATGATTGACAGAAATATTGGTCAAATAAAAGAATAGAAATACTATCCCATCCCTACAAAAAATAATATCTTAGCCAAAGCAAAGTATAATTATTAATATAGATAGGTAATATGAAATATTGACATAATCCAAATTAGAATTTTCCTAAAATGTAGTAATTCTGATCATAAATATATGGTAATGAGAGGTAATTCTATTCCAAATCATCATTCAAAAGGAATTAATCATGAAAAAAATTCTCCTCAAACATTCTAATCACAAATCATACCTTAACCTAAATAATAAAGATATTCATCTAATTAAAATTATCAATATGATAAATAAAAAATTAATGTTATAGGGGACTTTTAAAAAATTAGGTAATTATTGAAGTTGATTATATAAATTAATATGATTAACATTAAAAATAAATTACAATCAATTCAAGTACTCATTTATCTTAATTTATTATACANGATGAATTTATATATCATTACATTAAGATATAGCGATTAATTTTTAATAATCGTAGATTTTAATTGCCATAAATAATTTTATTATTTGTATAGTTTAGATAAAATAACAGATTACAAGTTTTAAATGCAATTTTTAATTAAAAAGTTAGAAGAACAAGAAGTTCATAATCAAAATTCTTAAATAAAAATACAATTTTTCTTAATCTTTAATATTTTCGAAATAAAATATATTTTAATAATAGAATAAATTTTATATTCTATTAATTGATCTGATGTATTATATACTAAAATATTGTATTATTATTATTCATGTATAATTCTGCTATTTATCCTTCATAATAAAATGTGAGAGGAAATTCATATCAAACATCAAATAAATAATAGTTTAATGATCAATACTAAAATTAAAGAAATCAAATGATGTATTAGAGATTAACATAAACATAAACATAAACATAAAGTTATCAAGTAGAATAACTTTAAGATTAAGCTTAAATATAGTATTATATTTTTGAAGATTTTTAAAATTTGATTAACCTCCTCTATTCATTATAAACAGTATCTGAATACTTTAAGAATGATCCAAATAATGAAATAGTAACTTTGTGTAGAAATAAAGTAATTTCTTAACTAAATATATCAAATTTAATTCACTATGATATATAATAAAATTACAAAGATCCAAAATATTAATAATTAATAAAAAGGGAGAAATAGAAAGTGAAGGAAATTATCTCACAATTACCATATCCTATTCAAAATTCCAAATATTTAAATTTATATTACAAGAATAGTTTATCTGACTACATAAAATGCGATTAATAACAACTTGAAAAGATTAATATAGCTCCTAATTTCAATCAACAAGTTGTTTCTTAAATCTTTTCTTCAATGTAACTTATTGACAGAAATATTGGTCAAATAAAATAACAGAATTACTATCCCATCCCTACAAAAAATGATATCTTAGCCAAAGCAAAGTATAATTATTAATATATATAGGTAATATGAAATGTTGACATAATCCAAATTAGAATCTAACTTTCCTAAAATGTAGTAATTCTAATCATAAATATATGATAATGAGAAGTAATTATATTCCACATCATCATTCGAAAGGAATTAATCATGGAAAAATTCTCCTCAAAAATTCTAATCACAAATCATACCTTAACCTAAATAATAAAGATATTCATCTAATTAACATTATCAATATGATAAATAAAAAAGTAATTTTATAGGGGGCTATAAAAATTTAGGTAATTATTGAAGTTGATTATTTAAATTAATATGATTAACATTAAAAATAAATTACAATCAATTCAAGTACTCATTTATCTTAATTTATTATACATCCTTTAAATAATAGACTATAGATTCATGATAAATGCATTTCAATTTACTTAATTGAGATTTCTTAGAATATTAAAAATTATGCTCATTTTTTAAAATTGGAAACTTTTGAATTAACTTTTAATCTTGAGTTTCAAATGCTTTTTATTGTTACCAATTTTAACACAATTTTAAAAGCTTATCATGTAATCTATTTCTCTTTTTATTGATTTTTAAATATTTGTAAAATATCATTATTACTAATTCCTTAATTTTTAATCTAATGGAAATAAATTAAAATTTAATGGCAGTTAAATATATATAATAAAAGTGTATTTCAATCGTGAAAAGTAATCAAATTATATAGTGTTGAATAAATATAAAAATTGAATCAAATTAGCAATTTCTGGAAACTAGATTAAATTATTCAAATTGTTTCTAATATAAATATTTTTAATTCTAAGATTTAGAAGTATATGATAGATAAATACAATATTTTTTTGATCAATTAATTATTAATATAGATTTTCTAAAAAATTTGTAAGTATATTTATTCCAAATGACAATAGTAATTTCTTAAAAGGGTAGGTTAATAAATTAAAAATGATCAATTAATATATATTATTGAGAAAAATCACCAAAAGTGTTGCTTTAAAAATGCTTAAGAGGATTTGATATGAAGGGTCATTTTCGAAATGGTTCAATTTAGGTAAATAGATTCATAAAATAAAAAGAATTTAAGTTATATTGATTTCTCTCATTACTTTATAAATATCCTAACCAATTATTTTTTTGTTAAATGTAATAAAATATCAATATTGTTATTTTATAATTTATTATATGAATATTCCCCAATATGAAAAACAATCACAGGTTTTTTTTAAATCTCTTAAATTTCATTAGATTTCAGGGTTTTTAAACCAATTAAATTCAAATTTCTTTTTGATTTTTGATTTAAATTATATATATCTACTCTTAAATATTTTTAATAATTTGAATATTGTTTAAATAATTTATCCACCTTCTCTTTCTTATCTATTAAGAAAAATTTTATGTATTTCGTAATATCTTTTTTATTTTGAAATTACCTATCATCTTAGATACATGTATTTAAAAAATTGGCTGTTAATGTTTAAGCTTATCTGATTAATTAAGATATTTATACGAGGTTAAATTGGTTTATTTCAATCATAAGAAACATTATATCTTATTTAATTATATTGATTTCTATTATCTTATTGTTTTATGACTAGAGACTTAAATGGCTTCTAAATTTCTTTGTATCTATTATATTGATGATATAATTAAGGTATTAAATTTTTTAATAATTCCTAGTTTAACTCAATTTGGTAATTTTTGAATATTAAGCTACTCATGATTAAATTAGTCTCCTCAATATTCATTGAAAATAAAGTATAGTAATAATTAAATTTCCTTTATTTTTGAATCAAATAAAACCAATAAAATGAAATTCAATATATCAA
>CAJJDO010000106.1:0-382465 GCA_905183005.1 Paramecium pentaurelia | reverse complement strand
TAATTATAAATTATTTATGTTATAATTTCAATTTAGATTTATAATTTACTTGTTTTATTTCTGATTTTTACAATTTAAAGCTGTCTTGAAACACTCAATTGCTTCTAATTGTTGCTTGAAAAATGATTATTATTAATTAAATAATCCAAATTCTCTGACTAGATCAGTTAATTCGTATTAGTTGCTTCATTTGTAAATTTTGAAAAAAAAAGAAGAAACAATATTTTTAGACATATTTTTGGGTCAGTATTAATCATAGACTTATTATCAAAATTGTAAATTGAGGATAATTGACAAAAATTTTCAGGAAACCCAAAAGATGGACATCAATGACTTCATCTAGCCCAAAAAAACAATTTAAGACAAAAAGTAATACCCCATAGACATGATATTAAAATTCGTTTCTGATTATTTATTATTTATTGAAGAGGAAAAAAATTAATTTTCTTAAGAATTGAATTATATGCTCAAAAAATAGTAATTGTCTTTAAATGTGATATCATAATCCATTCAAGCTATTAAGCTAAGTTTCAATATTGTTATTGTAATGCTCTAAATGAAGAATGTGGTAAAAAAAACCTAATATTTTCAATAGTATTAGGCTTGCAAGTTATTAAGAAATAGTCTTTTAATTAATGCTCCTATATTTAATTTTGATTCATGCATTTGTTATTCTTTAATTTAAAAACTGGTATTTCTAATAAATAATCAATCTATGGGGTTATGAGAATTAATTCAAATTCTCAAATCACTGATGTTCTTTTATTCGAAATAAATTGCTTATTTATTAGCCTCCTTTTAATCAAATTATGATATCCTTCTTATTTAATTTACATTCGAAATAAATTTCCTTTTCGAATGTAAAATTAAAGTATAATAATTTTTGGTTTATGCAAAATTAATTGTTATTGATTTTAGTAATAATATTCCAAACCATACTATTCAAATGGTTGGGTTTCACTTACAGATTGATGAATGTGAAGGATATTTTAACACAAAAATTTTTTTTCATGATATTCCAAAGCGACTCAATGTATTATAAAAAATATAGATGTGAAAAGAAATAATGATTATTAATTTAGAGTATAATCAATATTTTCACAAAAAAAAGATTCTTAACATTAAAGCAAAACTTACCAAATCCATCTAAATTAACTCCATCGATAATGATAATAATCCTTTTTGAACTAAGAAATTTTTTCATCTCAAATAATAACAATCTCAATATCATTGAATCGATTAAATTAAAAGCGCTATTCTATTTTTTTTGTTGAATAAATTTCAAGAATTATGATATTTATATGTTTTCCTTATAAAAAATAGTAATGGTTTACAATAGCTTAAAGAATTAATTTGATATTTCTAAGGCACTGAAAATTTGTTGACTTCTAGTTCTTTAAATTCTCAACTTTGAATGTATTTAGATTCGCATTGGAAAAATCTTTAATACTGATTATCCTAACTTTTTGTTTCTTACTTATGATTACAATTCGTTTTAAGGTAAAATTCTTAAATTTAAAGTATTTTGTTTTGAACAAAAGATCATCTCAGCTTATCTAGCAAATCTTGTATTTTCTTAATTATGTTTAATTATGGTTTAATAAAAAGGAGATGGTACATTGTAGAAAGGATAGCTACAATTGTTTTTTGCAAATTTCCTTTTGTCTTTGTTCATATAATTGAGTCCACACTGAAGATTGTTGCTGTTTGCTCAACTATTTCTGGATTGTGAATTTATAAACTTATTCCTATTCATTATTTGTAATTGTAGAGGGATAATACAAATTTTCTTCTTTTTCATATCTAAAATTATTTATTTTCAAATAATAAATATATAATATCCTTAAAGTATTTGAATCGATAATCCTCTTTGTTATGTCCAATAGTTAATATTTATTGAGCCTCTAACTTCTAAAATTAAATTAAATGCTTTTGTTATATAAATATATAATGTGAATATTTCTTTTATAAAATCAATTTCGGAAAAGATAAAACCCAATAATATTCTCCCCATACAATATGTGGTTATAAATCCTGAAAAATTACTATAGTCCTTTAATACTAATTTTCAAATTGTTACAACCTAAAAACTGTAATTTTTAGAGTATAAAGCAAATTGGATATATATGTACCCTCTGAAATAGTTATAATTATTTTTTTTGTGAGGTTTATTGGGAAAAGGTCCAGTTAGCAATAATAATTTTGCTATCCACATATTCTGTCTGAATTTCTGAATATATATTAAATTTTTCCAAAAGGTTCATATAAGAATTTTCTAAGTATAGGTGCATAATAGAATTTGTTTTTTCATCCAAAGTTCGAATAAAAAATAAGGATAAAGTGGTTAAGATAGCCTTTAGAGATAGGTTATTATATTAAAATAGTATTGAAACTCTTTGAGATTAGGTTTTAAGTTACTGAAATTTATATGATAAATTTGAGAATTACATTCAATATAATAATTTTATTTAGGATAATTTAATTCATTTAAACTCTCTTCTTGTAGTTTTCGCTTCTGGTCGTCAATCTAAATATATTCAAAGGAAGGTTATCTAAGATGTTGTTGAATAATAATTGGTTTTTTGATGAGAATATGCATAATTCAATTACATCGACTTGTAGAATACCTCATATTACAGATAAAGAATAAATTGTAGAAATAGTTAAGGGATTATAATATTTTAATGGGTAGGATTAAATGTAAGGTAGTTTTAACTAATTTGGAAATAAATATTGTATTTCAGGATGGATAAAAATAGACACTACTCAAATTCGTCATTCTTCAAAAATGCCTGTAATTCGGATAACAACTTTTTAAAATTATGGTAGTGGCAAGAATATTGGTGATGAATTGATAAAATTAGAGATTGAGGTAAATAAAAATTTTCCAAATAAAACAAAATACATTTTAACTAACAATTTGTATGGATTACCTAAATAAGGTTTATAAAGTTAATATCCAGATTTCAATCCTATTTTAGATTTACTTTATTGTTGTGATTATTATTTAAATGGTATTCAGCAATGGCATTTCATATAATATGAGTATGGTAGATCTTAAAAACATGAAAAAATTTTAATATAGATTAAATTTTTTAATGAATTAGGATTGCAATCAAATTCGATAGGAACAAATAAATATTAATCCTCATTCACAAATTCTAAATTTTATTATATTTTTGGAGGAGACTACTTTTCTAGCAACATGCTTTAGGCTTGGGTGAGTGATTTTTAATTCTAATTTAATTATTAAAATGATAAACCACTAATGAACAATGGTAATTTAATATTTTCATCATATTAGTTTGTTATTATTCTTGTGGGACTTGTAATGGACCTTAATAAACAAATTGCTTATCTTGTAAGCCTGATTCTAATAGAGTGTACATAATTGAAGAAAAAAAGTGTTAATGCTTATTAGGCTACATCGATTATGATGGATAAATACTCTGTGTCAAATTTGAAAATCGCTTTCCAACAATTTCATAAGAGATTGTGATGAATTCAGTCAATTAATCTTGTTAATATGGATATTTTTCCAAAACACCACAAAGGATTTAAACTTTTTAACTTAAAAATAATTTAGTTTAAAATAATTTAACATCGACAAATTTATCAGAAATAAATGAATGTATAAAATGGTATAATCTATTTTATCTCTAGCCCTTAAGACAATGATAATGATTTATTATGTATAGATTGCTTGTAATTTCCAATAACTTGGTCTTAAAAACCCATCTGCACAAAGGATTTAATAAATCATGGATAAACATCTGATAGTGCTTTTTAACTAATATCCAGAAGCTTAAGAGATTATGATTTTTATTTCATTGATGATGAAAATTAATTGAAACTCTAATTAGGGTATTTGGACTATTGTGATCCAGATCGAAAAGAAGAAAAATGTGTTTTATCTCGAGAAAAAAATAACGGTTAATATCATTATGTTAATTGTAAACCTAATTATTACATACTCAATAATGATTGCGAAGAAATAAATCTAAATTGCTTAGAAGCCTAAGACAATGGTGATTGTAAAATTTGCTTAGATAATATGTACCCAGTTCAAAATAAATGCTATAATTGTCCTATTGATTGTTAAACTTGTGAATTCAACAAATTAGATAAAGAGGTTTAATGTACTTCTTGCTATGATAGATATGCTTTAAAGAATAAATAATGTTAATTATGCGGTTCATATTGTAAAATATGTCAAAATTATTATGATAACAATCTAAAGTATTCATACCTTAAATGTTTGAAATGCATTGATAATACTAAATACTTTTTATCTTTTGATGGAGTCAGTTGTTAGGAGAATTTAATTGAAAATTGCTTATATGCGTTTTAATATTTAAAATCAAATTCATAAATCAACACACTTGATTAATACTTTGAAGTACAGTTGGATTAAGAAAATATTGTTACAACTTGTGCCAGATGTGTGAGTAATTCTATACTAGTGATATCCTTACAATTATGCTTATTTGTTGATAATAATGTATGTTTATTTGGATATTCTTAATCATTAGTTTAGTGCGACTTATAATTAAATAATCTTGCCTATTCAAAAGCAACTGGAAATGTATGTACTACTTAATAAATTTGTTTAATTACTACTTCAACAGTTTCTGATGAGGTTTAATTTACTGAATCATGCTCTGAATTTTCGTCCATTCACTAATGTGAAACATGCTTATAAGGAAAATTTTCAGTATCACAATAATAATAGATTTATATATGTTTGAATTGTTAAGATGGATATTATTTAGACAATATAATAAGTAAATGTTTTTTGTGTCCATCTGATTTGAAATGTTAATCATGTTATTAATAACACAAAGCATCTTAAGATAATTGGAAAATAGACATAAGAGCATATTATAAAGTATTTATTGAAAAAGATGATGAACATCCTTATTCTTAATATGGTTAAAGCTCAAATAAAGAAGATTATGAAATAAAATGCAGTCAATGTGTTTTTGGGTATGAACTAATTAATAATCAATGCATTTAATCATGTTCTGATAGGTGTTTGAGATGTTAACTCATAAATGGGTAAAATATTTGTTTAAAATGTAAACTTGGATAATATGGTAGGAAATTAACTTTAATGAATAATGAATGCATTGAGTGCTCATCAAATTGTGCTTTATGTCGAGTAAGATCAAATGAAGAAATTAAAAAAATTAATCCTTTATTTGATAATCCAAAATATATTACATATGCTCATTAATGTCTCAAGAGTTATACAGATAATGGATATACTTATGATTAATAATTAGGAATGTTCGTAAATTGTTTGGGTTAAGATTTAGGATGTTTTTTATAGTATAGTGTTAATTTAAATTTATATTGTTCTTCTTAAGAGTATCATAATGATAGAGATGCTATTTTTGATTCTTTCTAAAGATAACGTTTTTCACTTGAAAATATTTTAATTGATGATTTGATATCTGGCTCAAGCTTTAGAGAAGTAAAGTTTAATATAATTTAGTATGAAAACGATTTGTTTTACTTTTAAGCTAATGAGAAATAAATAAAATCTATAAGAATAATAATTCAAAGTAAAATAAATTAAAAATGCATGATTCCAGATCGATCAAAGATTTAATAAGTCTTTAGTGAACACATATTTTCGGCTATGTATATTTTCCCCTTATTAATAGCAATGTTGAATTAGAGTTAAACTTTCTTTATGAAATACAATTTGTATATGAAAGGATATTGTAATTTTTGAATTTCAATTCCATTAAAATAAGCAACCTAAAATTAATTCCATAATCTAGTGATAAACTAAAAGAAATAATTTTCACAAGTTGTTTTCCTCTTAACATAGAGTTAAATAATATCTAATTCTCTTCAGATAAATTAATGACTCAATCATAAATAATATTTCTGAATGTTTCATCACTAACTATAAATAAATTCATAATTAGCGATCTTATTCTTGAAAAAAGTGAAGCTTTCATAATAATTGCTTAAACTGAATTTTAAAAGATAATTTAGATAAATGATTTTTAATTTTTGAATTCCAAACTTAATGGAATAAACCTTTTACATCTTGAATTAGANGGGAATTAATCACACCTTTCTTTTATACTAGCTTCTTCTTTTTAATTTACTTTATTGCCTTCAAAATTGGATATGCTATTTTCAATAAAAGTGTCATAACAACTACACTCATTTATATCTACATCTATTTATAACCAACATTAATTGGTGGATTGATGCTATTGGTTTCCTTTAGGGAGGTCTCAGATTATAAATGGATTTCTGCAAATGTATCTTAGAGGTATGACACAGAAATCCATAAATTATGGATGTTTAGATTTTGTATACCTACACTTCTTTTATTTTCCATTGTAATACCACTCTATTTATTAATTGGGCTTTACAAAAATAAAGATAAATTTAATAAAAAATTGGTGCGATAAAGTTGGGGTTATTTGTACATAGAATATCGATATTTAACCTTTTATTGGGAAATAGTTAAAATATTTTAGAGAGAATTAATTATCCTCTCTTTAACATATTTTGAAGATAGTATTCTCATCAAAGCAATAATTGTGGTTTTGATTTTAATCCTTTACTTAGAGTTGAACAAAAAATTTAAACCCTATAATCTAAATTATTTAAACTAGTTGGATTATTTTTTAACAAACACTTGTATAATTTCAATCAATTTGGGAATAGGATGCTACTTCTCATAATATTCAGGCTCAACAGAACTCTCATATATATTTATCTTAGTCTTATTGTTCTTAAATATTTATTCAATTTCATATCTACTATTGAAAATTATCAAAGAATTTTTAAGATAATAAATTAATGAATTAGAGTAAAAACTGAATGTATTTAAAATAAAGTTAGCAAGGTTTTTTCCATGTTTAATGAAATATAATATTATTTAAAAATTATTAAGAAATCATAAAGAAAAATAAGTAAGGTAGAAGTATTTAATTAAAAAATTAAAAACATATCTTTTGAAAATTGCTAAAAAAATTATCATCATCAAAAATTAAGAAAAGTATAATTGTTTTCAACCTGAAAATAATTGTGAATAATTATTAGATTCTAGAACAATTACTCCCATCATATCTTCTTCTGAAAAGAATCTGTGTAAACATCATTTGGTTAAAACTAATTCTCTGATAGCGTTATAATAATAAAGAATTAGTATATAAATTCTTGACTAAAAGTATTCTTTTTTTATTAATTTAAGACCTACATTGTTATTAAATATTAATGCTAATGATACAATATCTGGAAGATAAAATTGAATTTTTATTGATAAACTAAAACATGATTAAATATTTGGATAAATCAAGTTATTTAATATAATTATATATATATATTCTTCATAAAATCTACTAATTTCTTATTATTGATAGATATTAAATATAGTTAGAGAATATGGCATTAAAATTCATTTAAATATTTTACTAAGTAGAATATTTATTAAGACATAAATATATTTTATCAGTGAAATTCTATTAATAATAGTATTTGTTAAAGAATAATAAGTTTTCTATAAAGTATTATTTGTTATTTAAAAAAATGTCAACTGAAGATGCGGTTTTTTAATCATAAACATTAGATAAAAGAATTGACCTCGAATTTGAACAAGATGAAAAGGTTATAATTATAGAAATTAATCCTCAAAAAGTGTTAAAGGAATTCTTTGCATAATTTCAGCTATTGAATAGAATTATTGTCAGATATCTAAATTATTCTCTATAAACTTGTTTGGAAATCTAGTACGGAAGAAATTAATTATTAATTTCATCTCAAGACTCTAGAGTATTATTGGAAGATTAAAAAATTGTGATGTAAAAAAACAAATTAGATTAAATAGTGGATACTTAAGGTATATGGATATATTTGAATAAAAAAACTTTAAATTTGAATATTGGATATGGGGAAGCTAGAAAAGAAACAATAGTAGCTCATTATATAATGGAATCAGTCCAAAATAGTATAAAATCAATCAAATAAATTACAATATGGTAAGAATCGATTCCCTTAAACTTCTTACCTTAAATTATATCCAGTTAAAAAGGAGAGCTAAAGCCAATAAGGATTCACACAAAAGATCATTTTATTCCCACACTAAGTTCTGTTATCTTATAAAAATGCTAAAATATTTTTGATTTGAATCAAGGGAAGTAAGCAAAGAATTTAGCTTCAGAAATAGACGATTTATATTAATAAGCAAGTTAAATTGAATTGCATTAAATAGAATATTTTGAATCTGGTTAATAAGTTTAGGGAGTAGCTAAATTTAATTTAGGAGACTTAATTCATCATAGTGTTACAATTGAAGGATGCAAATTGAACTAAATACTAAAAAATAAATAGGAAACTACTCAAAAAAATGGTTTAGATCCTTTAATGACTTACATAAGATTGGGATTAGGCCATTTTAATAAAGATTCTGCAGGACATTAATTTGTCTTAGAAATTTGGCCATTTAAACATTATTCATCTATTCATGATCATGCAGGATAATATGGAATAGTAAAGGTTTTATAAGGAATAATTAATGTAAAAATTTATGCCATTTTATCAAATGCCAAACATTTGATGAATCCTATAAAGTCATTAACATGTAATCAGAATGATATGACATGGCTGTCACCTAAATTAAATTAGGTTCATTAACTAAATAATTTCTATCCATAAACAGCAATAACATTATAATGTTATAAATATTCTAAAAAATCCTAAGAAAAAATTAAACAGTTTGCTTATGTTGCAAATTAGTAATATAAAAACTTTAATCCATTATCAGATTTTCCAGATATAGAATTGCATACTATTTTTAAAGAATTAGTTGAAGAGTATTCTAATTTGTATAAAAAAAAATGATTAAGTTAATTATTTAATTTAAATCTAATAAAATAAATTCATTCGAAGATGGAAATCATCTTTTTGATTCTTTTCTCTCTTTTAATAATTTCTGTGGATTATTTGAATTATTTACATTTGGATTTAGNTTAAGAAATCATAAAGAAAAATAAGTAAGGTAGAAGTATTTAATTAAAAAATTAAAAACATATCTTTTGAAAATTGCTAAAAAAATTATCATCATCAAAAATTAAGAAAAGTATAATTGTTTTCAACCTGAAAATAATTGTGAATAATTATTAGATTCTAGAACAATTACTCCCATCATATCTTCTTCTGAAAAGAATCTGTGTAAACATCATTTGGTTAAAACTAATTCTCTGATAGCGTTATAATAATAAAGAATTAGTATATAAATTCTTGACTAAAAGTATTCTTTTTTTATTAATTTAAGACCTACATTGTTATTAAATATTAATGCTAATGATACAATATCTGGAAGATAAAATTGAATTTTTATTGATAAACTAAAACATGATTAAATATTTGGATAAATCAAGTTATTTAATATAATTATATATATATATTCTTCATAAAATCTACTAATTTCTTATTATTGATAGATATTAAATATAGTTAGAGAATATGGCATTAAAATTCATTTAAATATTTTACTAAGTAGAATATTTATTAAGACATAAATATATTTTATCAGTGAAATTCTATTAATAATAGTATTTGTTAAAGAATAATAAGTTTTCTATAAAGTATTATTTGTTATTTAAAAAAATGTCAACTGAAGATGCGGTTTTTTAATCATAAACATTAGATAAAAGAATTGACCTCGAATTTGAACAAGATGAAAAGGTTATAATTATAGAAATTAATCCTCAAAAAGTGTTAAAGGAATTCTTTGCATAATTTCAGCTATTGAATAGAATTATTGTCAGATATCTAAATTATTCTCTATAAACTTGTTTGGAAATCTAGTACGGAAGAAATTAATTATTAATTTCATCTCAAGACTCTAGAGTATTATTGGAAGATTAAAAAATTGTGATGTAAAAAAACAAATTAGATTAAATAGTGGATACTTAAGGTATATGGATATATTTGAATAAAAAAACTTTAAATTTGAATATTGGATATGGGGAAGCTAGAAAAGAAACAATAGTAGCTCATTATATAATGGAATCAGTCCAAAATAGTATAAAATCAATCAAATAAATTACAATATGGTAAGAATCGATTCCCTTAAACTTCTTACCTTAAATTATATCCAGTTAAAAAGGAGAGCTAAAGCCAATAAGGATTCACACAAAAGATCATTTTATTCCCACACTAAGTTCTGTTATCTTATAAAAATGCTAAAATATTTTTGATTTGAATCAAGGGAAGTAAGCAAAGAATTTAGCTTCAGAAATAGACGATTTATATTAATAAGCAAGTTAAATTGAATTGCATTAAATAGAATATTTTGAATCTGGTTAATAAGTTTAGGGAGTAGCTAAATTTAATTTAGGAGACTTAATTCATCATAGTGTTACAATTGAAGGATGCAAATTGAACTAAATACTAAAAAATAAATAGGAAACTACTCAAAAAAATGGTTTAGATCCTTTAATGACTTACATAAGATTGGGATTAGGCCATTTTAATAAAGATTCTGCAGGACATTAATTTGTCTTAGAAATTTGGCCATTTAAACATTATTCATCTATTCATGATCATGCAGGATAATATGGAATAGTAAAGGTTTTATAAGGAATAATTAATGTAAAAATTTATGCCATTTTATCAAATGCCAAACATTTGATGAATCCTATAAAGTCATTAACATGTAATCAGAATGATATGACATGGCTGTCACCTAAATTAAATTAGGTTCATTAACTAAATAATTTCTATCCATAAACAGCAATAACATTATAATGTTATAAATATTCTAAAAAATCCTAAGAAAAAATTAAACAGTTTGCTTATGTTGCAAATTAGTAATATAAAAACTTTAATCCATTATCAGATTTTCCAGATATAGAATTGCATACTATTTTTAAAGAATTAGTTGAAGAGTATTCTAATTTGTATAAAAAAAAATGATTAAGTTAATTATTTAATTTAAATCTAATAAAATAAATTCATTCGAAGATGGAAATCATCTTTTTGATTCTTTTCTCTCTTTTAATAATTTCTGTGGATTATTTGAATTATTTACATTTGGATTTAGCATTATCAAAAACTTATGAATATTTTAAATTTCTAATATAATTTCAACTCTAAATAATTTTTCAAAAAGATGTTAAGAAACAGAAATTAAGCCATCTGCTGTTGTTAATAAATAAGAATTCTTATTTTATTCAATTCCTCTCTTTTATTTTTGAAATTAACAGTTCATAGCTAGTTGGATATAATTTTAGTTGATAAAAATTTCTTTTGATCATTAACATTACTTTGAATAAAATTTTTGAAAAAAAGAAAAAAAATGAATCTTCAGCATCTATATTTTCAGTTTTTTTTTAATTGAAGTTATTCAACTGTTTAAATTTGATAAAATTCTAATAGTATTAAATTATAAAGGAATTCTTTAATGAGTAGTGATTATTTCTTCTCCCATTCTTTAGCTCCCATCTATTAGATTCTTCCAAATCAACAAAAACATTCTTAAATAAAGTTCCATTTTTCATCATAATCAATAACCAGCTTTGTCTATTTATTCAGATTCATTTTTGATATGATTAAATAAGTTATTATAAAACTGAAAATCCAAAAGTTAGTAAATATCATTTTAGATTAGCTATATATATATAATCGATCTTTAGTTGACATTAATCTTCCTTTTAATTCCCCACATATTCTCTATATTATAAGTGTATGTGGATGAAAACTTTCAAAAAAATAAATGTATCAACAATCTTATTCCATTTTGGTCTTTAAATTTTATATAATTTATTAAGACATTACCACTTAGCACTACTTGGTACATCATCTTCCAACATGATCATTACTACCAAGAACCTTTAGTAGTTTACCCTTAAATATGAAATGATGATTCATCAGAGCAAATAACATCGACCTTTCCTTTAAAAATTATAAACATGGATCCTCCTTTTTCTTTATATCTACAAAGTGTCAAATCATTTTCTATTTTAAATCAATATAAGTCAAAAATTTTCCTAATTCCTTTAATATTACTAAATGCATTAACTTAAATAAACTCAGGGTTTAAAGATAAAGTGCAACAAGAGTTTTTTTTTCATCATCCCTTCTAAATAATTCATTTCTACAAATTGGAAAATTTTCAAATGAATATCAAAATCTTTATTACTAAAATATAGTTTTACTCATGCTATTTCAACTTTGAAAATCTTATCCCTCATCCATCCATTTTAGAAAATTGAAAAAGTAATTGTTAGGTAAAGAGGTAAATTTCTTTTTTAAAGTACTTGTGCTGAATTATATGAAAATTCATTAATTTTCTTTCTCAATAATGTGTTCCGTTTCAAATCTTAATTGCCAAAAGCTCCTTCTCATTTCATGAAGTTATTTCTCTTTTTTTCTAGAGAAGTCTCATTACTTATTAAATAAATTACAAATTAATAAATCAAATAAACAATAAAATGGAAAATTGTATTATTTTTGATTTTCATTTGAGGTTATTTAAGGCCAATAGAATTTTATTTTTTTTATTTATTCCTTTATATGAGAGAACGACAAAATGGATTTATTTAACTGCTAGAATTTTATATTGGTTTTTACTTTTTAGGTTCTCTTTCATGATTTTAGTGGGAATTGTAAATAATTCTAATAAACAATTGAATTCTGTCTTATAAATTGAACGATCAAGTTTTATAGATTCAGGCTCAACTACTATTAATTATCTTCTCTTTTTAATTTATTTATAAGAATAATATTTGCCATTTATTTGNTATTAGATTCTTCCAAATCAACAAAAACATTCTTAAATAAAGTTCCATTTTTCATCATAATCAATAACCAGCTTTGTCTATTTATTCAGATTCATTTTTGATATGATTAAATAAGTTATTATAAAACTGAAAATCCAAAAGTTAGTAAATATCATTTTAGATTAGCTATATATATATAATCGATCTTTAGTTGACATTAATCTTCCTTTTAATTCCCCACATATTCTCTATATTATAAGTGTATGTGGATGAAAACTTTCAAAAAAATAAATGTATCAACAATCTTATTCCATTTTGGTCTTTAAATTTTATATAATTTATTAAGACATTACCACTTAGCACTACTTGGTACATCATCTTCCAACATGATCATTACTACCAAGAACCTTTAGTAGTTTACCCTTAAATATGAAATGATGATTCATCAGAGCAAATAACATCGACCTTTCCTTTAAAAATTATAAACATGGATCCTCCTTTTTCTTTATATCTACAAAGTGTCAAATCATTTTCTATTTTAAATCAATATAAGTCAAAAATTTTCCTAATTCCTTTAATATTACTAAATGCATTAACTTAAATAAACTCAGGGTTTAAAGATAAAGTGCAACAAGAGTTTTTTTTTCATCATCCCTTCTAAATAATTCATTTCTACAAATTGGAAAATTTTCAAATGAATATCAAAATCTTTATTACTAAAATATAGTTTTACTCATGCTATTTCAACTTTGAAAATCTTATCCCTCATCCATCCATTTTAGAAAATTGAAAAAGTAATTGTTAGGTAAAGAGGTAAATTTCTTTTTTAAAGTACTTGTGCTGAATTATATGAAAATTCATTAATTTTCTTTCTCAATAATGTGTTCCGTTTCAAATCTTAATTGCCAAAAGCTCCTTCTCATTTCATGAAGTTATTTCTCTTTTTTTCTAGAGAAGTCTCATTACTTATTAAATAAATTACAAATTAATAAATCAAATAAACAATAAAATGGAAAATTGTATTATTTTTGATTTTCATTTGAGGTTATTTAAGGCCAATAGAATTTTATTTTTTTTATTTATTCCTTTATATGAGAGAACGACAAAATGGATTTATTTAACTGCTAGAATTTTATATTGGTTTTTACTTTTTAGGTTCTCTTTCATGATTTTAGTGGGAATTGTAAATAATTCTAATAAACAATTGAATTCTGTCTTATAAATTGAACGATCAAGTTTTATAGATTCAGGCTCAACTACTATTAATTATCTTCTCTTTTTAATTTATTTATAAGAATAATATTTGCCATTTATTTGTTTTCTTCTTGACAATCTCTATTCTAATCATCTTATTTTAGTTTTACCTTATTAAAGTAAACTAAAAATTTAATCGTATAAAGCATTCTATGATTATTATTTTAGCTATTCATCAATTTCAACATTGAAACTAATTTTAAACTTTATTGTAACAATTTTTCTATGTCAGACTTAACTTAACTATTTGGAATAATTTAATTTGATCTTCTAGTATGTAGTTGAATTTTCGTAAACCCTTGGAATTGTAAAATCATAATCCAATTTAAGGCTTTTCTTATAGAGAGAAAAAAAGAGACATTATACATAGCCAAAAATGTCCATTTTTCCATAACCATTGTAATTATAAAAGCAATCAGTAATTAGTAAAAACTAACCCTGAGATGAATTAAACAAGTATAAGTATAAGAGTATCAGATGCGGTTAGGCATTTCTACTAACCTTCTGCAAGGTGATAATTAGATAAAATATAAATATTATTTATTGAACTATAATAGGTCAACCCTTTAGGTTATGGTATTCTCTACTTACGATCTCAGCCCAAGTCTTTTAAAGTTCTGTTACTTAAAACTTTTATTTCAACTCAGATTTAATTAGGCAAGCATTCAATTCATTTACAATCATTTATAATGTTGTGGCATTTGATTCTTCGCTACTACAATGAAGAAATATTCTAGCTTTTTAATGCTCTGGAAGTTCTTTAAATTGTTTAATTTATTGTGGATAAGCTGCTTCACCATCAGTATAAAATAATATTTCAGTTCTATATATTTCTAAATATTTACTTTTCAAATGCCTCATTTTAGTGCTGGATAATTAAATTAAATGTTTCTTAAAATGCTGTCCCAAAATCGGTACCCCCACTATTAAATTATATTTTTTTCTCCATTTCACCCAGATTTACAATTTCACAATTGATAACAGTTCTAGCATATGAGTTAAAAATAATAACACTGACTTTAGCATTTAAATTTTTCTATATTTCTAGCATGCAACCTAAACAACCAGATTTTGCATATTCCCAACGTTTTCCTTTCATAGAATAAGAATCATCAAGCATAAAAATATAATGAATTTTGGGCTACCTAATTACATCTTAAAAATTATTTTTTAGAACAAATTTGATGTCTTTTTTTAACTATGTTTTTAGTTATTAACATATCATTTACCCAGTCCCTTAATTCCATACTTTCATCATCTTTTCTTTAATAGTTTATTAATCTGTTTCATCAAGACCTTTAAATATCCAATCATCATATATTTTTCTTATATCTTTCCATTTTTTTCTTACTTTTGTTTCTAGAGTTTCAATTAGGCTTTCATCATCCATTTCATCGCAAGTGAATAAAGAAGGAGTATTTTCAATTAAAACTCCATTCATCCCTTAACAATATAAAATAATAGATACCTCTAAGTTAATGACCATTTGAGCATTTATGTTTATGGTCATTTGAATAAGATTAATCACATTTACGCTTGCACATAGGACAAGTATGACGACAGCCAATCATATTTAATTTTATAGTTTATAGTTCTTAATAACTATTAAATTTTTCCAAAGATAAACTTTCATTCTTTGCTTTTTAAATATGAATATTTAACTATTTTGATAATTCAGTTGCAAAAGGCTGTAAAAGTTATATTTATAATTCTGATTCTTAAAATTTAGATTTATCAAAAATATTAGCTTCTATCTTTTGATAAGAATCAATAGAAAAAATTTCTTCGTATTCTTTCGAAATCTGAAATTTATTCATTTTTTATTATCCACCTAGTAGGCATGATATTATCAAATCAAAAAGTTTACTTTCATAAAATTCATCATTACTATTATCATTCTCATTATTTACAAAATACTCTTTTGATTTTATGGGAGGATTTTGAATATCAGTGTGAGATCTTAATTATTATACATTAGCATTAATTTTTTCTAAAATTGAGTTTAGGTTTTTTCTTAATCTATTTTCAAACAAATCTTTAATTTCAACTTCTATCTTGTCAACTTCATTCTTAACATAATTTTCAATAAATTAAGTTTAATCAGTTATATATTATACTATTTGTTCATCTGAATATTTTTTTAATTAATTGTCTTTTTAATAATCTTCTAAAATAGTCTTGTCTAAAAGCTTAATTAATTCTGTGCTTGTCATTTTGTTTTTATTTTTTATTTCAGTACCAAAAGTTGTTTAATTATCTCTATAAAAATATTAGATATAACTTTTATAAAAATTACAAATAAAAGCCTCAGCTTTTAGCTTACTTTATTCAGTCTTATTTTATTTAATATCAGCAATAAATTTCTATAATTAATTTTCTTTTAGACTCTCAAATTTTTATATACTTTCTTAAACTCCTTTTCCTTTTTTGTAGCATGTAAATCGCCAAATTATTAACATGGAATAATAATATATGCATCTCTCACCAATTCCACTTAATATTATGCCAAAATTGGCAAAGCTCTTATTATAATTTATTATTTCTTGCTCTATTTTAGACATAATAATTTTTATCAAACTTGTGTTTTATTAAGATATCTCCTCACTATCTGAGTTGTCCTTTTTATCATTTTCTTGATGAGCCTTTGTCATTTCTGATTTAATTGCATCATAAATTGAGAAATACATCATTTACCAACTATTAATCTACTGAAATTTTGAAAACCCATTCTATTAGCAATTTTCATTTTACTATAATTTTTAGTTCTCTTCAAACATTGCTGTTTAAAACCCTTTTATAAAATTAAGTCTAAAATTCTCCTAAAAACTACTTTCCTTTCTCTAAATGTATTTTAAGCTGGTTTCTAATTATTAATATCTAGAAGAATTAGGAATTATTGTCATATCCCTATAAATTATTATATGTTCAAAAGTTTAAATAAATTCCTCTAATTCTTTTAATGCAGAAAAAATATATTAACCAGTCTTTAATTCTAATCCTTTATTGTATTCTTTAATATTTTTTATAAATGTGTCGTTTGTAAAATCCATTAAGGGTTACTTTTATTTTTCGAACTCTTTAAAAGACTCTTAAAATGTTTCAAAAGCATTTATCACTTACTTATTATAATTAGACCAGAATTTCCACTGTGAAGGATTCTGTATTGTCTCTACTAAATCTATCCTAAGTTTTGAATCATATTTGATTTTGAATATGTCCAATAGTAGCAATAATTTTTAAACCTGAGTGTTGACATTCATATATTATTAATTCTGAGTATTGACATTAAATTATTATTAAATATGAGGATTTACATTCTCATATTACTAAAATTGAGAATTGACACTCTCATATTATTAACCAAATGAATTTACATCCAAACATTAGTATAAATATTAATCTGCTTACTATTATTTTTGTTTCCCTTTTGGTTAATTTTGATTATTTTCAGATCTTTCTAATATTTTTCTTAAATCAATAATTAATCCCTCTTTTTTATCTTTTTTATCTTTTTTAATGTAATCATCCAAAGTTTTTTTTTCAACATAATAAACAGTGATTTAAAATTAGTAATAATTGTTAATATCCATTACATCATATTTAGTCTTAGGTCTTTTCATCCGATCTTCTAAATTTTAAAGGAATACCTCTCCATATCTCATTGTTTCTTTTGTGTTAAAAATTGGTCGAAATTAAACCTAACTTTTTAATTCTTTTTCAAAAATATTATAAATTTACATTCTTTCATCGAAATCTTATCGAAAAGGGGAATTATTATTAATATTCTCAAGAAATGAGGTTATATATAATTATTCATTTTATGTGTTTAATTTGTATTCATTGAATGAAGAAGAAATGCATTAATATTGCTTGGTAGAATATTCTTGTAATATTTCACTTTGCTTTTGCTCTGATTCTCTTGTAATATCCCCCCATAATTTATTAAATGCAGCTTTAATTTCACCCTCATTTTCTTTGAATTAAGCTAATTAATCTGGATCTTTGCTAATTCCAAGAATAAAGTCATCAAGTGACTTAAATCCCCTTTTGTTTTGATACTCTCTTTCAATATTTTTTATTTCTTCAAATACGATTACTTCTGAATCTTTTAAGGAACTATTTATACGTTGGCTTAATTGCTTTAAATATTTCAAGTAAATCTTCTTTTAAATTTGTTTATCTTATTTAAATGCTAGTAGTTTATCTTATATATCTTGTTCAATTTAGCTAAACCTTATTCTAAGATCTTCATTTTTTTCATCTTAAATTTTATTAAAAAAGGTCAAGTTTTTTACAGGGTTACTGCGAATTTTATCATTTATTTCATTTGCTATTTCATTCTTAAAACTAAAATTTTAATCATCATAAATTTGTTCAAATTTATTTTTCATCAATTAATCTTGTTTGTATTAGATTAATTCAGCAAATTCCAATAAATCTGGTAAATTACAAATAGTTTACCAATTAGTATTTATATTTTATATGAACAAACTTAAACTTTACATTTGGGAGGTGTCAGTTTATGATTAAAACTTTATTATAAAATTCTTAATCATTCTTATTCCATAAAGATAAGCTTCTTCGGAAAATGTTTCATTTATTATTAATTATCTCCAATCGTTAATAATACCTAAACTTTCATTCTTTCTCCATAATTTCTCAATACATGCAAATCCTAATATTTAAATATTTTCTTTCGAAATATTTAAAAATTCATTATAATCAATGGCTTAATTTTTTGCATCTTACTCATTATTATATTCTAAATTTAAACTATTGGCAATTCCTTGTATTTAGTTTAAAAATGGAGCAAAATTGTTAGCATCGTTATTTTAATTAAAACACCAACTTAATTACTTTATAGAAGAGAGATTAGATTTCATAGATACTAAAGTAAAAATGCACATTTCAACCAAATTTTTAAATTGTTGATGTATATCTCCTTTAACATTTATCAAAATGATATCACTTATTGCCAAGACAAAAAGAGCAATTTTTTTATCAAACTCAGGATCAATCTGATTTGGATTCTATAATCCTTCTGAATCAAGTATTAATATATAATCAAATAAATTATTAAAGTATTCTTTAAATTAGATTTTCAACAAATTTAAATAAATACCTTTTGTACATCTACCAACACTTGTCCAAAAATGGCATCCAAATATTTTATTTAAAATAGTAGATTTTCCTGAACTTTAAGGTCCTAAAACACTTAATACTAAAACCTTCTCTTTTCCCAAATTTGTGAATTTATTTTTAAGTTCATCCAAAAATTTTGCATTTATCTAAAGAGAATCTCCGTCTAGAAATTCAAAAGGTTCCCCTTTTTTAATCATTTCATATACCTTATCTGCTGGATCAATTTATATAGGAGCCAAACTTCTTTAATTGATTGCAATAAGCTCTCTCCAAAACATTTCTATCCCAATATTTCTGAATGCTATATTTTCCAAATTTTATTTTAGTTCCTGCTTTAGTTCATCTTGTTATTTTTTATATATTTTATTTTTTCCATCATAATTTATTATTGATGAAGATTCTTTATTAGTTTCATTCTTTTTAAGCTTTATTTAATCCCTGTCTTTTTTAAGTTTCATCAATTTTTCATTAATAATTTGATTTTTTTCCTACAATTCATAAGTGTTACGTTCATTAAATTTTCTAACTTAATCTGTAAATTATAAATATAAAATATAGTATGAGCTTTAGTCAAATATTTTACAAAACATATTTAAAAGGTTTGATAATTCAGCGTTCTTAATTGAATCTTCTAATTTGATTATTTATTACTTTGTTTCTTCATATTCTTTGTTATCTTGATTTTTGTCAAACTCCTTTTAGTTGTTTGTTTAAATTTAACTTGTATTATTTTTTTATTGAATCAATTAGATTTCTCTTTCTTTTAAAATCTTTAATTGGTATTCTATGGATCTAATTGGAAAAGCTTCTTAATCATAAAATCCCATAGGTTTTTAAACCAATCTATTTAGTTCATTTTCTAAATCTTTAATGATAAACCTGTCTTATAAAAATTAATGAGATACTTTTTTTTCTTTTGAATCAAATTTTTATATTATTCCTAAAAAATCTTAATTAGTGACTAGTGATTATTGTTAATTTACTTTAGTGATCTCATTGAAAATAAAAGATTAGGCAAGTTACAATTCTTACTCTTTTAAAGATTTATCCAAACCTTTCTAAGCCAAATCAATTATTTTATGTACTTTTATTCCTTCTTTTTTCAACTGCTCTAAATTTTTCNTAAAATAGTAGATTTTCCTGAACTTTAAGGTCCTAAAACACTTAATACTAAAACCTTCTCTTTTCCCAAATTTGTGAATTTATTTTTAAGTTCATCCAAAAATTTTGCATTTATCTAAAGAGAATCTCCGTCTAGAAATTCAAAAGGTTCCCCTTTTTTAATCATTTCATATACCTTATCTGCTGGATCAATTTATATAGGAGCCAAACTTCTTTAATTGATTGCAATAAGCTCTCTCCAAAACATTTCTATCCCAATATTTCTGAATGCTATATTTTCCAAATTTTATTTTAGTTCCTGCTTTAGTTCATCTTGTTATTTTTTATATATTTTATTTTTTCCATCATAATTTATTATTGATGAAGATTCTTTATTAGTTTCATTCTTTTTAAGCTTTATTTAATCCCTGTCTTTTTTAAGTTTCATCAATTTTTCATTAATAATTTGATTTTTTTCCTACAATTCATAAGTGTTACGTTCATTAAATTTTCTAACTTAATCTGTAAATTATAAATATAAAATATAGTATGAGCTTTAGTCAAATATTTTACAAAACATATTTAAAAGGTTTGATAATTCAGCGTTCTTAATTGAATCTTCTAATTTGATTATTTATTACTTTGTTTCTTCATATTCTTTGTTATCTTGATTTTTGTCAAACTCCTTTTAGTTGTTTGTTTAAATTTAACTTGTATTATTTTTTTATTGAATCAATTAGATTTCTCTTTCTTTTAAAATCTTTAATTGGTATTCTATGGATCTAATTGGAAAAGCTTCTTAATCATAAAATCCCATAGGTTTTTAAACCAATCTATTTAGTTCATTTTCTAAATCTTTAATGATAAACCTGTCTTATAAAAATTAATGAGATACTTTTTTTTCTTTTGAATCAAATTTTTATATTATTCCTAAAAAATCTTAATTAGTGACTAGTGATTATTGTTAATTTACTTTAGTGATCTCATTGAAAATAAAAGATTAGGCAAGTTACAATTCTTACTCTTTTAAAGATTTATCCAAACCTTTCTAAGCCAAATCAATTATTTTATGTACTTTTATTCCTTCTTTTTTCAACTGCTCTAAATTTTTCTTTAATTCTTCATTAATAATATTCTCTTCTAACTCTCCTTTGTAATTTCTTATAATAAAACATATTGTAGAATTTTGTTTAGGCAGGCTTTTCTTGATTTCCTATAACTTTCTATAATTTTCAATAAGTTCATATTCTGAATCAAATTGTAGAATCCACATTCGGAATAATGGCAAAATTTTAACTAATAATTCTATTGGAAATTAGCCATGAGCATCAGCAACACTAAAATTTCTTGATCCATTAAATTATGTATCAAACATTATATCAATAGTATTGTTATTTAATTGGCAAGTATCCTATGTCTCAAATTTATCCTACTAGTAAAACAATTAATTTATTAACTCTGTCTTCCCTATTTAAGCTTACTTTTAGCTTAAGGAAAAATTAATGATAGGAAAAGATGTTTAAAATACATAATACAGTTTCTCATTAAATCCATATAAATCAATTTCTTCTTTAGCAGTTTATAAAGATGGATTTTGAAAAATTAAAGGGACAGGATACATATTTTGGTAGAGTTTAAGTAACATAACCTTAAGTTCATCATTAGAATTGTTATAAAATAATTAAAACAATGCTTTCATATTGCTGATAATTTTTATAGACTCTTTATTTTAGTTTTTGAATGTTGTGATTATTGACAATAACTTTTTTGATGACTCCCCTCTCTTAATAATGTTAAAAAAAAACGGAATTAGTTATTTAAATTTTTATGTATCCTTTATATTATCCATCCAATCCTACACAATTTTCTTCTCTTATTGGGATGATGTTTCAGTTAATGAGATATTGAAATCTTCAAGTGAAAAGCAACCATCTGATGGGCATTAATCAATTATATTTTTTTGGAGAAAATAAACAGAATGTATTTAGATATTTTTAAAATAATTTACTTTTCCAAGCTATTCCTTATAAAATTGAGGATTCTCCTTAAATAGAGAAAAGCATTCTTCCACCAAACTTTTGATCATGTATCTGGAATTTAAGAATTTAATTAGGTTAAACTTAAAATTATGCTTATCCATAACTTACATTTGTCTAGTTCTCCAAATCTAATCGAAATCATAACAAGACTGAGTAAAGAAATAATGTAGGTTAGACAGTATAAATTTTGAGGTCTATTGATTCTTATTTACCATAATTGTAAAAATTATTATTAAGGTTTTTTTAAAATCATCTTGTGTAATGTTTTGCTTTTTACTTAATGAGAATAAGTAATTCAATAACCCAGGTCTTATACTTAAAAATAAGATTCTGAATGTTTAAATTGAAACATGATATTTTCCTGGACACATTGGGACTAATATTTTTAGAATTTTCATGTAATAAGTCTTAGCTTTAATGTCTGAAATTAAATATTAATTGACTACAGCCACTAAAAGTATTTAGAATTTTTTCTTTCCAAACAGAATTTTAAGTGAAAGTAACTCTTTTTCATTTAATTACAATAACTACTTGGTTAATTCTACTGATAATTATAATGATTCTTTTATTTATAATTCTTCTTGCTTTCCTACTAATTATTAATTAACTGTAAAAAATTAAATTAAGCAAAATACTACCCTAATAAGTTTTAAGGATTAATTTAGTTTATAGAGTTTTATGATACTTATTATATTTTTTTCAAATTTTGGACTCAACAATTCTAATAATAATACAACCTCTCCAAATGATAAATGTTATTCTTAATTTATTAATTCATTTATGTATGTATGAATGTCATCACTTTGCTGAAATATAAATTTTAATACTAAATCTTTGATCGTTTAATTATAAAATTCTCTTTAAGGATTTTAAAATAACAGTGAAATAATACAAACTTGTTATTCTGTTAAATTTGTCTCAATACATTGATTGATAATATCTTATGAACATTGTTTTATTGATTGATTTTGCTGTATTTAAGTAATATCATTATCTAAATTTATATCAATTTATTGTTTGGTTTGAATTTGATCAACATATTAATTTTATTTACTTTATTGGATTATCTTTTTCAAATTAAATAAAGGTATAAATCTTAAATTGTTTAATTAACAATATAAATCAGTTTATAAAAAATTTTCTATTCTGCATTCAAATACAGTACAAATTTAATTATAATTATTTTGCTAAAATTCATAATAGTTTTATATTTTTTCTTCATCAATAATATATTCTTTTTTTTCAGATGAAAATTGTATTGAATGATGGATCATAAACAGATAAATTTAATCTTAACTATTTTATTTTGCTTTAGAAATAAAACCCTTTATTAATTTAGATTTTTATTCAATTTTAGTCAATTTTTTTAAATTAATTTGAAATTGATTCAATTCACCATATTTTTGATAACAGTATTACTGCCAAAAGTAGAAAATTATGCTAAAGTATAAACTTTCAAATCCATGATACTTAAGAATATTTTAATCTATATTTTTCATCTCCAATTTTTATTCCCATTTTAAGTTCTCACAATAAAATAACAATGAAATTTATTTTCTGATATTTTCTAATGCTTTTTCCTTTGTTTGAATAGTACATATCTTAATAAACATTTTTTAATCAAAGGTGAGAGAACATAATTCAGTTGAAAAATCTTAATATTTTTTTCCTTCTTGTTATATAGCAAAGATCATTTTTTTGATCATTTCAGAGTTTTAAGATTAAAATAAATTATCTTCATATTCTAAAAATTACATTATTTATTTTTCTAATAAAGCTCCAATAATCATTTCTAATTTTTTTGCCTCTGATTCATCTAGATCATTATCCTTTTCAATAAATCCTAATAAAACTTTAATCATATTCAAATAAGGATATCCAAATTCTTTAATTTATGTTAGTTCACTTATTTTTAATAGGCTGAATAATTTTACTTTAAGTTTTTATAGAATTTCAAAATTATTTATAATTACAGGATTAATATTATTTTATTCACAGAATTCTTTTTATTTTAAGAGATTTATTAATTATTACCAATCTGTATGTTGATGAGTTATTTATTTATATATATTTTTATAATCAATTACCTCTTCTATTTAAGGTTAATGAGCTTCTGTATTTAAGAATTACAATTCAAGTTTCTTAACATATATTTAGGTTGATTAATTATTCTTAATGTAAACAAGAGCAGTTTTTTACTTTTACTCATTCAAATTTTCAAATATTTCTTTAAACGACTCTAAAATTTCAGATTCATCATTCCAGATCCCTTCATTGATTTGCTCACATAATTCTACAATTTGTTCTGCAACTCCTTCATCACTAATTTCAAGTTAATTCATGAGAAATTTGGAAAGATATTTTATTTATTATAATTCTATTACCATAACTTTCTTAAAAATTATAAATAATCAAATCAAAATTTAATTCCATATTTAATTTCAATTACAATTCTATATTTTTTTTTGCGTTATAAGCAACTAAAAATTTGATAAATAATAAATTATAATTAATTCAATATCATGATAAAAATAAAGGCAAGAAAAAAAGGTCAAAATAAAAGCAGAAAATTTAGAATTACATGATGCTTTACTAAGAATAGCAATGATCATACCCTCTTATACAAATATCGCATTAAAAGCAACGATATTTTCCATGTATGCATAGTTGACAGGATCAAACAATTTTTGAATTAACTAAAATTTAGACTCAAAGATTTTTGAGGAATTTTGTTACTAAGAATATCACCAATACTAAGACACTAATTATTGATCCTAAACTATATCATATATCTGATTTAATGAGGATGATAAAACTAATAAAATATATTCCAATTTTAAGAGAAATATTTATGTTAGGACTTAAAGGTCCTACATATAAAACACATTATGACACTTTGAGCCTATTAGTATTTAAGGCTGACTTTCATAAAATCTAAGCATGAAGTTGTTTCCATAATGAGGTTGAAAATATTTATCATTCTCTATTTCAAAGATAACATTAGTTTCCTCTTTATGATTCTAACTTAACTCATATTGATATAACGTATCTTTGTATCTCATCTTTAAGGATTTCATAATAATTAGAGACAAATAATATTCAAATCATAACAGGATTTATAAAATTAAGGAACAATTAGACTTGATCTATGCATTATAATGCTTCTTCTTTTAGTTGCTCATTTATCTATCCAGATTCGGCTAATAAATCAATCAGTTTTTAATTTTTTTCTTCTAATCTTAAAAATGTATTAGGCAACATGCTTTTTGATTCAACTAATAATTCATTCTATAATAAAAATAATTGGTTACTTATTTCTTTATATATGATTCGTTTTTATTCATTATTTTCTTTCCCTTATATAATGTTTTCGAATAGTTTAATTTCATTTTTATACGATTAATATTCTTTTTAAATTCTTCCGGATGCTACAATTAATACTTAAATCTTTTTCTATTAATGTGTTTCTGCCATTTAATTAATTTATTTATTTAAAATGCCCTTTATTTAGGTTAAGTAGAGCACTAGTCTTAATTTAAACATATTTCTTTTATAATTTTTATTAACAATTCTGATAATTTATATAATTGTTTTCCTTACTAATTTGATTTATTTTAATTAAAATAATATAAGCCCATTGAAACTAAAGTATAAATGATGCCAAATAAAAGTGTAAAAGCATCTAAGCTGTTGATTAAACCTATAAACTTCATGTCTCTGAAAATGATTAAGAATAGTTTTTCAAAATAATTGATTTAAATAAATTTTAATTTTTTGATCATAAATATGATTAATCACTTTTTCTATTACTTTTAAAATATTGAAAGATATTTCTCTTTATTTCTAGATTTAGTCATCTGAAATTAGTCTTATGAGGATGATTCTAATTGTAAAATTATATAAAACTCTAAAATTGTATATTTAGAATCCCAAAAAATCATCTCTTTCACCAATTTAAAGGATTGACAATTATTATTTGATTGTTTAATTTTTATTATATCTATATTATCCTTTGTTCTCTTGATAGATCAAATCATAATTCTATTTAATTCTGGTCATGCAAATAAATGCTCTTTCCCTTTTATTTGCTTTCTATTATTTTTTTTTCAGATCTCAAATTCATTGGTCTCTTTTAAGCTTTTAGAAAATCCTTCTTTATAATAGTTGATCCAATTCTTAATTATTTTCAATTAATATTTAGTTAATGAAAAGGATAGCCAAAAACATTATTAACTGAAAGGCAAATATTGGAAAGTATTGATGAAATTTAAATCAAGGACTTTTGCAATCTTTATATAAACTATTCTAGCTTAACTAATTTGAATAGCTCTCTTCTATATATTATGCTTACTAACTATCAGAGACATGAATTAATTCATTGTTACAATATATTGGTCAAACAATATGCTTTTTTCCCCCAATTTGTTTAATAATCCTCTTTAATATCCAAAATTGTTATTTCTATTTCTGGTATATTTTAAACAATTTTATTATTCTGTTTTAACATACTTTTGAAAGTAATGGAATTAAAACATATTTTTAAAACAAATAAGAACTTTTTTTATAGACTATTATAATATTAATAATTCATGGCTTAATAATTTCATCATATCCGACTTTACAATACTAAACATTTTTAAATCCATTAGCCACTAATAAAGTATGTGCGATTTTGGCTCTTTATCCTGTCCCACAATAAATATTAATTTATTAATCTCTATTTAGTTTTTCAACATTGCTTTATAGTTCATTAAGAGGAAAAAGTTTAGCATTATCCAATTTGCCTTTTCTCCATTCCTCCATTGATCTTACATCAATAATTTATCCTTAGCCCTATTAAGAGATTTTCAAAAAATCTTATTTTTCTAATTCAGTTGGTTTGTTTATGTTTTCTCCTGCCTATTACCAATCTTCAAAATACATGTATCCTAAAATGTTATCATAACCTATTCTAGATAATCTCATAATAGTTTGTTCTTCTGTTCCTTTTTCACAAACTATAATAACTTCTTTATTGTGAGGTAATAGAGTTCCAACCCAATGAGCAAATGGAATTTGTAATGGGACATTGATAGATCCAGGTATAAATCCTTCAGAAATTGAATTTCTAGAATCAATAATTTATGCTGTATTTTTAAGTTTGGCATCTTGTGGTGATAATTTTCTATTAGATTTCTTTAGAATCTCTATTAAATCTGAAGTAAAAATATTCTTATTCAATCCAGCATTATAAAAGAAATATTGAGGAGGTTTAGGTAAATCTCTTACTACTTCTCCTACAAATGTTTCATAATCCATAGGTTAAAGTGCATAATTATTCTTCTTTTAATTTCCCATTGTACAACTATATCCTGATGAAATGTTCTTTCCACATGCTGAACCTTAACCATGTCCAGGAAAAACAATAACATCATCTGGTAATGGCATTAACTTCTCCCTTAAAGATTTAAATAACATAATAGCCAAATCATATTGACTCAAATCAGTCTTTACAGCCAAATCAGGTCTTCCTACCTCTCCTAAGAATAAAGTGTCTCCAGTGAATAAACTATTTTTAGAAAAATATTTATACCTATGTTTTTTGCCAGTTTTATCATGTAATAAAAAGCATGTAGACTCTTATGTATGACCTGGTGTATGGAGTGCTTGAACCTTTATTTATCCTAAATTTAGTATTTCTCCATCTTTCAAAATTTTATTGATAAATGGAGCTTCAGCATTTGGTCCCATTATAATCTAAGCTCCTGTTTAATTCTTTAGACTCACATGACCAGCTACAAAATCAGCATGGAAGTGAGTTAACAGAACATATTTAATTGTTGCTCCTCTCTCTTTTGCTAGGTCTCTATTATGATAATATAAAATATTACATATAAGGTTGAATATCTCTTAAAGGATCTATGATGATTGCTTCCTTGTTTGATTCTATATAATAAGCGTACTCTGCTAGACAACTTGTAAAGAGTTATTGACTATAGAATCCTTCTCCAAATGTTTCACTTGACTTTAATTGTACAGATTTGGAGTATTTATAGAGTTTTTAGTTGAATAACCTCATTCCTCCACAAACTTAAACAATTTTTATCATATTTTTTTATTATTCAGATTTACGATAATGAAATCCACATATAAACCCAATTAAAATAAGATATTAATACTTTTAATATATATTAATTATAAAATTGTTTATTTTTAAATAAAATTTGATATAAATTAAAACCATTTGTAATCTGTTAAATGTGTATTATTTTATTATAAATATTTTAATAATGACGCATCATATTTTTGTGCATATAATCTCAATTTAATTTAACTTTCAACTCTGAATATCATTAAGTCATATCTGTGTATTCTTATAAATAATTATAATGATGATTAAAATAAAAATGATGTATTCAAAGCAATAATTTGATATATATTAAATTTTATAAAATTAACAGTAAATATGAATAGAACACCAAGTTTTCGTTAAGCAGCTAATAAAGAGAATTTATTTATTTAAATTGCTAATAAAAAATCATTAAGCAATGGCTAAAAAGTAATTAAAAGTGAAACCTCTAAATATGCTGATGAACATTATGAAGACTTAATTAAAAAAATTTATTAACTAGATCAAGAAAATAATAAACTTCGTGAATTGTTAAAAAAATCAAATTATCTATAATTTAAATTTGTGGATCTGTCAAAAAGTGACTATTATCTCCATTCCTTCACTGATATTAAAAATAGGAGTTTAGATGTATTATTACTTTAATAATTAGTTAAGTTTAGATGAATTAAAAGGGATTAATAATGGAAGGAGTAATGAAATGTTATCATAAAAGAAGTCTTCAACTCCTAGACAAAGCTTAACAGCAAAATAAATTTAAATATAAAAACAAAGAAATAATCTAATTAATTCATACACTTAAGATTTAATTTAAGAGTAAACTACATTTGATTACTTAATACCAGATGAAGTTTAGGAACAAGAGAATTGCTTTTAAGAATTTTATAAAACTTTACTTATAAATGTAGTTAATAAAGACATGAAAATATTTAAACATATTGATTAAGTTGTAGAATAAGAATTGAAATAAAATTTTTAAACAAATTGTTAAAATTATGATAAATAAAAGAATCTATTAAGCAATTTAATTTAATTATTAAGTAATATGTAAAATTATTGTTCTGGAGAACATCCAGATAATTAATTTATAATGAGAGCTTATAAATCAATATAAGAAATAATAGGATCTATGTTTAGAATGTTTGAAAAAATGAAACTTCACATTTTACCTTTAAATCATATATAATTAAATTTTTAAGAGAGAATTCAAGAAATTGATAAACTTTAAGAATAAACTGAATATGCATAATAATAATTAAAAAAAGCATCAATTGTAATTGAACATTTAAGTAAAGAAAATCATTAATTAAAAATACAAAATAAAGAATACTAAGACTTTTTTACATAAATAAGTTATAAATTATAAATAAATGATGATACATCTTAATTAAAACAGAGTTTGGATTCATTAATGAATAAATGTATAGAAGGAATTATAAAACTTCAAAATTTTGAATTTCAAAAGTCTTAAAAAATAGAAAAAATAAGTCCTGTTCAAAATGATTAAACAGATTTATAATAAAAACTTAAGATAATTTAAGATAAATATGATAAATTAAAACAAAAGAATAATAAAAATAAAGAAAAATTTAAATTTTGTTTAAATAAAATATACGATTGCTTTGAATAAAATGTTAAGCAAGATTACTTTCAATAATTAACAATAGAAGAATAAGTACAATTATTGTGTTAAACAATATACCAAATAAAAACTTAATGATAATAAATTATTTAAATTTAACATTATAATTACATATAATATTAATCAATTTAATTTTTTTCAGTCTACTTAGTCAATTGTTGGATTATGTTAAAAATCATTCTATCTATCCATATTTGGCATTTATTCTTCTGCTCCAGTACCTGGTCCAGATTAAGCATAAATTCTTTGCATAATTGGATGGAACTTAGATTCAATTTCCTTTAACTTTTCTTTATATGCATCTGCCTCCTCATTTTGATGAGAATCAAGCCACTATTAAGTAGATTCTATTAAATCTATTAATTATCTTTTTTCATCACTTGTAAATTTATCCTTAAATTGTTCATCATTAATTGTATTTTTAACATGATAAGTAGTTGATTCTAAGGAATTTTTTGCTTCTACTATTTATCTAATTTTTTCATCAGCTGCTTTGAATTTTTCAGCTTCACTAACTAATCTATCAATCTCTTATTTAGATAATCTTCCCTTATCATTTGTTATAGTAATTTTATTCTATTTCTTAGTTGCCTTGTCCTCAGCTGATATATTCATAATACAATTTTCATCAATGTCAAATGTCACTTCAATCTAAGGTATTCCTCTAGGAGCAGGAGCAATACCATCTAACTGAAATTATCCTAATTTATGACAATCTTTTGTCATCTATCTCTCCCCTTCATAAACTTGTATAAGCACTCCTTATTGATTGTCTGCATAAGTTGTACATATCTAGCTCTTTTTAGTTGGTATAGTAGTATTTCTTGGTATTAATACACTCATAACACCACCAGCGGTTTCAATACCTAAAGATAGTGGAGTAACATCCAATAATACTATATTTTCACATTTTTATGACCCAGTTCCTGTTAAAATAGCAGCTTAGACTGCAGCTCCATAGGCAACAGCTTCATCTGGATTAATAGATTTATTTAATTCTTTTCCATTAAAGAAATCTTTTAATAATTCTTGAACTTTTGGTATTCTAGTAGAGCCACCTACTAAAACAACTTCATGGATTTAACTTTTAGACATTCCACTATCTTTAAGAACTTGTTCCACAGGAGGTATACATTTCTTAAATTAATCCAAACACAATTCTTCAAATTTAGCTCTTGTTATTGTACAATTAAAATCTTCATTTTCAGCCAAAGCATCAATTTCAATAGATGTTTGATTGGCTGATGATAAAATTCTTTTAGCCCTTTCACATTAAGTTCTTAATCTTCTTAAAGCTCTTGCATTTTATTTAAGATCAATTCCTTTTTTCTTTTAAAATTCTGTAAAACAGTATTCTACTAATCTATTATCAAAGTCTTCTCCACCTAAATGAGTATCTCCAGATGTAGCCTTGACTTCAAATATTCCTTCATCGATTGTCAATAAACTAACATCAAAAGTACCACCTCCAAGATCAAAGATTAAAACGTTTTTTTCTCCTTTCTATGTTGAGTCTAATCCATAAGCTATAGATGCAGCTGTTGGTTCATTTATAATTCTTAAGACCTTTAGACCTGAAATTTAACCTGCATCTTTTGTAGCTTATCTTTATGAATCATTGAAATAAGCTGGTACAGTAATGACAGCATTTTTAACTGGTTTTCCAAGGTATGCTTCTGCAATCTCTTTCATTTTTGTTAAAACCATTGAGGAGATTTCTTCTGGGTGGAATTTTTTTGTTTCTCCTTTGAACTTAACTACAATCAATGGTTTATCATCTTAGCCAGCTTCAACTTTAAATGGCCATAATTTCATATCCTTCTAAACAGTTGAATCATTAAATTTTCTTCCAATAAGCCTTTTAGCATCAAATACTGTATTTTATGGGTTTCGTGCAACTTAATTCTTTGCAGCATCTCCAATAAGCCTTTCATTATCTGTAAAGGCAACATAAGATGGAGTAGTTCTGTTTCCTTGATCATTTGCTATGATTTCAACTTTATCATTAATAAAAACACCTACACATGAGTATGTAGTTCCTAAATCAATTCCAATTGCTGTATCAGTAGTTTTTTACATTATTTAAATAAGACTGTTTATATATTTGTTTAATTGAATGATTGCTTGTATTCTTCAACATTTTTTAAATCAAAAGATAGAAGAATCTAGAAATTTATAATTCTCTAGAAATTTCTAGAAAAATAATAATTCTGTCCATAACTGTTAAAGTATTAATTTTATTATATTATATAAAAACCATCAAATATAATATATTCTTAATATTAGTTTAAAGATAGATTCTTAATTTAATGATGTAGATAATGAAAGTAGTAATATAAGTAGATTTAAAATTACTAAATTACCAAAGTTAAAAAAAAAAGTATTTTTTGAGTTTTTCTACTTATTTTTAGAATTTATTTGCTAGTTTTTCATGTTAGATTGAATGAAGTTTATAAAATTTTGCAATTATTATAGTAAAACTAAAAAAATAAGATATTATATATTTTTTATTTCTTTAAGATTTATAATTTAAATATTACTATCATATAAGTAATATTTTGAATGATGGATTTATTTAAGTTTAGTTTATGTAATTCGATTTTATTTGAAAGTATATAATTTTTGTAAAAAATGCTTAATATAATATTTATATAAAATAGATAGTTACTATGTAAATTGGAAAATTTAAATTAGATCATTTGGTTGAAAAAAATAATGAATGCATAATTTATAGGGGCAGTAATTAAGAAGACAAATTCATCATAATATAATTGAATCGTGTAATTAGTCAAATAATATTTTAGTAACCATTATTGAAGGTTGAATTGTTTAACAAACATTTCCAAGAAGAACTTAAAATGTTATTTAAATACTCATAGAAGCCAACAATAATTCCTAAAGATTTTCCATTTGAAATACCTGAATCTGAAACTCTAGATTCTGAGTTAATTGAATTTCCATAAATTATTGAAATACATCAAACAGAAACTCATTATTATTTCATCTTAACTAATTGTTTATAGGGTTAAATATTAACTTAGGAAGTTGATCATCCAAAGTATAACAGTACTGATATTATTTTATAGAACATTTTTGCAGATTTACACACTTTATGATTATTACTATTTAGAATACTAAGAAGGAAGAATAAAGGATCGAGATTTTGCATTAATGAGAATATTTAGAAGCCAAGATAAATTAACATTGATAGATTTTGGTTTTGCATGTTTGTAAAAATAATTAACAAAAAAGCCTTGGTAAGTAAAATTAGGAGAACTATTTAACAGTTTGACATAATATAAAGCAAAATTAAAAGGAAAAAATGTAATAAATACTTTGTTGGCAGGAAAGATTAAATGGGAAGAGATTAGAGATTTTATAAGCATATCATTTGGTTTGAATGATATAGATTAATCTTTATAAGAAAATTATAGTGATAGAAACAGTAAAATAACTAGATAAAATTCAATTCATACAAAATAATAAACGTAAACTATGAGTATGTTCCCATAAGAAATTATTACTTTAAATTAAAATTCATCTAGAAAAGCCTCTCCATATAACCATAGCCAAAAATAATAATCAAAAAAATCAACAATGATGTAAACTAGAATTATTTCTTATGGCAATTAATAAAAAGAACATTTCTAAAAAATAAGACAATCATTAAGTCCTGGATTTAGTACAACAAATAGATATCCTTGTAGATTATTTTAAATTGAACAAATTACATAATAATCTAGTCCATAAGCAAGATCAGTTTCAAGAAAAGCATAACATTTAAGTAATTATCAAAAACAACCTATTACTAAACCATTAGAAAATTAATTTGAATATAGAAATAGATCTACTCCTAGAGAAGAAATTCAATATGAATAAAATTAAATATAATAATTAATGGGAGATTAATATTTACCAATACAAGAATAATAAAAATAAATTTAAAGAAAATTAATATCAATTACAACAAATTAATCATAATATGAAGCATCTTCAAATGCACCAACTCTGATTTAAAGAGGATTATCTTTAAATGAAAAATAAGATGGTTAATTCTAATAAAATAATCATGAATTAAGACCAAAATCAAGTAGAAATCAAGATTAAAAATAAGAACTCAAAACACTTCTTCGAACTTCAACTAGAGAACTTTAACAACCTGGTTAAATACATAAGAAATCTACATAAGAATATCCAGCAAATCGAACCATAAATTATTCTGACACATAATCATTATTTGATAACTTAGAGATTAAATAAGTCAGAAAACCATAATCAAGAAGAAATTCTATAAGAAAAAGTAGCACTAATAGTATAGAAAATATCGAATTATCAAATAGTAATACAGCAAATCAATAGAGATTAATAATTAATAACAATTTATAGAATAATCGATAGATGTTTAAGACACCAAGAGATTAAAGATAAATGTAATATTCTTTTCAAAATTCTCCTATTGAAAATCCATATACTAAGAAATAAAATCCAATAATTGCATAATAATATTAAGATGAAGTTTAGAATTGTAAATAATAATCTAAAAAGAATAGTACAGATGAAGATAATTCTGAAGTTTGTAGTTATCAGCCTTCTTTTTAATAACGTTAAAATTAATCAAGAAATTAAGAAAATGTAGTATTGATCAAGAACAATAAATAAAATGAATTTGAAATTGAAAAATATATTGATAATGTTGAACAAATTTAGTAAAATAAACAATATCAATTTCAAATGACAGAAAAAAATGAGATTCCTTCATTTTGTTAAGAAAAATAATCAATAAATAATTAAGCAATTATCTCTCAATAGTAATAATAATAATAATAATAATAATAATAGTAATAATAATAATAATAATAATAATAATAATAATAATAATAATAATAATAATAATAATAGAGAATATAAAATGAAGATTAAATCATTAAATCTCCAAACTAAGATTAACGTATTGTAGTTGAATCTGTTGATGAATATTATAAATAACCTAAAATAAAGAAATAAAACTCATTTAAATTACCTCCAACTCCTAAAACTGATAATACAACAAAGGAGTAATTTAAAATAGAATTATAATAAAATAATTACTTATAAGATAATAAATAATAAAAAGAAAAAAGTAATTAGTAAAATGAAAATTTATAGAAATTATAAAAAATTGAAGATACTCCAAAATCAAATAAAAGAATAAATTTAAATGATATTTAAGTAGTTCAATAGAACATTTAAGAAATTAAGGTAAAATTAGATGAAAATGAAGCCAAAAGAATAAGTTAAATATATGAAAATTAATTAAAGTAATAATATTAATATAAATAAGAAAGTATGATATAATAGGTAAAATGGTTGGAGGGAATGTAAAATATTTTTAAGCATTAAAAAATTTTTGGATAGTTCCTTTATTTCTTTGTTTTAAAAGAATGGTGAGTTTTAGGAAATTGTATGAAGAAGGATTAAAAGATAAAGTCAATTTTTTTGATTTAGATATGGATAAAGTAAATTAAGTAGATAAAATAAGAAATCTAGAAACAAAGTTAACAAATGATAATAAAATAGTTGTATAAGAATTAGAATCTTTATACACATAATGTTAAAAAACAGCTTAAAAATTTGATCCAAAAGTAAATTATAGATTTAAATTTATTATAGGAATTAGCAAAAATATAAAAATTTTTAAATATGGACTTATAATAAGATATAAAAGATATTTATTTTGTTTATTTGTATACTTAGATATTTAGAACTTTATAAAATTTAAGAATTAAATGTGAATCAGATAAATAAAAAACAAAAGAAAATTTAATATTGTAAGCCAGTTGTTTAGCTTCACTTATAATAAGTGAAATGCCTTTTAGTAGTGATAAGAAGTTCTTTGATTTAGAAGAATTTGAAAAAGTTACTGAGAATTCTTAATATAATTAATAATTGTTAGAACAATATATTTAAACAAAGGATGAAGTAATTGGACATCTCAAAAAAAGACTGATAACCAAAGGAATTAAGATTTGAATGATTATTATATATTTTTCTAGAAATTTTATAATAATTTATGAGTTTACGATGACAATAAACAACAGTAGAATTTAAATTATTAAAGAAATCACTGTTAAAAATGAATGTTTAATTTATTCATAAGTTTCTATTTAATTGAATAAAATCATAAATTTTTTTAATAAAGGTTAATAAATAATTTCTTCAAATATGAATTATCAATATGGCTAATAAATGGGCTAATACCCCTTTGATCCAAATATGAATATGGTAAGATTATATTTTATGTTAGATGGGCTTTGATCCTTAAATGTATTAAGAATATGCCTACTATTATTTAGGAGGACCTTCTACTCCACCTCCACCTAAGGGACCTTATCCAGGAATTACTCATGAAGATTATGAGTCATTTGATATTAATAAACAAATTTTGTTTTAAAGATTTTTAGGTGAGACAGCAGCCTATTATGCCAAACACTTACCAAAATATTAAAAAGAGATGGAAGAGTTTTTAAATACCAATACTGCTTATCAAATGAATGAGGCAGAGAAATAACTTATGCAAAACTACCTAGATTATAAGAAAAAGGAAAAAGAGTATGAAACTTTTCTAAAACAATTGGAATAATCAACATAACCAGTAAATCCTGAATTGGAATAATAAAAAAAATTAGAATAATAAAAATTAGAGCAATAAAAGTTAGAATAATAAAAATTAGAAGAATAAAAGAAGTAATAGCAATTAGAACAATAGAAATAATAATAATAATAATAATAACAATAATAATAATAGTAAGAATAACCTAAAGAAGGAACAACAACAACTACTGTTCGTCCAAAGAAGAAGTTAAACTTAAATGCAAAACCATTAGAAATTGCTTTGAATCCTCCAAAAATGCCTATTTTCCCAAAAAATCCAGATTTCTTAGATTTTGATAAATTTTGGAATAACTATTCAGCATATATCAATTTTTATAATCCAAGTTGTGAAGATGAATATAAGAATTATCCTAAACCAGAGTAATAGAAAAAGAAAGAAGCTGATGAAGAAGCTAAAAGAAAAAAGAAATAAGAGGAAATTGAAAGAGCAATTTAAAGTATAAAATAATAATAATTATAATAGAACGTAAAGATGCTTAAGAAAGAGCTAAAGATAAACCAGCTTAATCTTTAAATCTAGTAGAATAAGTAGTGAAATTGGAAGGAGAAGTTGATTTGCAAAAATATGTAGATGTAATAATGAATTATAAACTTAGCCTGATGAAACAAGATAACCAGTCAATTTAGTATTTATTGGACATGTAGATGCTGGTAAATCTACACTTTGTGGAAGATTATTATTAGAATTAGGTGAAGTGAGTGAAGCAGATATTAAAAAATATGAATAAGAAGCAGTATAAAATAATAGAGATTCTTGGTGGTTAGCTTATGTTATGGATTAAAATGAAGAAGAAAAATAAAAAGGAAAAACAGTTGAATGTGGAAAAGCATAATTTGTTACTAAACAAAAAAGATTTATTCTAGCTGATGCTCCTGGACATAAAAATTATGTTCCTAATATGATTATGGGAGCATGTTAAGCTGATTTAGCTGGTTTAATAGTTTCAGCCAAAACAGGAGAATTTGAATCTGGTTTTGAAAAAGGAGGTTAAACCTAAGAACATGCATTATTAGCTAAAAGTTTAGGTGTGGATCATATTATTATTATTGTAACTAAAATGGACACAATTGATTGGAATTAAGATAGATTTAATATGATATCATAAAATATTTAGGAATTTGTACTTAAATAATGCAAATTTGATAATGTTTATGTAATTCCTATTGATGCTTTATCTGGAGCTAATATAAAAAATAAAGTAGAAGAATCTAAATGTAATTGGTATAAAGGTCCTTCATTAATTGATTTAATTGATAATGTGACTATTCCAAAGAGAAATGAAGAAGGTCCTATTAGAATGCCAATCTTAGATAAATTTAAGGATATGGGATCATTATACATTTATGGTAAGTTAGAATCTGGTAAGATTATTGAAGGATTGGATGTTTCAGTTTATCCAAAAAAGCAACCCTTCTAAATTGTTGAATTATATAATATGAAAGATTAGAAAATGAAATATGCTAAAGCAGGAGAAAATATCAAAATAAAAGTTAAGAATATTGAAGAAGAAGATTTAAAGAGAGGATATATGATGTGCAATTTAACATCAAATCCATGTTTAGTATCTTAGGAATTCTAAGCTAAAATTAGACTCCTTGATTTACCAGAAAGTAGAAGAATATTTTCTGAAGGATATTAATGCATTATGCATCTTCATTCTGCTGTTGAGGAGATAGAAATTTCATGTGTTGAAGCAGTTATTGATGCTGAAACAAAGAAATCAATAAAATAAAATTTCCTCAAATCATTTAATGAGGGTATTGCTAAGATTTCAGTAAAATATTTTAATAATTTAAGATTAAAAATCCTGTTTGTATGGAAAAATATGAAACAATCACTTAATTAGGTAGATTTGCATTAAGAGATGATGGAAAGTATATTAAAATATTTATAATTTTAGGACTATTGGATTTGGAGAAATTTTGAAAGTGAAACCAGTTAAATAAGGTTGATTTTGATTTTTAAGTTTTTTATTTTAAAAAGTACATATGTAAACAATATTTAATATATATTATATATATATATATTGATTTATAAAGAATTTCTTTTTCATAACTTTAATAAGATTTTAGATTATGAATAAATTTATATTATTAAAAGAATTATGATAAATTTGTTTTAAAGATTAAATATTATTTGTAAATATTAATATGATAAAAGATTCTGAAAGTGTTAATGAAATAATAGAAAAAATAAACAAAGGATCTTCAGTGCCTATTTAAAAGTTATAACCAAATTTTAGGAAAAAAAAAGTAGCAACAAAATATTAATTTTCATCAATAGCAAAATTTGCAATTGTTATACAATCAATATTTTTATTATTTGGATCTCTATATTTGGCATCATAAAAGGTAATCTATCGAATTCCAATGGAATGTTATTTGATTTATAATAATTCCTTATGTAAAATTATATTGACAGGGATGTATGTGATAGTGTTCTTAAGGATAATTAGAAATATGATTAAAGTGTATAAGAAAAAGGAAAAGTAAAGTAAGTATTTCTTTCATAGTTATATATTCAATTGTGATATTACTATTTAGACTTTTAGATATTATTTGGGAATAAAAACATACATACTTTTATTGTTTGCAATGTAATTTGTGATTGAGAATTATTTACTTATAACAGTTACATAAATTTGGAGTAATTAAATTAATGAAAATTCGGGTACATACTTCATGATATCAATATTAATGTAAATATTAATTTTTGATATCACTTATGAATATTTTATGATATATTCAGGTAGATATGGTGTGGCTGATTGCAAAAGAAGTGGTATTGTGATTAGTAAATAAAATATTTTTGATGCAATATGTAAATTAAAGTTATTGAGTTTTTGTTATAAGTTTTACAAGCAAACCAAAGAGAATTATTATATTTATACTAGAAAGAAGGGAATTCCATTATTTTGATATTAGAAATTTAGATATAAAAAATTTAGGCATACATTAGAGATATAATAATAATGGATGCACTATGATTTTTTATGTTAATAAATATATTTTTTATATAAATATTTTACAAATATTTTTATATGATGAATATTTCAAGTAAGCAAGACATCCCTTCATTTGTTAAAGAGTAATTAAGAAAATAAACAATAAGTCCAGAACCATAAAAGCATAGATAATTAAATTTTCATCGAAGATTAACAAGTTCTTAGTTGGATGCAGGAATTTGCAACAATAATGTTACTCAAAAGAAATCAAATAAGTAATTGTCAAGTATTAATTAAAATATTATAAACATTAGTGCATGGATTATAATAATTATTAAAGACTAGTCCTTATAATAAATTAATACAACAGAAATCATAATCATAAATGTTGATTCAAGAAAGCTTTTCTCAACAATATCTCAAGGACACAAGTGCCGCTTATACTCCAAATTAATAAGGATCTCTCTAATAAAACTTTTTTCATAAAGTTGGTCTCTCGTAAAATTCAACAATGTCAAGTAGTGTTAAACCTCGAATGAGAAGTGCAAATAAGGAAATCTTAAGAAGAAAATTAGTAGCTGAAACAACATAATTACTTTCTAATAGGGATAAAGACAAATAAATAATATCTTAGTTGTAATAAATTATTATTCGCACTAATTCTCTGCTATAGCACTATTAAAATGAAATTCAAAAGCATATTTCAGAAAAGGAAGAATTAATTAAGTAGATTAAATAATTATAATCTTCATGATATTTGTTTTAATCAGCTCTTTTTTGTCTATATATAAATAATTTAACGTAATATTTTTTAAAATTAATTTTCTAATATGGCTTAAGTTGACATAAACAAAAAAAAAACAAATGAATTTACATATACAGAAATATTGGAAGAAGTTAATATTCATAATTTATATTAGAATAATATGTTGAAACGCAAACTTTAAGATTTAATGAAGCAAATCAAATAATTTGAATAAGAAAGTAAAGGGTTATAATATGAGAATGAAATATTACAAAAATGTTTAGCTTAATAAAAGAGTAATAGTTAATAAGAAATAAAAAATAAATAAGTAGAGGATTAAATTGCTTAATTATAAGCAATTCATTAAAGAGAAAAAGAATATTGGATAAGAGATCAATAAGAATAAGTGAATCGAATTAAATAAGTATAAGAATAAACTAAGAGAATATTGTAAGATAAAATTGATCATCTTGAAAAAGAGAATGAATTTTTATAGATGGAACTTGAGAACAATAAAACAATAATTGAAAATTATGAATTTTAAATTGAATAAAGTAATATTTTATTATAAATTTAGTTTAATAAAATCATAAGGCTGAATCAAATAATTTATAAAGGGAATTGAAATAAAAATAATATAGTATAGATGAATTAAAATTTTAAATTCAGGAATAAGGGATGATATCTTAAAGAAGTAATAATAATTAAGAATTATTAAATAAATTAAAAGAAGCTATGTATATATATAATTAAATTATTTATTTTAGAGATGAATTAAATAAGTGTAAAAAAATCATATCTAATTAATAATATGAAATATAATTATAATGTAGACTTTTTGATGAATTAAGATAAGATTATTAAAAGAAATTATGTAAAGAACGATCTAAATCTTAAATGAGTTTCAAAGCAGCTTAAGAAGTTAAAAATGAATATGAAAAAAAATACTGTAATTTAATGGAATAGATAATAAAGAATTAAACATCAAGAAGTTGTAATGCTTCTTTTAAATTATTACCAAGTTCAATGGATTAGACTATGAATAATGATTGTTCAAGAATTTCTAATAATTAATCTAATAATATGTATGTTTATTATTGTAATAATTTATTTTAGTGGAGGATTAAGTGCTATCAATAAAGCTTTAAGTGATTCTATTGATGATTATGAAAAGAGTATATTGAATAATATATCTGGAAATGTAACAAAAAGGAAACCTAGTAAATCTGAATGGGAAAAAAAGTAAAAAGGACAATAAAATATTATGATTAGTGTTACTCCAGAAAATTAAATGCGTCCTTAATCTTAATAATAAGAAATATGTATAATATTTTGATAGAATTATTTAGTTTCACCAAAAATTTCTCAAAAGAGAGCATAGTCTATTCATTCAAGTAAAGGAATAAAATAGTATACATTTAATTTATGTGAATATAATGAATCTCGAAATTCAAATGATTCTGAGTAATTTTATAGTTAATGTACTTAATAAACAAGACAAAGTAAATTAACATTAAAACCATAAAAATGTAATAATGATATTAAAAGAAATTCAAAACATTAAAAATCACTTTCTACATATAGAAGTGTAAAAGATAAAGAAAATCTTTAATTTACTATTCCAGAAGAGAATTAAAAAATAAATAGTATAAATACTAGCAAATAATTATAAATTTTGGAAGATAAAAATGAGAGATTGGATACTAATACAAAATTTAACTCTTTATTAAAAGTAATTTGAATATGCTAATACATTTATTTTTACAATTTTATTTTTATTATCATAATTATTATGTCTAAGTAAAACTCTTTTTTAGCAAATCCTTTGAATGATAGTTTAAGCGATTTTAATGCAAAAGACTATATAAGTGATAATTAGCCAAATTCAGATAATGATTAAGATGTTTGTCCAAAAAATCCATTAGAATCAGATAATGAAGAAAATGAAGGAAATGAATCAGCAGTCTTATAACATTTAATAGATAATGATAGTATGTGTTTTAATATATCTAATAAATAGATCATTCATCTAAAAGTGATGGTGTTTCTAATCCAATGATGGAAATGGATCCTATCTCATTAGAAAATGTTATCAACTAAAACTTTGCATCAATTGGATAGCAATATCATATTTGTTAAACAATTCTGGATTGTAATAAGACGATTGAATTGTAATAGGATTAGAATCCATTATATTCTTGTGATGAATTGTTAGATCCAAGATAAAGTAATAAAGAAAAATAAAAAGATATAATAAAGAATTATGAAAGTTAGCTGCAATAACTTTAAAAAGAGAACTAGCTATTGAAAAGTAAAATTATCTATATTAATGATTCAAAGATCAACTAATAGAAAGAGAGACAAATTTTTCAGAATAAACAAAATAAAAAGATAATGAAATTGCAACATTGAATAAATTAAATAAAAATCTTACAAATGAGAATACTTAATTGAAAGAAGATATATAGAATTAAAAAAATGAAATTTAGTCTTTCAAATAAAAAATTCATTAACTTTAAGCAGAAAAACTTAAATATCATAGATCTAAAACAGGTGCAGAAACAACAAGAGGATATTATGCTTAAGTATTAATTAATCAATATTAAGGATTTGCAATAAGCAACTAGTTTAAATGATTAAACAATTGCTACTTTAAGTGCTAATCATTTAGAAATAAGAAAAATTCCAACATTAAGTATAGATATACCTTGTCCATTTTCTGCAAAATCTAAAATAGAAAAAAGAAATTAGTTCAATTTTAAAAATGGAAAATCTGATGCTAATCATTTAACAAGTATTTCAGCATTTCTAATATCTAAGCTGAGGAATGTTATACATAAAGATAACAAAAAATACCCAAAAACTAAAGATCTTTATAAGATTTAATACACAAAGCATAAATAGGAATTGCATTTTCGAAATCAAACAGTATAATTCCTAAATAGTACTATAGCTGCTTCCTTGTCAAAGGCTTAAGGTTAAGGGTAACTATTTTTTGAAAGCAAATCAACAAAAAACAATCAGAAAAACACATAGTTAGTCCCTAAATAATGATCTCCAAGGTTTTGATGAATTATTAAGAATAAATTTATTAATTTATAAATATTATCAAATTATACTAATCCATTCATGTGTTCTTTCACCTGTTTATATTTCATTTAATAATTAATATAAATGATGAGTAAGTTCTCCAGAATTCAAATTAGTATTATATTTAACTTCATAAATTTTATCATTGAAACCTATAGCTTCAATAGGTTATACCATAACTCCTGTTCCACATCCAAACATTTCAATCATCTAAAAATAATATTATAATTTACTCTCCCTTCTGATATAGCTTCTACAACCTCTTAAATGTAGACTTTCCTTTCGATAACTTTAAACTTATTAATTTATTTTGCCAAATTCTAAAATTAATATAATAATTAAATACTAAGATGGAATCTCTAACTACTCCTGGAAGTATTGTTCCATCTAGCATTGGAGTAATCAATTCATTCTCTCCTTATTTATTTTTCCAATAGAAAAACAAATTACATACACCCATCTCCTAAACCAAACCATCTGGAAGTAGCCACAAATTTTAATGAAATCCAATCTTTTAAACTTCTTTTAATGGTAATACAGTAGGAGCATAATTTCCAGCAACTTTATATTCTCCAACACCTCCTGGATAAGAGCGTATCTAAAAATAAAATATCATCAATTACAGTTATTGTATTACAGAAGACACGAACAGGTTTTAATCCAGATGGAAAATATGGTCCAACAGGGCAAAGTACTACAAATAATTTAGCTCTACTAGAAGCTCTCACTCCCAAAGCCTCTTCTGTAGCTATCAAAGTTGGTCTTATATAACAACTAAACCCAGGATTAGCTGGAATCCAATCTTAATCTACTTTTATCAATGCTTCTATGCATTTCTATAATTCATGTCCATCAAAATCTGGTAGAGATAATCTCTTTGCTGAATGTTTCATTCTAAACATATTGCAATCTAATCGAAACACTCTTATTGTATTATTAGGTCCTTTATAAGCCTTTTAAATAATGTTATATATAATAATTACTTTAGAGCCTTCAAAACATTCGATTGCATAATGCAAACAAGATGAGAATGGATGAAGTTCAAAGTTTTTAAATGGAACTATCATTGGTCTTGACCAACTAAATGTCAGTGTTTATTTTACCCCATTTTATCAGACCAATCTATTTCTAATAGATGATCAGTATGGAATGCACCAAATGTCATAATTTTAGGATCACATGGAGGCTTTGTTATATAGTGTTGAGTATGAATAATTTTTAAATCTCTAGCCTGATTTGATAGTTATAATTAGAAATACTTGGAAGGATGCATGAGGAGAACTTAAATCCATATTGGCATAATATGAAAACTTATAGAAATTCTATGATGATAGTAACGTTATACTTTAAAGACGGATCTCATTGAAATATTATTTAATTGATGTTTATAAATCATGTATCTAATAGTTTATAATTTATATATAAAATTCAATTTGATAATTCGAATCGTCTAAACTTAGATTTATAAAATAATATAAAGTATAGTTAAAATGGAGTAAGTATTAATAAAGATAACCAAATTCCATATTCTAAGATTGTTGGCAATACTAATATGTAATTTAAAGCAAAGCCCAAGACCTAAGTCTATTAGTGTATTTTACATTAGCTATTCCCAAAATCCAAGTGCTTACAATCAAAGACTTAAGTGGATATAATTTCTCAACAAATGCTTCAATGGCTATTGGATAAATAACATTTAATCCTATTCCATTAAAGATATTTAATATAATCAAAAGCCAAAAAGGTAAATATTAAATAAGAAAAGCTTATATTAATAAAGCCAAAAAACCCATTAAAGTAGTGTATCTTATAATAGTATCATAATCTGGTTATTTTCCTTATCTTGCTTATTAATCTAATTTAAATGAAATCCATATTCCAGCAATTATCCCAGATCCTGTAAAAAAGATACCAGTAATTCCTATTTCTAATTAAGTATAACCAAAAGGATATAATTAAAGAGAGATAACAGATATATAAACCCAAGAAATTCCTATAAACATTGCAAAAGCTAAAAGATCCAATGAGAATTCTTCTATTCTAAAAATGTCAAAGAATTATTAAAAAAATTTAACATTTTCCTATAATTAAATTTATATTTATACTTCACCATTTCTGGTTCTTTAATTAGTGTTTCTAATAAAAAGAAAACATAATGGTACACAAATTGTGTTTAAAATTGCAATAATAAAGTTCATTTCTTCAATTTTGATATTAATAATTTCTTGATCAATTAGATCCCAAAATTAAAATGACGAATATGTATAAGAAGCCATGATTCCTGCTAGTGTAGCATAACTTCCAAGACATGTAGCCAAAGTACGATCATAAGCAGTAAACCAAACCTCTGATAAATCTACAACAACTTTAAGATTGAATAATTACAAACAGGTACTGCTAAAAATAAAGCCTCGCTTACTCCAACAAAGAAATATCCAACTAAACACATAAAAAAGCTTTGTTTCCCTATCCATACTATCCAAGCTCCTGCTGCTGTTAATATCGAGGCTACTTATAAACATAAATCAAGTCTTTTCTCTAATAGAGGAATAAAAGGAGGTCCAAATACAAAAAATGTTATATAATATAAGTTTCCTATCCAATATAAATCGTTAGCTTCTACATCATAGTATATAGCTGCATTTAACCAAACAGGTGAATAACTTACAAAACCAAGCACATTGGCAAATCTATGAAGAAAATCAAAAGTTTACGCTAAGAAACTATAAGCAAATAAAACGAACCATTTCATCCTTTTTGACTCTTTGGGTGAAACTTATTCGTTATAGAATATTTCAGCTTGATTGCTTTTAGACATTTTACTCTCGAATAAAATAGATTAATCTGAATTTTAATATATGTTTTTAGTTTTTGTTCTAAAATTAAATATTAGTCATTATTAATCAATTAGATAACTCAAATCTACGATATCTTGATTTATAAAAGAGAATAAAATATAATTCAAATGGTGTTAGAATAGCTAAAGTCAGCCAAAGACCATATTCCATAATTACTGGCAAGATTAAAAGATAATTAAGAGCAAACCCTAATAACTAATATAGATGTGTTTTAATACATTTGCAAATCCAAATACCCATGTAGCTACAATCAAAGATTTTATTGGATATAATTTTTCAACAAATGCTTCAATAGCTAATGGATAAATTACATTTAAACCAATACCATTGAAAATATTTAATAAAATTAATGCCCAAATAGATAAATATTATATTGTAAAAGCTTCAAGAAGAATAGCAAAGAATCCAATTAAAGTAGTTATTTTTATGAAAATATCATAATTTGGTTGTTTACCTTATTTAGCTTCTTAATCTAATTTAAATGAACACCAAATCCCTGCCAAAATTCCTGATCCAGTAAAAAAGATACCAGTTATTCCAACTTCCAATTATGTAAATCCAAAAATATATAATTATAATGATATTACAGAAATATAAACCCATGAAATTCCAATAAATATTGAAAATGCTAAAAGATCAAGAAAAAATTCCTCTTTCTAAAATATATTGAAAAATTATGAAAAGAATTTATTATTTTCCTTAATAAAATTATAAATTGAATACCTCTGTTAGTTTACCTAATTAATTCTTATATTTGATCAAAATAAAACAAATTGGAATTGAAAGTGAATTAAGAATTGCTATAATTAAATTTAAATTATTGATTTTATCATCTACAACATGTTATTCTTCAATACCAAAGAAATAAAAGGATGAATATGTGTATGAAATCATGATACCTGATAAAGTAGCATAACTACCAAAACATGTTGCCAATGTTCTATCATAAGCAGTAAACCAGACTTCTGATAAATCTTTTTTTAAATAAATTATAATAAAACATACAAACTGGTACACCTAAATAGAATGCTTCACTAATTCCCACAAAGAAGTAGCCAATTAGACAGACAACATAATTAGATTAGGCTACCCAAACAATCCAAGTTCCTAGTGTTGTTAGAATTGAGGCTAATTTCAAACAAAGGTCCAATCTCTTTTCTAATAATGGAATAAAGAGTGGACCAAAAATAAAGAATGTGATATAGTACATATTGCCAATCCAAAAGAGATCATTAAGTGATATTTAATAGTAGTTTGCGGCATTATTAGAAATAGGGGAATAGCTTACAAAACCAAGAACATTGGAAAAACTAAAATTATTATAAAATATTACGCTAGATAACAAAATGCAAACAGTACTCCCCATTTTGTTTTATTTGTATATTGTGGTTACAAATCACCTTAAAATTAAATTGCTTGTGTTTTTGACATGTAATTTAAATATAGAAAAAAAAGATTTCTATACAAAAGTATTTATATAAGTTCTTCTTAAAATTTTTAAAATTATATTTATGGGTTCTTATAAATCTAAAAATCATAAAGTTGACATTAATACACTTCCAGTAGCTGATCCAGAACCTGATTATGTGATAAAAACAAGACAACCTATGCCATCTAATTGGTAATTGAATATTTTAAGAGGAAAAAGAGAGGATGAATTAAGAGGATTATCATATGCATATGCTAGGTAGAATGAGTAGCTAATTTAGACGAAAATGTCATAAAGCTGTGAATGATTTACTTCAATGTGAAAAGGATTACGGTTCTTTTTGGGCTGCATTTGATTGTTAGGCATAGAATCATGATATGAAAGAATGTTTAACTCATGAATATGAAGTTGAAATGGATAAATTAAGAAGAAATATGAAGATGAATACAGAATGGTGGTGGAGAGATCTTTATGATGAAAATGGAGAAGTAGGTGAATAAGCTAAATGGAAAGATGAATATTGGTTACTACCAATATTAAGAAGCTACAAAGACTTATTATATTCAATGATATCATAGAATAATTGATATAATAAATATATATATATATTATATGATCATTTTCAAAATTTCTAATCAAGTTGATTTTTATGAAATTTCTGCACATATTGCCAGAATCAATAAACTTGCTACATGTTCACTAGTCTAAATAAGTATGTATTCTTTGCGTTTCATCTCCCAAGCAAGTGCTGATAAACCATTTGGTAAAATTATGCCTCCAACAATAATGAGTATTAATTGAAATGTCGAACTGTAATCCTAAAATTTAAATAACTCATAGATTTATTTACTTTTAAGTTAAGATAGAGGTAAAAAAGGATAAAACAATAACTTTTAACAAAACGCGCCAAAATTTCAATAATCTAGCCATTTGAATTATCATTTTAATATGGTTATTTGATTTGAGCTCCGGCTTTCCATTACAATCCAAAACAACTATCAGAATACCAAAAGTGTCCTGATTTCTTTAACAAATTTAATACCAAAGACTGATGTGAGAAAAGTTCCGACTGCAGCTGGTAAAATTTATTAATACATTAATTAATAATCATTCATCCAAATGAAATTCCATAAGTTCATCCAATTTCAAATAATTTGTATTGTACTCTCTTAAATCTGAATATGTTACAGCTTCCTTTAAATAATCAATGAGAGCTTTTAACTCTTAATCATTTTAATCATTATGCCATTCTAATATAGGAATCCCATTCTCAATCTGAAATCCAAAAGAATGAGCTAAATTATCAATTATTAGCATATCTTTCAATTATTTATTGCCAATCAATCTCAAATCCTTAATAAAAAATCCATTCTTAGTTTCCATACAATTATTTCGAGACAAGACACCAGAAATATATTGTTTTTTAGGATCCAAATAATTGATTATAGCTTAAGCATATGCTTATGAGGATGCTGTATAAATATAAATTGTATAAAGTTAAGATAGTGATGATAAGAATAATGATGTATATGGACGTATGTTAATTCCAATCTAAATAATTTAATAAAATTACTTTTGCTTCTTCTCCAAAGTCTCCTACTGCTGTAACATAAACTTAAGGATTTTCCCTAGATGTACATGAATGTATTAAAGTCTCATCTAAATCTAGAATTAGAGTTTTCTCTTTTTTTGGAGTTATTTCATTTAAATATACTTTCTTCGATTCTATAAATTTATCAGATGGTCCTTTTAAACACTTTCTAGCATAGATTAATCCTCTCTATGTAAGTAATAAATGTTTTTTAAATGCTTATTCATTAATATATTGACCAAATATTAAATGACGAAAAGGATGTTAAGCTATTTTATTATTTTAATTCAGTTATGGATTCTTTTTATTTTATTCTGAGTCTGTGTTAGAGTTTAGATTTTACATTGATGATGTTTATCTATTCATTATAGATTTTATTACTTTGCTTTTGCTAACTTTGGATTTGTTTGTGCTTTTAAGGAGAGTTTTTATTAAATTCTTTAAGCTTACTCTTCAATATTGTAATTTGCTTCTTGATTGCTTTATTCAACTGGCTCATTATTGTTTTCTGTATCACTAAAGTCTGGTTCGTTTTCTACATCTCCATCTATTCTCTTTGTATTCACTAAATTGCTAAATCTAGACATCTTTGCTGCTTATGTCAAAATTAATATAAATACTTGTATGTTATTACTAAGTATTTCTTTGACTCTTAGGTGTACCTCCTTCTGAATCATCAGTTTAGAATCCATTTTACTTTGGTATTGGCTTTGCTTTACCTTTGTTGTCTGGTGTAGGTGTATTGTCTTGAGAATTAGATGATTCTCCTTCCTCTTCACTATAAAATTAAAGTTTCTATTCTTGTGTAATCACTTGCTTCAAATGACCAACATGAGATTTTGCTTTAAAGGTTATTAACTTGTCCATTTATTATTAATATTGACTATATTTCTTGATTTATCAATTATTAATCAAAAATCGGCCCAGTTTAAACTGTTCACCTAATATTAAATACTAAATAATACTTATGTAATACTTTTTAAATTTCTAATTGTTCCTCCATTCCAAAATGCAATCAAAATAAATATACAAAATAAAGCATATTTAAGAAATCTATGTTTTTATCATTGTTTTATAGTATATTATTGTAATTTTTCATTTTATAATAATTATTATAAATAAACAAATAATATTCAATCAATTGATAAGAATTCAGAGTCATCTCAATACTTTATTGTTATTTATTGTATACATTAATTCAATAATTGAATTTTATCATAATCTATATAAGTATTTTGAAGAGTTCTAAGTCTAAATTTATTTTTGTTTTAATAACATCCAATTTAGAATTATAATGTATGAAAGAATCCTTCAAATATTATTATTCTCATTATAATGGATGTATAAAAAATTGATGATGTAATAATCAAATATTTGGAAATGACTAGAAGTTGATTTAAGCATCAAATTCATATTTTGTGTTTTATATGTGCTGGAAATTTTGGGTAATTTAAACAGGATTTGAAGAAACAATATTATAAAATGATTTTAATATCTAATTATAAAGTATGAATTTGAAACAATATTGCATCATTAATTTATGAATTAATGATTAATAACTTCTATTTATGATCTATAGTGCGTATTAAATTCATAAATTTATGTATTATTTAACATAAATTTCTTCGTCTTATTGAAATAATAATTAAATAATATCGATGTCTGAATCCATTTATAAAGTTAGAACTTAAAAATACCTCAAACCAATCATAGAAACTCAAATAATTGGACTTTCCAGGGTCATTCTTGGTTTACCAATAGATCATGTTTTTGATAGATTCAAAACTTTAGTATAGGCTGAAAATACACAATCTTCAATTTAATAACTCTTCAAAGAAACTTATAGACGAAATGGAATGTTAAAAGGTGTATTTGCTGGATTCTCATCTTAAATAAGCATTCAATTGTTTAAACAATACTATAGGTAAATTTTTAATTATATCCCTATTTTTAGATGGCCCATGATGATCTTAATTCCAAAATATTATAAAGAACTTTTACCATCATCTTGGATCCAGAACCATCCAGCATTACATAAAGGATTAGCTGGTGCAACAATTGCTATTTTTGAATCCCTCGTGACTTGTCCTATGGAAAGAATTAAGTGTCAATTAATGACCCAATATGAATCAAAATCAAGTATCTAAATTTCATTTATCTTTTCTAGTCATTAAACAATTGTTAAAAAATGAACATCAATTTTCCCATTTTATCAAAAATATTTATACTGGAATGGAAGCTATGATATTAAAATAAGTAGTTTCTTGGACTAATTATTTATATTGGGATCATAAAATTAGATATCTCTTTAAGGATAGTCCAAGTCAAGCTCTCACTTTATAATAAATAGCTATGTGTAGTTTATTGACATCCATTCCAAATATTTTATTTGTATAACCATTTGATGTAGTAAAAACTGCTTATTAAATGGAAAACAATGCAAATTACAAATCATTAACCATTCCTTAAGCCTTTGTCAAAGTGTATTAGGATAAAGGATTAAAGGGATACTATGCTGGATGGTAATTAAGACTCTCACAATTTATTGTACAAGCAGCCTTATCTACTCCAGTAATGGATTATTTGGAAAGATTACATGGTCTTCCAAATGATTTTTGAAATTAATAGAAAAAATACTATCAACTAATGAAAATGATTATTAATAATATTATAATTAATCACTATTTTATTGATTTTCTTGTCTCGACTATTGATCCAGTCAATTATCTTGATATATTTGGTCTCTATTATCTAGAAATGGATTATTATTATTCTTGTATTTATTATTTGCTATGACTAGATAATTATGAATCGAAAGATTCTGTTATTTAACGATTAATTCTTTATTGTTGATACTCATTCTATGATTAATGTTAATATTCCATTTTAGGATAGATGTTTTAAGGTTCAGGTGATCTTGGGATTTATGATTATTAAATATAATAATTATCATTACTTACTGGTTATTTGATATCAAATTAACCAGTTAATTGTTTGGTGATTTATTAATCTCTTAATATTTGTGATTATCTTGGTTATTAATAATTTGTTGATTATGAATATTAATAATTACTTTATTATTAATATTATTATTATTATTAATATTATGATTATTATTATTATTATTATTATTAATATTATGATTATTAATATTATGATTATTATTATTATTATTATTATTATTATTATTATTATTATTATTCTTATTACTTTATGGACTACTGAGAATACTATTATTGATAATTATAAGTCTAATTATATGGTTTAGGCTATTCAGTATTAATTGATTCAAATAATTATTAATGAGAAAATGAGGCAGTATTATTATTAATAGGTCTTTGTGAATATATTTTTTAATTTGAACTTGCCAATTCAATTGGTTCAACAACACTTTAATTTGGTTTTTCGTCAATCTCTTATTAATTATATTCATATTCCTCTTAACCTTAATGATTTTGAAAGGTATTAATCTCCTTTTTCAAATATTAAGGAGCATTATTATTATAAGAGTATGTAGATTATTTATTGGATTGAATTTCTTACTTGTATTCACTTAATTACAATTAAAGTTCCTTTTATGTTATTGGAGTAAGATTGTTATACATTTAATAACTGTTAGTTGGTTCCCATTAAGTTGATTTAATTCTTTTTCCTGGTGTTCTTTGATATCTAACTTATGCATCTTGACTTCTTTATAATGCTACCTTAGCTCTTTATTCTAGAATTTCCATTTATTCATAAATATCAGTTGTGTCTACTAATTTACTTTTTGCTATTTAATTTTCTTCAATTCTATTTATTTGTTTATTGTTTATCTATTTAAATTCTATTGAATAATTGGGTAAATATTCCTTGATTGTGGATTACTAAAATAAAATTAATATTATAATTTTTTACTCTGAAATAATCTTCCAATTAAAATCTAAATCCTATCAATAAATCATTAGCTTAATAAGAATTAGGTCTATTTTCAGGTGCTAATTGTAATAGTTAACATACTATAGAACACAATTATTCACTATATATTGTTTTCATTTCTCTTATGTAAGTATCTAATTTATCAGTAATAATGAGATAGTTGGAATTATCATAAATATCATAAATACTATTTAGAGTAGCCATTTATAATGCAGTTAATCCAATACAAAACACATCAGATTTATCTAAATCATAAGTTGGTCTAAGCACTCTTTATTTTAAGAATGTTAATTATTCTGGACTTAAATTATATTAAGCATGTTATTTGGCAACACATCTACGAAATGCATTCATATCAGTCAATTCTTAGATGTCTGTCAATTTATAAACAGGAAGAGGTTCATTCTGTCGATGAGGACTTTTCTTTGGAAATGAAGTAACACTTATAGTAAGTGGACGAATGTCTCCATGTGATTTTTATTGCTTAGTTAATTGTTATAATGCCATTAACTAAAGATTTATATTAAAAAAGATTATACAGTGCAATGAATCATAGCAGCTATTTCTATTTCTTCAAAATGTTATTTAGTTGCACTTTATTCAGTAATTACTCTATCCAAATATTCATCAAAATATTCATATACACTATGTGCTTAAGTCATCTAGGTACATAATTCCTTTTCTGTGACATGTTATAAATCTATCATTTAGATTAAGAACAAATTCTTATCTCTTTAAGTCATATTCATTTCTGCTGATTGTTTAAATTTAAGCCATTATTCTTCATCCTATAAAATGTGATCTTTGACAGCCACAGCGTGTCCATCATTTAATTTATAGACTTTGATTTCTCCATATCTGACATCATTCACTTATCTCCAAAATTATAATTCATTTATTTTAGGTACTTGCATTCTAGATTGCTGTAAATTTTAAGATGAACTTTATCCCATTCTGTTAAAATTTATTTAATAATAAATTAACTAGAAATATTATTGTTAAGATTATAATACAGTTTATCTATTCATAAGTAGAATCATTCATTATAATGGTCTAAGTTCTAAGAATTTTATTTAGATTCCTGGAATATTCATTATCTTCTCAGCTTATATAATCCAATCGTAAATAGGATTTTTATTGAAAGTGCTTCTCTTTACAACAAACTATTTCCCAATTTGATTGACTTTCCCTTCATCCAATTCTTCAAATGGCATCTTATATTAAGATAGATCCATAATCATCATAATAGTAAATGATAATCTAAATAAAATATATAAATAAAATAAATACTTATTATTATCTTCTTAGATTCCTAAGGCAAGAGCATCATTTTAAAATTTACTTAATTTTGTATTAGGATCTTTTTGCATAAAATTCAAATAATCATTAATTTTGGCTTGAATAGTAGTTTAAAATTAAGTAGGAACTTAAATTTTAACAAATCTATGATGCATTTTAACCTCAGTAATAACTATTTCTAAATCTTAAAGACCTTAATCAAGAGGTTAAGTAAAATTTTCAATTTTTACTTCTTCATTTAGAGGAGATGGTGGAGAATAATCATCTATTCTAGGTTAATTATAATCAATTAATGCCCAAGAATGATTACCACCTGCAAATAATTATTTAATTCTTCTCTTTTCCAAAAAGTTAATTCTAGTATATTAAGTTCTACTTTCATAATCACCAACTCCTAGTTATCCTGCTTAATTATGCCCACAAGTATAAACATCTGAATGACTTGTCAATACTATTGAATGATTCCATCCAGCTGCAATTTATACTATAGTTTTTCCAGATAATCCTATAACTAATTAGAATTTATTTTAATTTTCAGTAGCTTTAATACCTAATTATCCATGTTATGCATATCCACAGGCATATACAATTCCTTTATTCGATAATAACAAACTATGATGTCCACCTAGACTGATTTCCTTGATAGTTGACTCTATATTAATAATAATAATAATAAATAACCTTATTTATTCTACACATAAATATCATCAATAATTATGTGTTTTTAATTGAAATTCACTTTTACTTTTTTTGGTAATAAACTATCTTAAAATTCACCTTAACCAGTCTCTCCATACATCCCAGAACCCCAAGACCATAATTCTCCATCCTTATCTAATGCCATCATATGATAACCTCCACAACTGAATTTGACTATATTATCTTTAACAACTTATGGAGTTTCTACATCATTCAAATGTCCATGACCTAATTAACCTCGATTATAATCTCTTCCTCCTCCTCCCCATGTATATAGATCTCCATTAGCACTTAATGCAGCACTATGAAAATCACCACATCCTATTTATACTATAGTTTGCTTTAATGTTTCAATTCTTGCTGGTTTACCTGCTTTAGATCCTAACTTTTTATGAAGTGTGCCACCCCATGCATAAACTTATCCATTGTCTAATAAACATAAAGTATGATAATCTCCTGTGGCCACCTAAGTCACAAACAATCCTTTCATAGCCTAAACAAGTAAGAATTTTGGATAAGATGGTTGATTTGCATCCTCAAAACCTAGTTTACCTAAATTATTTTTTAAATTTGAATTGCAAACCGTGTAATGCAGAACCACAAATAAATAGTTAACCATCTAATGTTACTATTCCTGAATGGTTTGAACCTGAACTAATCAATTAAACTGTTTAATTCTTCAATCCTTGTACTGCCTTAGGAGTATTACATTTCTTTTAATTGCCCTAATAACATTAATGATATCCATTTTACTATAGACAATTCTCCATCTTTATTACGTCCCCATGCAAAAAGATAAGTTATTTATTAATCATCTCCTGCAAATTATGGTAAAGGATCCATATATTAATTAATTTTTATATTAAAAAATGGATCAATAATTAGAAAAATGGAAGTTGAATAATCAATATTTTATTAGAGATAAATATTTTAATCTTTATAAGAAATGTGGAAATCAAGCTCTTAGACAACAAGATCAATTGCATTTCAAGAGACAACGTATTTTCAGGAACACTTCCTTCAAAGATCGTGAGAAATTACCTCTTATGGAATAATCTTCCAAAAAATGTGATTAAAGTCTACCAGAATTTGTTTATCCTACTATATAGTAAGTTAACACTATAGATGAATATAATAAGATATTGCAAGAGAGAATTAGAAGTAATGAACGAAAGGAAAGAAATTAATGGAAATTACCTCCTTTAGAAAGAGAATATAAAGAGAAGTATCAATTGAAAAGAACCATCTCTTAAGTTGATTTAAAGATCAATTTGTAGCAAATAATTTGAATTATATTTTAATATTATTCTCGACTTCCGTTTTGAATGAACACTCTTTATAACTATTAATAAATATAGATTAAATTATTAACTTGAAGTAAATAGGTTATCAGATAAATAATTACATGATAATATGATTCAATGATGAAGAAAGCTATTGTCTAATAATTTAAACAACCTTCTCTTACAAAATCTGAAGTATAATCATGAACTTCAAGATCAAGATATATAGATCAAAATTTTATTGTTATTTACTTTTGTAATCTCTAGAATCTAAGATTGTAGAAGACTTTAATAGAGACCTAGAATTATAAATAGTAAGAGTCTCAAATAAAATAATTATATAGCAGATCTAATAAGAATCTTAACAATAAATTACTTAGAAATTCTCTAAAATTTAATAGGTAAGTTAAGAATTAATCAATGAAATTTATAAGGATTGCCAAAACCCTTTATTGTATACAAATATAATTTAATTTTATGAATAAATCTTAATATTAGAAAATCAAAAAGTAGAAATAAAATAATCTATGAATTACAAGTAGAATTAGATTTATAAAACTAAATCGAAATGTACTCAGGTTGAAATTATGTCAAATTATGACACAGTAAGAAATGATTTATTTTAAATTTCAATTCTGATTTTTTTTCATGACTAAAAATAATCTAGATAATAGATAATGGTAGAATAATCTTTAAAATTAGAGATCATAAAATATTAAGTATTAATTTAACAAATAATAATAATTATTCACTGAATTATATTAATAAATCTATGTATAAATAGAAATAACAGAAAAATATATAAATGATTTCTATTATTATAGTAGATACTTCAACGTAAACAAGAATATATTTGAGGGATATTAAATGATTTATAATTTATTTTATTATGTTTTTTTAATAAAATTATTAGTTTAATTTAAATAAGGATTCATTAAAAGTGACTTATAATTTGAGTTAGTTTATAGCATTTTGAAAGTAAATAAGTGGAATTATTTGATTTTATTTTTAATATGAGTGGATATAGCTTTGTTAGAAAGTTAGGAGAAGGAGAATAAGGATAGGTTGTTGAAGTTATAAATTATAGTGATTAGAGGAGTTATGCTGCTAAATAGATTTCATTAAATTTATTTTCAGAAAAGCTATTCTAAAGATTATAATAATTAAATCACCCAAACATTGTTAAGGTGTTTTAATATGAAATTAATAACAACTCTGTATATTATTTAATGGAATTATTACATGAATAATCGCTATATAAGTATATTCGAAATCATTAATTGGAATTGGAAGCAATCTCATTTTATTCTGCATAAGTCTTATTGGCATTGGATTATCTACACAAGAATGATATTATTTATAGGGATTTGAAATCAGAAAATCTATTGCTTATGAAAAATGGATATCTAAAATTAGTGGATTTCGATTTGAGTAAATTGGTTAAGTAACCTTAAAAGACAACTACTTTATGTGGAAGTCCAGGATTTATAGCTCCTGAGGCTATTCAGGGATAAGGTTATAATCATAGTGTTGATTATTGGAGTTTTGGAGTGTTGTTGTATGAGTTCTCAACTGGAGAATTACCTTTTAAGGGTAAAACACCATATGAAGTATACTAGTCTATTTTGAATGATAAAGTCGAATTTCCATTTAGCATTGACAAGTTTGTATTGTTATTATTATAAGGTCTTTGTAATAATTAATTAAATAATTATTGACTAAGAATCCTTAGAACAGAATGAAAAAAGTAAAGAACTTTGAATATATTTTGGGTAATTCAGAATTGTATTGTTCTTTAGATTCAAATGATTTATATAATTAAAAACTATTAGCTCCATATTATCCTTGAAAGTATTTAAATCAAAAAAATTTGAAAAAAAATACACAAAAATAGCTATTGAAGCTCAATCATCTTGCAAATTCATATTACCTTCTTCCTTATAATTTAGCATATTTCAATTGACAAATTTACTAGAAATTAATAAAATTAGAAATACTTTCTCTGTATTAGTCCATTTTTAATTATTAAATGTTCTATAAAACCTTAATACTATATCCTGATTGATGAAATTAACAAAAGCATATCCCAAATGACCTTCATTCTTTAATTATAAAATTAGAAATACATTATTATCCAAGGGTAAATAGAAAAAATCATAGAGATTACGAAATTCTTTATTTAAAATATTTCTCAAGTCATTAGGCTTCATGCTTCTAGGTATATTTTTAAGCATCAAAGTAGTTCTCTCATCCTTAAGAATCTATGCTTTTTAATTAAAGTCTTTACATTCTCTTCAGCAATCTCTAAAGATGCCTATTACTATTATAAATATTTTTCATCATTCAAGAATATAAGTTTGTCTTATATCAATTCTTAACTGAACTGTTCAAAATTTATTAAGCCATCTTCTTCAGGGACTAATAATTTAAACTCTAAAATGGATTAAAAACCTATTACCAAAAGCACAAAGAGATGCTTCAAATTTTTCATCAAAACTCAACAAAGGTCTTGGAATTTTAAGTTGTGATGCTTCAAAAGAAGAATTACTTGAACTGTTAGGGGATGCTGTTGTGTTTGTCTATGAAAATCTTCCTTTATTTGGAGTTGTTCTTAGAGTATAATCAACTAAATCACAAATCATTATTTAATAATAAAAACAATGGATCATTGTCTCATTGGTTTTCTAACTTTCTAATAGTAGCTCTTGTTTTGATTTATCTCTCGAAATTTCTTAAGCAATTAAGACAGTTCCACTTCCCTTAAGGAACCTCTTTTAAATTAATACATTTTGGATGGAATACTTTTGGACATGTATCACAACAAATAACTTTACCTCCTTTGTTGCATTTCTTACATCTGTCTTCCCACTTAGTTTCTGTCTCAGTATATTAAGGTTTCACTTAATTTCTTTTTCTTAAATTTTGTGTTACATACTATTATTATGCTTCTTAAACAAATTAAGGTTAAGGTTCAACATTCTTTTTAATAATGATTTCTTCTACTTTTTTCTTTTCTCCTACAGGTAATATTTATTATTGAATTTATATTTATTTTCTGTCAATATAATCTTTTACTATCTAACCTAATACTTCTAAACAAATTTTCATTTTAGCTAAATTACAATCAAATTTCAATTATTCTATTAAATTCAATCTGAGAGTCTCATAATATGTACCAAATAATTTCATAGGTAATTTTCTAACTCTCACTCTTCCATTATCCATTTATTCTAATTATTATAACATAGTTTATGGTTATTCATCAATTGATGAATCATCTTCAACAACCTTTCTCCTTCTATTTGGTTAATAGGAATCCTCATCATTTTCATTGAATTATTTATCATCCATATCTTCTTCTAATCTAAGTTCTAATTTCTCTTGCATCATTGTGTTATCTACAAAATATTCAATAGCTTTCCCTAAAGGTTATAAATCAATTTCATCATATTCTTATGAATTCTTTTTTTCAATCACATTCTAAAAACTCTTTAAAAATGTAGCCCTTTATTCAGTACTACACCATCTTGAATTTTTTTAATTTAAATATTGTGTCAAACTAGATTCAATTTCAACAAATTCATTTACTAATTCATCTACATCTAAATTTATTAAACTATTTATTCTTTCTATTGATTCTTCACTTTAATTGTGACCCTCTTACTCAATATCATTATCTATCCCTTTACCATTCTTATGAATTTCTTATTCAATTTAATCATCCTATTCCTAATTCTATTCATTAATTTATAACAATTTAGCCCTCTATAATTCAATAATATTATTTTTTAAAGTATTCTCTCTAACCCCTTTTGGACATAATGAATTGAGTAGATTTTATATTTCAGTTTAATCATAAAATCCCCATTATTATGATCCATCATCATCTATAATTGAATGTCTCATACAAACAAAGATTTTATCAGGCTCATATAAAAAGAAATAATATGAACTGTGTCTTGCATCTTGACCTAAACACATAGATGGATTTAACAATAAAGCTGGCATTTATGTGATGGCCAATTCCTAATAAGAATAAATAATTATATTACCTTGTCTTATTAATTATATCTTTCTGTTAAAGATGCTATTTCTTTTTCTAATTTTGAATACTATTATTTTAATTTTTGTGCTTATTTTTAGGCTTGTTCCATTTATTTTGTTAGTTTCTATGTTTCTACTCTTGTTAATCCTTCTTATTAGAGTTAAGACTATAAAATAATAATAAAAATATACTTAGGCGATTGAAATATTGCCTTCAGCTTCAATAATTTCTTTCTTAATATCTATTTATTGACTTCTTTGTTATTTTATTTGTGTTCCTAATTGTAATTTAATTCTATTATTGGATAGAAGATTTTCAGTTCTAAATTGATACAGAAACTATGTTTTCTTAAGACTTGTTAACCCATCAGATAAAGCTATTAGTAATTTACACACTTTTTTGATATCAGTGTAATCACTAAAATCTATCATATCTTATGTTAAATGTAGTATTCCTTATTTATAGATATTGGTGGGCAATGACTTTATGTCATCCCTTAATAATTCATAATATCGAATTCTATCTGTAAACCACATGTATCCAAGAAGATGCCAATATGGGATTTTCTAAATTTATTTTGATATGAATTACATATGATTATTTTTACATTTATTCTTAATCTAAATCCTCAATTATTTATTTGAGATAGAAGTAGCAAAAAAAGAGGATCAATTCTTCAGGTTTGGTTTAGATTATATTATATATCTCTAAGCGAGTTTTTTAACTATAAGGTGTATGATTGTCTTTGAAATGAATCAAGGTACCAATGTTATTAACTTAACTTTACTCTTTTTTATATAATATATAGTAATACATTCAGTTTATTGTTCTCCTGCATATAGGATATCACTTACAATTTTATCCATATAATTGTAAGTGTCCCATATTTTAAGAACATCTTCAAAGAGGTTCTGTGGAATAGTTGGATCGAGTTGGAGAATAGGCTTCTTTTTAATTTCAATGGTAAACAATTATTGATAGGCTGTAAGATATTCATCAAATATTGGAAAAATTACTCTTCCTTATTAGACATAGGTTGGATATTTTTATTGAAATTCAGTGTGTTTTTTCAATTTATCTTCTTATGGTTATAGGGTTTTCTAAAAGATTTCAGGTATTTAACTAGTTTTCTTCTTTTTCTATGGTTCCGACTCTTTCAATTTTCTCTTAGCCATTCTCTCTATACATGAGAGACAGTACCATTTAGTACCGTCCTGGAATTATGGCTCTTTGTTTTAAGTTCGTATGCATTCTTTGTGGTATTTAAAGTGACACCTTATACAGATTATAGTTGGAGTGGATTGAGTAGTCACTTTGCATAATCGACATATAGATTTGTCACCAAATTACTATTTACCATCAATTGGCTTTTTCTAGTCTAGCTTCATAGTTATTTTCTTATCTTTCTTGTCCTTCTTCTTTTTTGGATTGTCTTCTACTTATGATTCCTCAATAATTTCATCCTCAATGTTCACTTCTTCCTCACTAGCCATTAAGTATGTCTATGAATTATTTCAAATAATTTAAAACTGTGAATCCAAAAGAAGTGCTATTAACTTAATTACTAATATATTATAATATGCAAATTATTTTTTATAAACTTTCATCAAGAGTGTGTCTTTTTATTCTTCATTTTATTTTCAAATCCCGCTCCTTTCCAGAACTTAATCATACATTCATTTACATTAATATAAATATGCAATAAAATAACAGTGCAATTAAACATCTCATTAAACCATTTTCTTTTGAACTCCCCCAATCCGAATAATTTAATCCTTTACTTTTAGACAATCTTAATTGGGATTATGTATAAGCAAATCTGTAATTCATTATATCTCTCTATTTCTTAGGGATATAGCTTAATGTGGACCATTTCTAAAAAATTTTGTTCAATCCAACTTCACATCAGATACAATAAGAAATATGGAGTTTCGATAATTTAAGAAAATGTTGGAGGTATGTTAATTTGCTATGGATTTTTATACTTAAAATTAAGAATAAAAAGAGATAGAAATAGATGAAAAAGTGCAAATCTTGAGAAACAAACAGGAATAATTAGAAAAACTAAAAGAAATTGAAAAATAACATATGGATAAATAGAATTAGATTAATAAAGAACTTGAACTCTTAAAATAAGAAGCAAAGAAGGTTAAAGAATAAGCTGTCAAAAATATAATATTCAAATGTCATCATTGTGACAAATGTTATCCCTCAAAATAAGAATTACTTAAACATATTGATAATAAACATGTTGAAAAATAAAAGGATGACATAACTAATCCAGAATATTTGGGCTCTATGTTATAATAATTGTAATAACAATAAACACAATAGTAGTAATCTATGGCAAATACATAACAAAGTTTTATGAAATAATAACAATTTGGAAATACTATGTAATCAATGCCTGATCCTTTGATGATAGGTAGTGCTGGATTTTAACAATTAAAATAATAACAAATAGAAAAGATGGAATAGAAATAAAAGAGAAAAGAAGAGAGAAAAATTAAAAGAGAGAATGATAGAGAAGAAAGATAAAAACGAATATTATAATAAGAAGAATAGATGAAATAATTCTAAAATTAAATGAAAATATTAATTGAATAGAAAGTATAAGAAATGGTTAAGTTAAATAATATGGTTGGATCATAATAATAAGCATAAATAATTTAATAAAAAAAATTGATTGCTGAATTAGAAGAATTAAAATAAATGAGGTTTGTTTAAAAAGATCATAGTATTATTTAATAGGAGTAATAATAAGTTAATTAATCTAAAAGTAATGAAGATGAAAAGATATTAAATATTATTGATAAAGAAGTCAATGATTTAGATATATCATAATAAAGTTTACATTCATAATAATTGTCAAGAGATTAAAAATTGTAAATTAATAAAAATCAAAAAGCAGGAGATTAATCAGGTATGATGAGTTTTCACAATTATTCATATTCATAAAATTCATAAAATATGATTAATGTTAAGACAGAAATGGGTAAGGCTAATTAAATTAAAAATAATCAATTGAATGTAGCTGAAATGGCACATGTAGGTGAAATAGAAAGTGATAATGAAGTATTAGATCAAGATGGTGATGCTTCATATTTAAGACCAGTTAATAAGAAGAGTGAAGTTTAATAAGCAGAAATTGAATTTATTGAAGCTATAAGAAAAAAGAAAATCTTAAAAGAGGATCCATAAGATGATGATGATGAAGATGATCATGATTTCGATGATTTATTAAATAAGGAAAAATAAAAATTATTGGGTCCTAATAGTGAATCATAAACTAATAAAGAATTATTAGAATCATTAAATAAGATTTAATAATTATCTAAAGATAAATCTTGAATATAATATTATTCAAATTAACTAAGTATATTATTTAGTAAACATAAGAATTTATATATGTATTGATATTTTTATATTAATGAAATCTGCAAATTCAAATTTGCCCAATTCTATTCAACCTGATTAAAATGAAATCAATGAATATATCAAAGAGTATCTTAGATATTCATCTTTTTCAAACACTCTTGAATGTTTTGAAGCAGAAATCAAGAGCAAATAAGTTTCTAATAAAGTATTCATTTACTTAATTCTTACTTATAGATGCTTAATAAATAATAATAATCTAAATAATTAGGTGATGATGCTCCAAGACTATTTCAATTGTTTAAAAGTGACAATACAAAAACTAAAAGAGAAATCAATTTGGAGAAGGAATAAAAAGCCTTCAATAAAAAATATTAATAAATACTATAAGCAGGAAGACAAATCTTCTCTGTCAGTATTAATTTACTTTAATTATTACATTCACTCAAAGAAACAGCCAAAAATGAAAACTTAAGTGAAACTTTAGAGAATTACAAAATTTAATTAGGGAAATATCATAAAGTGATTATCAATGAAGGTAAACCAGAAGGAACTGAATTGATTACTGAATAGGTTATGCATGAACACAAGACAAAATTGTTTAAGAACTTTCAAGATAAACATGTAGATGGAATGATTGAAGTTTTATTATCTCTTAGAGTAAATGCATTATAGATAGCACCAGAATTGAGAAAGAATCTTGTATATGAATTAATTAGAAATGATGTATTCAATATTGAAGCAACAGAGAAATTTGATTTTGTTGTTCATTTATTGGATATTAATAATTAGAGTTTGAGACATGCTATTACAAGTTTAATTAGTGTTATCAGTAGTACTTTAAGAGGTGTAGAATATTTAACATATAATGGTAATATGATAATTATAGAGAAAATAATAAAGATTTTGAAAGAATAAGAAAATGGTTCTGTTACTTAAAGATTTTGTTTAGCAATTTTATAAAAAGCTAGTATAAAAGATACTGTAATACCAACATATGTTCATAATGAAATGATATAATGGATCATCTAATTAATACAAAAATCAATAAATACAAAAATTCATATATTTTGTCTTGATTTTGCATCTGCTACATTAGCAAATGTGATTCATACTCCATATACATTATAATATTTAGAGAAATAAGGAAGATTTGCTCATTAAGTTATGGAATAACTCTTAAAGTTTATGAAAGAATAGATTTAAGTAAGTGTATTGATGCATGTTTTAATTTGTTTATCATATTTGAGTAAGGAAAACTTTGCAAAATAGATGGAAGAATGTAGATTTGTGGAGAGAATTAGTGAATTTGTTGAATATTATAGTGTAATAAATACAGGTATATAATTATAAATATGATTTGAATAGAAAATGAAGCAGCTGAGATAGACAAAAAAACAGTATTAGATTTATGTGCTCATATGTTTCATCCAAAAGATACATCATTAGATAATTCAGAAACGGTTGAATTGAATGAATTAAAAACAGAGGATAGAATTAGAGAATATGAAAATGAATAAGGAGAACTTATTTTTGAATGTTTTTAGGATGAAGTGAGTTGATTTTGAAAATTTATTATTCAATTGATTAATTTAAAAATTATTCTTGTCCCAAAAAAATTAGTTAAGGAACAAATTTAAAACACCTTTTCAAATATGAAATAATCCATGTTTATTTATCTAAAATTTGACCAAAATTTCCTCGAATATTAAATATTAAATTTTCTATAATTCTAAAATCCTTTTCCTTTACTATCTTAATATATATATAACAATATCTCAATCTTAAATGTACAGAGTATTTTTAATAACACTTAAAACTTCTGAAAATGGAATAAAATCCTGTTCCTATCTTTGAATAGACAAAAAATTAAACTAAGTAAAGAAAAGCAATAGATTAAGATATAAAAACAAAGCTAATATTGAGTGTTGTTAATGATCGTCTTCCAATTTATTAGGTAATGAAGAATTACAATAATTAATTATTTTAGGCAGCTATCCTCCATAAAGTTAAATATTCATCTGCTAAACATATACTAAGAAATTACTTTAATGACTCTGCTAACTTTTTTTCTACCCAAAGAAAAAGAAAGAGAAAAATACTTTGCAATAATGTCTTTGTTTTAATAGATGCATGTTCTGGAAAAATTACTATCAAGAAATAGCAACCTCATTCAATATCCTGTGCTCATAATGGAGTCACCCCAATATTGCAATAAAAATTCATAAGTTAACTTTCAAATGCCATCTATCAAGAAGTTCACCCAATTTAAAGTATAACTAAATTATACAGTATTCTTAGAAAAACTCAGCAGATAAACAAATGAAGGAGAACATATTCAAAAAGACATATATAAGTTATTTGAGATCATTAAAAAGCAGCATAACGACATGACGAATTTAAAGGAATAATATTGAAATTATCAAAATTAATAATTATTTTACATTGAAATTATAGAACAAGGTAATACAAATAGGTTAGCGAATTAATTTTAAAAATATGTTTTGCTTATTCTCTCTTCTGAAATTCTTAACAAATTTCAATTTATTTCTTTTTCTCTGCAACTTACACATGACATAATTTAAAATATTAAATTTTTGATTAATTAAAATACGAATTATCTATTTAAATTAAAATAAACAAACTATCATCTTCTTTATTGATCTCAAACAAAATAAATAATTATTTTCATCCTTTAATAAAAATGGCACCCTTCTAACCAATTTTTCATAAAATAATTTGTACCAATATATAATAAATTTTTCATTCTTTTTTCATATTGCTTCTTTACAACAAAGGAATTTATTAATTTCTTTACTTTCTTTGTACTTATTATAATATTCGTATCCGCATTAATTTAACATGAAGTTGATTCCCATATTTCTGATTTTCAGTTTAGCTGTCTTTTAGAATTTCCAGGGTAAAGAATCAGTATAATAAATGTAAAACAATTTGTCAATTAATTTGTTAAGTTCTCTTTTATACATCTAATGATAATATAAATTAATTGATTTTACTTCTAAGTTTTAGTTTATGAAAATTATTCAAACAAAAAGTTATAAATGAGATTCTGATTTTTATCTAAGACAACACTTATGTATTAAAATTAAGAATAAAATTAAGTTCATCCATTTTATTAATAATGAATAGTATTAACTTTTTAGTATTGGGGAACAAGATTTAAGTCTTTATATTGAAGTACTATTATCATTCAATTAAATAATACAATAGATATTATTTTTTTGATAATTACAATTAAGGGCAAAAATAATTCTGATAAGTTTTGTTCATTTTTTTATTTTTTTGACTAATAATTACTACAACCTTATCATGGATGAACAAATAATTAATAGTTTTATCTTTCAAACAGGTTTTAATGAATTTGGAAATATAAGTTATAAAAAAGATGCCTCTACAATTTATGCTCAAAATTAAATCATAAGTTATCTAATGATGAATATTATAATCTACAATAAATTTTGAGTGAGTAGAATGTTTTCATTTGCTAAAATAGGGTAATTCTTTATTTTTTGATTGTATTGTTTCATACTCTAATTAATTATTTTGATGGAGCATGTTTTGTGTATATATGTATATAATTAGTGCTTTAATTAATAGAAATTGTATGTTAATAAAATATAAATAAAGCAATCAATACAAATTATTTAAGAGAACAACTATATATAATTAGTGAGAATCAAGTAATTAATAAATTATTAAATAACAAGTAAAGCATCAATAAGATGTTTCTAGATCTTGTATTTAATTTTTGCTGCTCTAAACGGCAGAGAGATGAAAAGGATACAAAATCACAAAATAGCAATAAAAGTTAGGAGGAACAATTTTTAGAGCAAAGAAGGATTGAGTTAGATATTGGTAAAACAGCAATAAATGAAATAAAAAGTAGCATTAATTATTGAAATTTTTAAGAATCTAAGCCTGCTTCATCAATTGGATCACCTACAGATAACTATCTATAATTAAATGAAGAAAAATAATAAAAAAAGAGTAGTTTCGAGGAAGACAATATTTAAGAGAATTAGTTCGAATATTAAATGGAGGATATGAATAAAGGGAATCATTATCAAATGAAAGATAATTAAGGCATGCGGTAAGATTAAATGAACATTATTTTATAATAGTTCCAAATCTCAAGAGAAGATAGACAAAGGATTGAAAAAGAAGATAAGTAAAGCAAAGGAGAAACAAGAAGGAGACAAGAGGATTGTAAAAATTTGGCAACCAGAAGAGGATTAACGTCTTAGAAAGCTGTATTAAGAGTATTAAGGAAATTGGAGTAAAATAATTCAATTTATGCCTGAACGAAATATTTCATAATGTTCATAGAGATGGAGAAGGATAAATCCTATTTAAGTTATTATTGAGATGATAATGTTTAGAATAAATAAAAGTGGAATTAAGAAGAAGATACAAAATTAGTATAATTGGTTGCTCAAGAAGGAAAAAACTGGACAAAATTGGCTAGACATTTCTAAGGAAGAACAGGGAAATAAATAAGAGAAAGATATCTCAACAAATTAGATCCTGCACTTAATTTTGTACCTTGGACAGAATAAGAGGATTAGGAAATTGTTAAATATTATAATCAATATGGTGCAAAATGGAGTGTGGTTGCTTCACATTTAAAAGGGAGATCTGTAAAATTATATAATAATATAGGAAAATATGGTGAAAAATAGATTTTATTCACATATCTAAAAACATTTATTGGGTAGACAAAATAAATATCAAATTATTTATAATTCTGGTCACAGTCAATAAAATGGGACTTAATAGCTATAAGAAGGAAATTAAAATATGGATGTTGAATATTCTGATACTTCAAATAGCGAATAAAAGTTAGTACATTCCGAAAATTATTCAGTATATATAAATAATATATATATATAGTCTTCAATTGGATCTAGTACATTTACTTTTTCTTATTATGAAGATGAAGATTTTAGCGGAAATGGTTAAGATTTAATGTATGATAATTAATTTGAATAGGACTTCGATGAAAAAGCCAGAGTTTATTGAATATGTTATTTTTATAGAAATAATAAGTATCAATATCTTAAATTTTCAGTTTTATCTAATAAAACATAACATATTATTATATGAATTATTATTTATATAATAATAAAAATTATGTTTCCATTTTGATATAAATCTTATATGTTGAATAATACATCAATATTAAAATAATTTGACTAGGTAAAAAATAACTACATAGTTAATTAAAATAGACATAAAATTAATTTAAAATTATCAAATTTAGTATTAGTTATTTATTTAATAATTCATTAATATATTGTATACTATTTAATAATGAATTATCATAAATCAAAATCACTTGAATCAAATTTTTCATATAATAAGAAGGATAATTATTAATTTATTCAAAAATTCTATTTAATTTACTTTAAACTATCAATTAAACAATTATAATTTACCATTTCTATGATATCAAATGTGCTCATTTTTAATCATTATATATAAATATAATTTACAGTTAAAATGTTTCAAATAAAGCATTTATTTAATGATTTAAATTTAATTTATTCGTTAATGGGAGCTGATTAAAGTGATGCAAATGAAATGAAGACTTAATAATAGTACTAAATGTTTTTATTGTAATATTCAAAAGAAAGAGATTCTGATCATAACTAATTTGGGTTAGTTAAGTTATACAATCATAATCAAGTAAATAATCTGTTAGAATTAGAATAATTCTATGATTTGTATTAAGAAATTTTAAACAAAAAGTGATACTGAATTAACATAGATAACAAACCATTTAAGAAAAAGGAAAATTTTTGTACATCCTAATTTAGTACAATTATTAGCTGTGAGAACAAGCAATGAATAATCAATTTGTTCTGATTCAAGTTTAGTTATGGTTGTTTCAGAGTTTTTTCCAGATACATTATAAAGTGAATTAAAAAAGAGAAGGTAACCACTTAAGAGATATCCTGAATCTCATATTTGGCTATTGATCTAATAAATTGTAGACCCTTTAGCATTTTTAGAAGACTAGAAGTAAGTTCATGGAGATATCCAGCCTTAAAATATATATTTGGATGAGACTGGAAGTGTAAAGTTGGCAGAATATAATTATTTTCCTGGAGGTTAGTATGGATTTCAGAAGATGCTTTTAAGTAAGGATAGAGCCTACCTTTCTCCAATCTTATTGAATAATTATAGAAATATGAATTTTAAAGCACAACATAATGAATATAAAAGTGATGTATTTTCATTTGGAATGACTTTATTGGAAGTTCTACTCTTAGAAGAATCTTATGATTGTATGGATTTTCAGAATGGATGCATAATATAAAATGTTATTGATTCAAAACTATAAAAAGTAAAGATATCAAATTATTCATAATTATTAACAAATTTTGTAAGAGAACTAATACAAATTGAAGAAAAATTAAGGCCAAGCTGGAATGATTTGAAATAGGTAATCGATTAATTTAGAGATAAAATATGCAATTTGATTCCATTTTATCAAGAAAAACGTCAAATGTCTCCTACAAAATTAGTTTATTAATCAACCTACATACCTCAACAACATATATTGAGCTCACCTTAATCAAAAATACTAAGCTCTCCTAGATAGCCATAAATGTTATATCAAACTTATCTTCAACCATAACCATTATATTAGACTAAACAAATGTAACCAATACCTATGCAATAATCTATATATTATGAATCTGGCTAGAAATAAGTACCAATTAAGAAGATAACTAAATTAGAAGATACAGTATCAAAATAAGTGTAATAACCAGAAAATAATTCTGAAAAGACTACTTTAAAATAATCTGAAACTAAATGATATTATTAATTATTTATTAAAAATTTGATATCAAATATTAATTGAGAATATTTGAAATAATAGTTAAATTTTATTATGATGCACAATCTTGAATTTGAAGTTCGAAAAAGTAATTTTCTGTTATTTCCACATATTTGTTTACTAAGCATCTTAAACTATGATTAATTATGAGATACAAGAGTTTCCTAGACCATTTTTTCAATTAACAAAAGATATAACAAATTTTAATATTTCAGACAGGTATAAACAAAATATTTGCAAATTTGTTTATCATCATTTTTATTAAGCTATTCAATAATAGAACAATCAAATCTCTTAGCTATTTCAATGTAATAACATAATCATAAAATAGTATATCATAATATAACAATGAAAATCATAAACTCCCTTACAGTCTTTTTCTTTTTACTGTTTAGCAATTAAATTTGGCCTCCTTTTGGATACAATATTCCATTAACCTACTATTTCCATTCATAATTCTACCCACTATAATTCTGAAGCTAGCGATTGTCTGATATTATGATTGCCTAATACATATTTAGATTAAGATTGCCTAATATCAATTCAGTTATTTAGCAACATTAATATCTGATTCTGTTCTAAATAGTTTAATTAATGATTAAGAAAATTCAATAGTATTAGGGAAGTTCTGCAATTTGAGTTTTGGGGTGATAAATCAAAAATGGGGATTATGTTTTATTCAAACACAAAGTATTTATTGAAGAAATTTAAGATTGAATAAAAAAAAATAACATCCGATATAAGATTAGATCAATAAATGCTTAGTATGAAATGTGTTTTTATATTTTAATATCCATTTGTTATCTCTTTTAGTACCATTTAATAGTTAGATGAAGGTTCTTCCAACTATTTCGAATGCAGTTTTGATTATTACATTTAATTAAAATGAATTATAACCACCACTAAATCGTGGATAGATGGTTGAGGCGATTCCGTGGATGTTTGAATTTCTGTTATGGAAGCGATTCATAGATGATAACGATGGAATTGCATAAGGGAGGTGTGCAACTACTGAGTGTACCTTAAAACAAAAACATATTTAACACAAGAAAATATAGAGTAAAGTTCATGATAATGTTAGTTATATAACTTTTTACCTAAAACATTATACAGTTCATTGGAAAGATTCGGAAACATCTATCTTTTAGGGATTTCCTTAATAATGTTGATTGATCCAACATTGTCTCCGTTTTATAGATGGATCACTATCTTCCCTGTTGGATTGAGTGTGATATTTTATGTTTTGATGGAATTCATACTAGACATAAGGAGATAGAGTCATGATCATAAAATAAATATGTAAACAACATCTAGAGGAGCCAAAGATGGTTCATTGGAAACCATAAAATGGAGTGATATTCAAATTGGAGATGTTCTCTATCTGATAAAAGGAGACATTGTTCCTGCTGATATAATATTATTAGATACAGGATAAGTAAGAGATAGAGAGGCAATATGTATGGTAGACACTCAATACTATGATGGTAAATCTACTCTAACAAAGAAGAAGTCATCATATTTAACACAATTAATAGTCTTAAGAACAAGATTAAAGAATCAATTTCCAGAATATAGAAAGATGTTAACTGGAAAATTGGAATATGAAGCACCTAATGGAAACACTGAAAAATTTCATGGAAGATTGAAATTAAAGAAGGATCCAAAAAATGAAGAATTAACTATTGACAATTTCATCCCTAAAGGAACAAAGATTAAATAGACTTCTTGGTTATTTGGATTAGTTGTTTATGTTGGTGAAAATACTAAAACTATGTAAAGTAGTCATTACAATGCATAGAAACATAGTTTTGAAGAGAAACAATGTAATATCTATTCATTTCTCATGGCATGTTTATCACTCTTTTTTACTTTGATTTCAATCATAGTACTCTTGGCAAGATCAGATGAAGGTAATTTTGCATTATTGATTGATGAGAATACTACAAATGGAATGAAGGTTTTCTAATTGGCAATTCTATATGCATAATTAATTCCATCTACTCTTTATTTACTATTAGATTTTGTTAATTTCATTTCTTTATTTAAATATGAAATCAATTAAATAGAAGATAATATTATAAAGTATGTTAAAATAAATACATCTAATAATTTAAGTGATTTAGGACATGTTGATTATATGTTAATAGACAAAACAGGTACTTTGACTACATCTTATTATAAATTGGATAATCTTTTATTTGGTTCTTTGTCATTTACTTTAAATTATGATCAATTATAAACAACTTTAAATTTAAAATCTGCTAAACCTGAAGATAATGAGGATCCAATTAAATTTGCTAGTATAAATGATAATAATGAATATTTAATACCATTTGAATATGAAAAAAAGAGTAGTCCTACAGATGTCTAACCAAGTGGTAAATTATTGTTGAAAAGTGTAAAAACTTCCAATAATAATCCAGTGTTTAGTTAGATTACTGCCATCCCATAGAATAAAAGAATGACTATGTTAAATATGTTAGAGAATTCAGTCTAATAACCCTTACCTGATTATTTGTAAACACGAATATTTTTGCCTTAACCAAAAACTAGAAATAGTCCTGGAAATAATAATGATGAATTCATTCAATTAGTGAATTAATTAAGAAGTAGTTCTCCATAAAAAGAATATTTATAAACTGAAGATATAAATACATTGTATTATGATGCATTTCTAAAATGTTTGATGTTGTGTCATGAGGCTAGACCAGTATTTGGGGCTGATTCTATTACTTATGAATCCTTTTCAAAAAATGAAGAGATATCATTGACATTTGCTCGTTCTTGTGGTTACTCACTTGAAAATTTCAATAAATTTGATAGTCCTGATATGTATTTATGTAAGGTGAGAGGAAATCCAATTTGGTATCAGGTTTTAGGATTGAATTTATTTACATATACTAGAAATCTGAATTCAGTTGTGATATAGGCACCTATGACTATGGATTTAGAGTTAAAATAGAAGTACGAAGCAATCAATTAATTATGTGGAGAAGGATCAAAAAATAATTCATTATTAATTTGTAAAGGAGATTATGAGGCAATAAAAACAAAATTATAACTTAATCATAAAGAAAGAGAAGAATTAGATTCTTATATATAACATTATAAATAAAGAGGAATAAGAATGATTATTTATGCAACTAGAGTATTAAGTGAGAAAGAGACTGAGAGTTATAAATAATAATTTAATCTATTACATAGTTCTTTGACAAATCAAGACATTTTACTAGAAAAATTAGCATTAGAATATGAAAAAGAATTGAATATTTTGGGAATGATTGGATTTAAAGAAGAATTAAAAAATGATGCATTAGATTTTATTAAAACAGCAAAAGATTGTAATATCAATATATGGTTATTGAGTGGAGATTAAGAAGTGTAAACAATAAGTTGTGCATAATCTCTGGAAATGACAGAGACATCAAAATATCTTAGGATTGTTGCTACAGATAAAGAATAAATATGGTTATAGATTAATACAGCTATAGGACAGATATAAAGTGAATTATAGAAAATTCAAGAGAAATAATAAGATAAACATTTGAGTGAGAATGCGATGAGTAGAAGTATGATTAAATCAAGTGTTACTCTTTTTGAAGGAGCTTCATATTAATAAGTATTATAATTTGTTATGGTTGTTAATGGTCATTCTTTATCATTGATAAGTGAATCACCAGATTTAATGAGTCATTTCAGATTCTTATCATGTGTATGTAAGAATGTAATAGGATTCAATATGAATCCATAATAAAAGGAATTAGCATGTATGATTATTCGTAATTACTTTCCTAATAATCCTACTGTTCTGGGAGTGGGAGATGGTTACAATGATGCATTAATGATGTAAGCTGCAAATGTTAGTATTGAAATTATTAACAGTAAAAGAAACCATATTTATCCTTAAGTAAATGCAGGAGACATTAGTGTTAATACACTATCTGAAATAAAAGTGCTTCTATTATAGAAATGCAAATTACATAGTGAAAGAGTTTCATCTATGATTATCTATTTATTTTATTGTGCAGGATTCTTAGGAATGACATTATTCTTTTTTAATTGGTTTTGTCAATTCACTGCAACATCATTACATGATTCAATGACAGTATTTTTATATATCTTTTTGTATACTACCCCTAATGCTTTAGTCATAGGTTTAGCTGATAAGTAAAGTCAACCTTTTGTGAATGATAAATTTCCTGCCTTTTATATTGATGGATAAATCAGAACTCGTAGATTTTGGTTTTATTATTTAATTGAAGGATTTTTAGAGTCATTCATTTGTGCTGCCTTTACATTTTATACATGTACATACATGGTTAATTATGCATGGACTAATGATGCTTATTAATCAGATATGTAAATGGTAGCAACATCAATCATTTATTTACTTATCACTGTATCTAGTTTTAAAGTATTGTTTAGACTCATATAAAATAATGTAAATATAGTAGTGATAGCTTTTCTATTAACTTTTGGTTTATTGGTAGGATTTGTTTTTGTTAATTATAGGGGAGATTTTAGTAATTTTGATTATTAGGAATTGACTTATCAGTTATTTACAAGATTCAATAGTATTGTTGCTATTGTATTTAGTCTTATAGGTTGTTATTTTATCAATTACTTTTTACATGATTTTATTAAATTGATATACTTTCCAAATGCATATTAATAGTTTGCATTTTAAAATAAAAGTGGTGTAGAATAGGAAGTGATGACAAATAAAGAGATTTTACATTAATGTCTAGATTAACATGTGTAATTATTTATTATTATTAAATAATAGTAATGTTTCATCCATCATATAAAAGGTATTCATTGATTGTTCAGCAACTTCACCTTATATATAAGAGATGTTAAATCCAGGTGATACAAAAGTAACTGAAATGAAATTGAAACCTTTAACACTTGAGATGAAAGAATTAGTATTGGAATAAAAGTTTTTAGCTCATAAATTAATTTAATCTTTAAAGCATTTAAGATTATTTTTATGTATTCTATTATTATACTATATTGCATATTGTTTGACAGACTTCTTTTTGACAGATAAAAGAGTATTTACAGGAGCATACTATTTAGTTGTATTTGGAATAATCTCTATTATAATACTCTTTTCTTGTACTCATACAATGGAACAATAATATTACACATACTCACATATAATAGTGTTTATTATATTTGCAATAAAAGTGGCAATAGATTGGTTATCAGATGATTTGACTATAACATTATCTGCTACTATAGTGATTTTATTTAGTACATTTAATTCAATGAATATGAGTGTGATTCCAATAATATTGTACAATATCTGTTATTTGATTTAACTCATTGTAAGAATATTGATAGTTGTAACTTCAACAGATTTAAGTACTTCTCATGGAATATATTCTCAAAGTAGAGTGTCTGTATATGCAGCCAGTACTTAGATACTATTAGTTGTGAGTATAACAATAAGATTTTTATTCAGTTATTACAAATCTATTAAACATAGAAGAAATGATTATTTAGCAAAATATTCAATTGAATAAGATAATGTAGCTGCCTAAGACATATTGAGTATATTAGTTCCTAGATTTGTGAGATAACAGATATCTACAGGGATATATTCAATGTAATAAGCTTAAGATGATGTTTCAATATTATTTGCTTACATTTGTGATTTTGATACTATAATGAAAGAGGAAGGTAAAAATGTAGTTTTGATGTTGGATTCATTGTTTAGATTATATGATAATTTATGTATACAACATGGAGTACAAAAAATTGAAACTGTTGGATATACATATATGGCTGCAACAGGTATCAAAGCATGTGAATAAAATATGACTGCTCATGTAACAAGAATAGAAAAAACTATGAGATTAGTTAATATGGCTTTTGATATGATGTAATAAGTATAAGGTAGAAAATATGGAAAAGGTAATCAAATTGAAATGAAGATTGGTATACATGTTGGACGTGTAATTGCAGGAGTTATTGGTCATCATAAACCATAATTTTCATTGATAGGAGATCCTGTAAATTAAACCAGTAGAGTGGGTTCAACAGGAGATACAGGAGCAATTACACTCAGTGAATAGGCATTTAAATAGGCAAAACATGGAATTAAATACTATTAGAAGAAATAGAAGGAGGCAAAAGGTTTAGGAATTATTGATACTTATTAAGTATTTAAGACAAAACCAATAGGTTATTAAATACCAAGAGCATTTTAATTATGGTAGAATTGTGCAAAGGTTGTAGTGAAAGAATTAAGATAGCATAGAAGTTCACGTTAAATTCAAACTAAAAAGTAAGGATAATTCTTAACCTAATTACATAATTCAATATACCAAGACAATTTGAAATAATCAAATAGACTTGATGTTTCTCCTAAAGGACCATAAACAGTTTAATTTTTAATACCTTAAGGATCTGCTCAAGAAGAAAATAGATCTAGATTAACAATTCCAGCACAACCACCTGAGCAAATATTAACTGAAGATTCTATATTGATTACAAATGAATAGGAAGAGAGAGAATTAGAATTGATTAAACCAAATATTATATTGGATATACCAGAGAATGAAATAAAATCCAATTTTTATTAAATTCTTAAAGAATAAAATGTTGATGAATCTAGAGTAGGTATGATCTTTTTATGGGTCACTTATTTTGTAATTACTTTGTTATCAATAATAGTTCGTAAATTGTTTAATCATGATTTGTTGATCTTTGTATTGAGAGTAATAGATTTATAAATATTAATAGGCTATTTTCCTGATTTTAGCATTTGTTCTATTCCCAATTTTGTCAAAAGCATATAGAAATAGAGCAGTTAATACTATGTATTACATTGTACTTATATATGCTATATTCACTGTACTTTTCTAGGCATATTTAACTGATAATAGAGAAGTTGCAATAATTTGTTTATTAGAAATACTTTATATAATGATTGTAACTTGTTAGATGAAAATGTTCTCTTTTTTGTAAGTGATACTATATATGATAATCATGTTTGCATTATTCTTAGGATTTTACATTTCAACTGATTTAATTACTCATTATGCAATATTTTATATTTGTTGTTGCATGCTTATTCTATTACTAGGATATTATCTTGCAATGAGTGAACAAATATAAATGTTTAACAATTTATAAATAAATGAAGAAAAGAAAGTCAAATAAATAAATCTAGTAAGTTAATTATTACCTATGCATTCCTATCTTAAAATGAAAAACAGTTCCATCTATGATAAAAGTGACTTTATAGATGAGTTTGATGATGTTACTCTTCTCTTTGCTGATATCAAAGGTTTCACTGAATATTCTCATACTCAGACTCCTGAAGGTGTAGTAACCATGTTGAGAAATCTCTTTACTGAATTCGATAAACTTTGTTAAAGATATAATGTCTACAAAATGTATACTATAGGAGATTGTTATGTTGTTATGGGATTCACTAATAGTGCAAAACGAAATGTATTTACTCTTTTTATATTTTTTTAGCCTATTCAAGAAGCCATTAATACAGTTAAAATGGGATTCCAAATGGTAGACATTATAATGTCTGTTAGATAGAAAATTAAATTTGATAAATTGAATATGAGAATTGGTATACATACTGGATAGGTAACAGGAGGTATTATAGGTACTGATATTGTTCGATATGATATCTATGGAAAAGATGTTTCAATTGCTAATAAAATGGAGAGTAGTGGAGTAGAAGGAAGAGTCTAAATTTCTGAAACCACTAAATTAATGATAGAAAGAGCTGGAAAACATGCATTCAATTTTAAATTCCATCATGTAATATATTCATTTTCTATTTTAGGATGTTGAATTGAATAAATTCAATATGAATATTAAAGGATTTCTAGTTGATTGGGATAAAAGAAGAGAAGAAGCTAGTCTAGATCAATACAAATCACCAAGTCGCCATTAATGATACAAATTTTAAAACTTAATATCTAAATTATTATTATGTATGCATAATTAATTTCTCTAAAAACATCTCTCAAATTCAATCAACTTTCTTTGTAGTTTCATTTGTATGTTTATCACCTTTTCCTTTTGTTGACACTTTAGCTGATGCCTTTCTTACAAGCAATTATTTTCTGTCTTCATTTAAATATGGTTTAGTGATAATGCATTATGATGCTCTTATTGGTATTTAATATGGCATTCCTATTATTATAATTTTATATTTCTACCATTAGCTTTGGTTCTTGTCAATTTCTCAATCTAAATTGTCCATCTCTTTCTATATACAGATGAAACCTTTCCTTTTGTTCCCTTATGAGTACCTCTCCATAATAAATTATTCATACCTCTGACTACTGTCACTTCATCATCCTTTCTCACTGGTAATGCTCTAACATTATATTTTTTTCTTAAATCTTTTGATAAATGAGCACTCATTAATTTATATCGTATATTAGATGGAGCACCAAGTTGAGCTCTTCTACCCTTTCTTCTTTGACTTGACACTTCGATATGAGTTTTCATTTGAAAAAGATTTAATTAAAAAATTAATTTATTGTTTTCTGGTATAAATTAGTTATTCATAAAATTAACATCTATTATTATAAATAAAAAGCAGAAAAAATATAATTATAAATTTAATAGGAATTCTAATAACCATGGTATTTCCAAAAATAATATAATACTTTTATCAAATAATCAATTGAATAATATTTTCATTTTTCTTCTAAAGGTCTGTTGGATGTTACTTTTTTCTCTATATAAATATTCCTTATATAGTAATTCAAGAAATCAAAATGAAATACTATAACTACATTTGAATACTTATCACCAATGCTATATTAATGATAATACTCTAGAAAAAGTTTAATCTATACAATGAAAATTCTGAAACCTTTTAAAATAATTTACAAAGGCAAATAATTTGCCAATAGAATTGTTAATCCAAAGGTTAAGTATTAATAAGACATAGATTAATAGATAACTTAACGATTCAAACATTAATAAACAACACCAATATCATAGTACTACTTGAATACATGATAATCTAAATGAGTTTGAGAGTCTTTTAATTACATATTTCATTATCATCATCTATTTATAAAATTATAGATTATTATCAAAAAGGCGTTTTTGATAGTACATGCCTATCACTTCTTCAATATTGGTTTTCTTGAATATTTTAGAAAAATAATATTCAGCTTCATTTTGAGTACGAGTCCTTAAATCATCATAATTAATGATATATGCAAATTATTCAATTTAATAGCTAAAAATACAATAGGGAAAGTGATTATTAAATTTCAAAGATCACAATCATCATAAATCTTTAATTTATTAAGCATTTCAATCTTTGGATAACTGTAAGCCATAATTCCCTAAACTGTCCATCCTCATCCAAAAACAATATATTGATACTGACATAAATACTGACCAAATTTTTTACTAGTTATCACTAATATTGATTTTCATACCATTCTATTATTCTGGGTATTTTATTATAAATGTATACTTCTATAGATTTCAACATAGTTTTAAAATAGGCGTTGCTATATTTAACATCCAAATTAATTATTCAAAATTGTCATAAATACTCTTACAATAAGAGTTCCTTCTCTTAATGGGATTATAATACAAGAACCACTATAAGCATACAAATTTAATATTTAATTATCTTAAATTGCATATTATTTCTAAAACACATTCTAACAAATAAACACTTTATGAATATTGAAGATTGTACATCAAAAAGGCAACATTTATTCAATTGAAATCTATTTAATATTTATGTTTTTTTTGATTAATTTTAAGCCAAGAGGATTCGGCTACACTAAGAATTGTCATGAATTATCCTAAAAATGTATATGGAATAAAACAATGCCAAGCAAAATGATAGATTTATTTTTTAACTTGAAACATTTATATTTCATCTTTCATTATTTATTATTTTACAAAATATAATTAAATAGTAAACAAAGTTGAACAAATCATCCAACTAAAGAAGGAGTTTAAATTAATTATTATTAATGTTTATATTAAACTAATTCATGCTCCAAAGCCATAAAGAGTTCTGCCTTATCTCTTTAAGGAGTAAACAACATCCATTACGGTAACTGTCTTTCTTCTGGCATGCTCTGTATAGGTGATAGCATCTCTAACAACATTTTCTAAGAAGCTCTTCAAGACATTTCTTGAGTCATCATAAAGGAATGATGAAATTCTTTTAACACCTCCTCTTCTTGCTAATCTTCTGATTGCTGGCTTTGTAATTCCTTCAATGGATGCTTTGTTTGGTTTTCTTGCATGTCTCTTTGCGCTGACCTTGCCAATTCCTTTGCCTGATTTTCCTGCCATTTTTATTGATTTGAATTAATGAAAATAAAAAAAATAGGTTGTATATTGTAATATTAATCCGAATATTTGATAAATCAACCAATCATAATTTTTGTTTAGAAAAGTTAATTTATATAGGTCTATATATATATTAGAAAATATAATTACTTTCCGTCCAATTCTAATCCATTCATATTTGCTAAAACTGTTAATGCTACCTCAGTAGTAGCATATTTCAGGATACACAAATACTTATTTCCAGTAGACAGAATTCTAAATATTGAATATTTGATACTTCAAAGCTTTGATTTATCCAAAATCTTGCAAATATTATTACATGATAGAATTTTGACAAGAATTTCTTGTAAGATTAGAAACTTAGATTGTATCGCATGGTGGAGCAAGAGTATAAGTGGAATCAGGTTTGATACGGTGAGTTTCTTCTCCACCTTAAAAATATTCCTCTTGGGTTTTAAGATCAGAAGCAATTTCACCTGGTTTTGTTGGTTATGTTTTTAAAGATATTTCCTCATAATTTGAAAAAAAGATCTAATTATAAATATTAGATACTTTGATTTATTATCCGTAAAACATGATATCATTCAAAGCCTCTTTGGCTATTGCTGCATGACCCTACATTACATATTGAATTAGACAACTTGATCTTTCCTTAAGATATATCATTTTATCAATATTGCCATAGATACTAAATATATTATAAAGCATAGTGGATGTAACAACTTTCTTATCGAACCATCTTGCATAAATGACTTTAGATTTACGCAAAGCTAAATAAAATCAATAAAATAAGAACCTTTAAAAAATAGAGGATTCACATATTCTTCCAGTTTTTCTTATTATTATTATAGAGTCTGACTTTTAGAAGTACTTTACCTTTATATTTTGCCTTTACTAATTAATTAATCAATATTGTCAACACTTCTAGATGATTATTCAATAGTGTTTTGTTATGTTTATTTTTCAACTTGATGTGCCACTTAATGGTCATTTTTATCAAATAACATATCTTGATTTAATTTATTAAAGATTTTTTGTTTTTCTCCTTCAGTAAACTCTTGATTCTAATCAACAAATTTGAATAATTCATTATTAATATCATCTTCATCATTTTCATTATCACATTAAAATAATTCTTCTTCATATTCTTGAAGATCATCATCTTCTCCTTCTGAATCTCTCAAACCTAATCCATTAAAATTGAGATCCTCTGCTTTAGCAACACTCTTCCCTTCACTTAAATACATTTTCTAAACCTACATTTAATCAATTAATTTATCTGAACTATGGAACATTACATCCTTTGTAACATCAGTTTCGTGATAACTCTATATAAATTCAATCTAATCTCCATTTTTAGCCTATTTATCATTGGGAAGTGTTAATTTTTTCCTATTTTATTTGCCATTATTGCTTGATTGAACACTAATTGATTTTTAATCATCAAGTTGATTGTATTCTTATAAGAAGTTTTAGTAATTGTCGGTGAGATTAGAAAATTTTAGTTAAAAATCATAAATGTCTTTTAAAATTGTCTATTGCTTCTCAATTTGATTTTAAAGGTCTGCAGTCTACTATAAAGGTGTAGCAAAGCCTTCTGCACAAGTTTATTGTAATTGTCCCATTAGAGAATTGATTTGTTGAATTTGTTGAGACATTTGATGTTAGAATTACATTTGTGATTATAAGAATTAGAAGTTTTATTAAGGAGGAATGGGATTGCTTTTGATTGATGAAGAAGATTATGTCACTTCATTTGGAGGTGATGATTCTTTTTTTCTTAACTAAGTGTAATCTACCAATTAATTACACTCATACCTACTCCCCCAGTATTGTTTTCTTAAAATGTGATATAAGTCAATTTGCTTGCATAGACATTCATTTGTAATGTGTTATCATCACAAAAGAATTTATCGTTCATTTATGATCTAGCTTTAAGTGCTGATTCTGGATTATCAAATTCAACAAAGGTTTTCCATGTGAGTGATCTCTCAAAGATGAGCATCTAAACAATTATAGCATAACACTTACTCTCTATATGGTACCAAAAGGACTAAACACTTTAAAATATTTATCATGACTCAAGGTTTTGTTAGCTTTATTAGTTATTACAACCAAAATCACATTAGTACGGGGAGGATCAGAGTTTCTTTCGATTTAAGAATTCATAATTAGATTTAGAGAAATTTAATATTTATTTATTGTTTACAACAAATACAAATAATAAATGTATACTAATTTCTACCAATTTATTAATTGTATATATCACTAAAGAATGCTTTATATATTATTTAATGTAATACCCCTTCAATAACTATAATAAATGTGACTCTATCTATTATAATTCCTAAACCTAAATTAAATATCCTTTTTCAGAAAGAATTATTAATTTGGATACAGTTTATAAATAAATCTATGTATATTTAATTCTCATAAGATACATTTTAAATTTCTCTTTTAATAACAATCTATTTGGACTGATAAATGTTCATTTAAAAAATGGATCTTTATTATTAATATAGAGTAATCAATTAATAATTTATATAATGTTTTAAAGTAACTAGTCATTTCCTCTAAAGACCAATTAAATAATTTGATTTAAATATTACTTATCAATCTGTTTATAATAAACATTATTCAGTTAAATCAAAACTCAAAAATTTGTTCAGAATTAATATCTTGCTCATTAAAGTATTATTATTTATTATATGGATATATATATTTAATAGTAATTAGGCTAAAAATAGTTTAAATGTAAATAGAATACAATAGAATGATATATAAAAAGAATTAATAATATAATATTTGAATTCATTATAAACTCTACTTTCTTATGATATGCCTAAATCTAAATCGAAAAAATAAAAGATTTTATTTTCTTTTGTTTATTTCTTAATATAATTGAATATCTTAATACATTAAATTATATATTTTAAATTAATTTAACTATTTACAATATAACATAAATGTGGAAATGATAATGATTTATAATGATTATATTTATTGAATATTTAATCAGTAAAATTTAATAGACATATAAAAAATTATGAATTGATGAATCCAATTTTTTTATTTTTATATTATCAAAATTATTAATCATTGTAAAATAATGATATTTACTTTATGATCTCTTTTTATTAATATATTTTACTTATAATAAAGGACATAATATCATAATAATTGTTTTATTAATTATTTAATTAATATATGAGTGAATAGTAAACTCAATAAAGCATTTACCCATTTTATTAATTTTGTTTAGGAGGAGCGTCACAAAACTTTTTGAAATGTACTAATTGTATTATCTTGGGTGTTATTATTCTTATATTGATTTCTATTCTGATTCTTTAATTGCAAAGGAGATATAAGGCAGGAACTAAGAAATTATCAAAAAAGTGCATCATTTTGTACATGATTATGACCAACTTTTTAAGTATTCATGATAACCAATTCAAGTATTATTTGTAGAGTCATCCATCATAAGCAACAAGTACGTGACACAATTAGAACCTTACTTCAGAACTATGGTGTTCATCTTCTTTTACTATTATATTAGTCTTAAATTAAGTAAACTTTCAACAAACAGGAAAAGAGCATAAACAAAATTCAGAAACATTGCTTTATTCTTATATGCCTTAATACTAATTGGATTAATATTTGTACTTGTGAAATTGATTTAAGACAACTAGGTTTTCTATGAATGTTATTGTAAGATATGACTAATTCTAGTTAAATATAGTATGATTTCTAAAATACTGGGAGTGTGCATTACAATAATTTTAGTTATCTTTAGTGCCAAGTTATAAAAAAAAGTGGATGACAAAGTTAAACCAATATACCAAGATCTTCCACTTTTATAAATGAAGACTTTTTAAAATAATGAAACATAAAGGGAAGATTTAAGAATATTAATTGTAATGTGCAGTGCTTCTTAATTTTTAACAATATTCTAAATGATTTACTTTTTTATTAAGGAACAAATCAATGCAGAATTGTAATTTCCTAATTGTACTCCTTGTCAAATGATACCTTGTCTAAAGATGTCTGTAAATAATACGATTGCATTTGAACTATTCTTAAGATTGTCATTTTTAACAATCATCATCATTTTACCATATTTAGCACTTATATCCTTCTTCTGGGTGAATTCCAATTAATTGCATAATGATCATGTATTAGATTCTATATACAATATATATTTAGCATAGAACAATATCCAATGAAGAGGATATTTGGATTAACTTCTTTAAGAAAATGGGATATGAAAAATCCAAGATGGGTTTATCAGACATTACAGATTAATAAGAAAAATCTTTATCATCAGATGTTTCTAAATAATGACTAATTAATATAATTATATAATTAATTAAATGCTTATAATTATGATATTCATTTCTAGAATAAATGGTTATTGTATAGAGTATTTGTAAATAAATTAGAATAACTATCCTAATTTAATATTTTATAGAAATAAATTATATTAAAAAAAATACTCATTGAATTTTGATAATCTTACTTTGAACAGATAAAATCAATAAAATTCATGAAACATAGATAAATAAGATTTAGTTAACTGATATTATATTATTATTTCATATTATTATTTATTAACAATTTCTGAATATCCAAATATTTATAACCTTTAAAGAAATAAATTTGCATATTCTAAATTTTTCAGAATGTTTGAAATATTTAGATAACAATAAAAAAATTAGAATAGTTTATAAATGTGTTATTATGATTTAAAGTATTTTTAGCAATCATTATTTATTAAATAATTCATAGAATATAATCTATTAATAAGATATGAGCAGATTAAATAATAAATACTAAATAATAATTGATTCAAAGGGATAGATCATATTTTCAGGAATACATTTAGAAATTGAGGAAGAAAATTTATTAAAAAATGAATGAATAATTTTTTTAATTTTTATTTAGAAATAAAAAAGAGTTGCAAAAATATATAATTTATACAGAAATTATAATATTATTAATAGTTTAATAATTAGATTAAAACTAATTTTAATGAATTATTTAAGAATATTAGTTAGAAATATAAAATTAATTAATTTATTTAATAGAGAATTAGGATAGAATATAATTAAGATTCGATCTTTTATATTTAATTAGTTTGGAAGTATGCAGTATATTAAAAATATTCATTATAATTAATAATTTAAAGTGGATATGTTTAATGAATAATATAAAATTTATTCATTAGTATTATTAATAACTAAATTTAAATAAATAATTTATGAATAGTAAAAGTACCAATATTAATAAAGGAAATTATTTATAAAATATAAGAAATATGGGATAGCTAAATAAAGTATTAAAAAAAGGAATCGTAAAGGTTGATGAAAATTGGAAAAAAATAAAGTCAAATTAAGGAGTGTTGTTAGGAGGATCAAATTTCTTAAATAAAATTTATTTAGATGAATCAAAAAAATTATTAACAATGGCCTAAAATATCCTCTTTAAGAATTAAGAATTCTTGATTTTGTGACTGTAATACAGAGTAAACATATTTATATAACTCAAAATAAGAATTTAAAAGGAGTTATTTATAAATTGGTTGAAATAAGAATTTAATTGAAAATAATCATACTAATGTTAAAAAGCAAAGGAAGAGCTTGGAAATCAAATACATTAGTATTATTGCACTGGTTATACTAATTATTGAGTATTAAAATAAATATGATTATTTTTAGATTGAATGAGTAGAAGGCAATTTATCAGAATGTGCATTTAATTATGTTATTAAGAGAATGAAAGCTTAATTGAATGAGAATAAATAAAAAATATTAAAAGAGAATATATAAAATATTAATGATGATATAGAAGTTAAAAGTGTTATAAGATTAGATTCTATTTTTAAATAAATATTTTTGTATTCAAATTTAGATTTGAAATACACAGGTTTGTAGTATAACTAACTTATTTAAGGGATTATATTAAGTTAATAAATATAAAATGAATTAACTTATTAATGGTGTAATATAGATAATAATATAATGACTTGTCCTTCAGTTTATATAGGATCAATAATTATGTATATTAATCCTTGAGTTATTTTATATATTTATTAAGTTTAGAGACTTTGAAATTAATTATTTATTCAAGTTCTTATGGTGTAATATAAATATTAATTAATCTTCCTCTTAGTAAATTTTAGAATGTAAACAAGAAATTGGAGAAAGAAAAAATAGATTTTGGAAAAACTAACCAGAAAAAATGAAGCAAGTAATAGAGCGATAAATAATTGATAGTAACATAGGCTAAAAATGACCAGTAGTTATTTGATAGTAATAGGGAATTTTTCTAGAAGTTCTAGAATTTCTATGAAAACGTCGAGGATATAATAATTCCATCCTTATAGTAAATTATATTTGTATTCAGGTTTCTTTAAGAATAATTTCATATTTCTGAATTATTAACTGATCAGCAAGTATACTAATTACAAAAGGATTTACATGAATAATGGACTCCAAAATTAAGAAAAAATTGGACTGATTAGGATAAATAGATTCTTATTTGGATTGTTTTAAAAATTTGTTCAAGAGACGGAATTAATATACGGAAAATAGTATATTTTGATATAATTTAAGCCTAATAAAATTTGGGAAGAGGTTGTATAGTTGATTAGTCGACGTACAGTTGAATAATGTAAAAATAAATGGACTGACTTATTGAAATTATCATTATAATAAATTCCTTGGATGGAAGAATAAGATATATATTTGATTGATTTAATAAGGTAAATTTAATTTTAATATATTAGAAAAAGTAGAGAAGAAGGTAAATAAAATAAATGGTGTAGATTAGCTAATTTACTCAATTAATAGTTTAAAGAATCACCTAGAACTGGAAAACAATGTAGAGAAAGATGGAATAACCATTTAAATCCTGATATCAATAGACATCCTTGGAATCTTGAAGATGATATTGAATTATTAGAAATTGTAAAAAAACATTAAAGAAAATGGGCACTGATTTCAAAAACATTAAAAACTAAAAGAAGTGAAAATGCAGTTAAAAATAGGTTTAATTGTTTACTTAAAAAAAATCATTGCACATCAATTACAACCCTCATTAATATTTTAAAAAATAGATTTAAAACAGAAAATCCTACTATTCCTTTATCAGCTCTTAAAAAATAAAAGATGCAAAAGTATTATCTAAAAGATTAAGATAATTCAAAAAAATAATAAGATATAAATTAATTAAAAAATCAAACATTATTTACAATTGGAATATTTGATATTCATACTTTAAGTAACTTGAATAATCTTCAACCAGCATTTTATAATTCTAAAACACAAACTATTATAATGAGCACTAATACACAAATATAAACTTTCTTAAATAATTAAAAAATTAAGGTTGAGAATGATTTAAATATCAATTTTATTAGTGAAATGAATATTTAATAACCAGAACTTTCAAATCATGGTTCTAGTATCCTTAATATTATTGATTCTTCAAATTGTGTTAGGTATGTACCATGTGTTATCCCTAATTTAGGATATCAATAATAATAAAAAGAAGATAAAAAGTAAATTATAATTTTAATTATAGATCTTAATTTAATATTCCTGGTTTAAAAACCTAAAATAATCAATAATAGGCACTTTTAAGAAATAAAAATTGTAGTTCATTCACATTTTTTTCAAATTAATAATAAAATGAATGTACAGAAAAATCAATTCAAAATAATAGTTCATTAGAATAGTAAGATTAAAGTACAATAAATAAATTACAAATAGAATTCACATTAAATGAATGAAAAAAAATTTTTATATATTAAATTTATATTATAAGAAATAAAGAATATAAAATCAAATTAATGTAATTAAAATAATTAATTTATGTTATTTAATAGTTTAATTAAAATATTAAACAATAAGTTATATTTCTCTATCTAAATTACACAATTATTATTATTCTAATTATAAACACAGAATATAAAAAATCAATCATCTCATGAATTATCTTCCGTCTGACTATTAATTTTTATTCCATTATCCTGGTTTCTTCTTATTCATAAACGATTAAACTTTTTATTTCCTTTTTGTTGAACTAGCAATCTTAATATCTAGATAAAATTATAATATTCAATTTACTTAAAGAAACTCTGGGAGGACATTTAAATCCAAATGATTTTGAAACTTTTACAAGATCTAAATTGTTAACATCATAAACATCTTTCAGACTATGTGATTAATAAGACTAAAAAAGAAATTATATAAATATAATACATGTAAATATGATCTATAAGCTTCGAAAGCACTTTTATTAAGAAAATAATTCTTCTCTATAAGTTTTTCAAATTAATCTTATATATTTGCTAATTTTTCTGATGGAAATTCAAATTCATTCATAACAACTTTTGCCAATTTTAAATGAGCCAAATAACCTTTTTCTTCAGGTAATAAAAATATCAAAGCTTTTCCTGAAGAATTGAGTCCTCTACAAGTTCTTCCAACTCTATGGATATATTCTTTTGTATCATCAGGAGGATCATATTAAATAATCCAATGAACTTCTGGAATATCCAAACCTCTTGCTGCTACATCAGTACATACAAGTACTCCTTTTTTTGCATTACAGAATTCATAATATGTATTTGTTCTTTTACTTTACTTTTACTTTCCATGAATATCAAGAACAGGCATATCTACAAAATTAAGTAATTCTGCATGAAATTTGACTGAATTGCATGATGACATAAAAACCATTATCTTTTTATCTGAATTTAGTTACAAGAATGTAAATAAAAGTAAAAACTTCTTATCTGCCTATACTATAACATAACCTTATTCTAAACCACTAACTGTAGCTTCTTAAGCAATATCATCAACTCCAATATATATGGGTTAATTAAGTGATAATCTAGCTAAATCATCAACTTTTTTGGTTTGAGTTGCTGAAAATAATACAGTTTATCTTTCACTTGGTAATAAATTAAGAATTTCATTCATTTCTTCTTCATAACCAATTTTTAATAATTGATCTGCTTCATCTATAATTAAACATTATAAATTATGATAAATAAATCCTTTAGTATTCTATAAATGATCTAATAATCTACCAGGAGTAGCAATTAATATATTAACTCCTTTTTATAATCGAATAGCTTCTTCTTTTCTATTAGCACCTCCAATAAGTAATCCTAGAGTTTTTTAATGATAGAATAAGAGATCTTTTGCAACATCAAATATTTATTAGGCCAATTCTCTTGTAGGAGTGAGTACTATGATACCAGTTCCATTTTTTTATTAAAATTAATTTTTATACAAAAGCTCTAAAGCTGGTACCAAGAAAGCCAAAGTTTTACCTGAACCAGTCTTTGCAGCTCCTAAAACATCTCTACCTTTTAATAAATGTGGTATTGCTCTAGCTTGAATATGTGTCATTTTTGCAAAGTTCATCTTTTCTAATGCTTTCTTTGTAGGTTCACAAAGTATGAAATCAGTAAATTTCTTATCAGATAAAATGGCTGTATTCATATTTGTATTTTATTCAGGTTATTCTTCCAATTAATCTATATTAGAGATTCTGACTTTTTCTTCTGATTCAGATTATTCTTATAGTACTTGTTGATCATCATTTTCAAGTTCAACCTTTTTAGTTTCCTTTACTAATTATTTCTTTTATATTTTCTTATTAATTGTCTAAACTTTCTTAGTACCTTAGTTTATTATCATAATTATAATATTTATGATTTTATATTGAGTTATGGTTTAATTCTTTTATTAATGATTATTGTATAATGTATATAAGATATTAATTGTTTTTGGAATAGAGAATGAGAATCTATAAACAGTATTATGATTATTAGTTTGTAATAAGATTGTTTATTTTCTTTAATATTACCAGTTATGATGAAGAAATATAATAAAAAATTTAAGAAAATTATTAAAACATTTTTTTAGTGGTTTTTTAATAATGATAAGCTCAGTTAGATCGAGAGAGAATAGAAAGCATTCTCAAGTTAGCAAATCATTAAATTTCAGTCTTCCAAAAAGAGCTTCATCATAAATAAAGTAACTCTTAATTTTTAAAACACAGAATCCATCATTTACCTAGTATATCAAATAATTCAACATGTTGTAGTAATTCAAGTACATCAAGTCCTCCATAAAGTTGTTCTAAATTAGAAGATGATTGTGTTGATAGTAAATTAATAGTTTGATTAATAGTTTCTCCTGTTTCTAAAAATACATTTGATGATCCCTTGAATTATTTTAATTATGATGACTTCAATACAATACTTCCAATTACTATTAATGGAGTAAAAATCTTAAAAATTGATTGGAGTTACTTTTCAGCTCCTCCAAATAATTTATCACGTTGGAAAGCACATTGTTTTTGGACAGTTGGATACACTTTTGATATTAATATGAAGAAAATGAAGAAATCTTCAAATATAAAATATAGACTTGTTATTTAAAGTTGGTGTTGTTTAAATAATAAATCTTGGGTGAAGAATAAATGGGATAGATTATTAGAACATGAAACTGGACATTATTTAATTGGATGTCTTTGTGCATTAGAATTCAAATATAAGTATAATAAATATATAATAATAGAGCTGATAAATTTAAGTATACTAAAAATTATAGGATGGAATGTACTAAATTATTTTAAGACACATTTTAATTTTATCTTTAGATGGAAAGATAATATGATGAAGAAACAAATCATAGTTAAAATGTATCAAAATAAAAAGAATGGAATGAATTCATCAAATCAGAACTATTAAAATATTGATCATTTATATAAAAATCTATCTCATTAATCCAATAAATATATTATAATTTTTTATTAATTGAATAGTTTATTATATATATATATATATATATATATCATAAAGGCTTAAAAGTAATTTTATCTTTTCCATATCCAAATTATTATGAATACATATTATATTATTTCTTATCAGAAAACTTTTTTTTTGAAGTAGATTCTTATTATGGTTTACTATTTCTACAATAATTTTTAACAGATGCCTTTTTCATTTCAGTTCTTTAGAGTGTAGATTCTTTTAATTTTTAAAGTTTTTATTGCATTTATAATTTAACACCTTCATTTTTTACTTATTAAATTCTTCTTTATAATTCATGTTATAATTCTCTATCTTCAATTTATTTATCATCTAATTATTCTAATAATTCTTTCTCTTCTTAATCTTCTCTACGTCTTTCTTCATCTTCCAAAATCTATTATTTTAATTATTCATATTCATCAATTAAATTATTAGTATTATCATACATTAAATGTAATTTATCATCAATATCTTCATCATCAGGATTTAATTTAAATTCCTCTTTTATTTCCAAATTTAATGCTTCATCCAGATTACCTTCTAAGATTTCCAATTTCTAAAGAATTGTTAAGTTTTTTCCTTCCTTTTCAATATCCTTTACTTTAACTTAAATATGATTAATCTCTTCTTAATAATCTTAAAACTCTTGCATTAATTCATCAATGCATTTTTCATTTCTTTCAATTTCATAATTTATTGCATTCATCATTTTATTTTTTCTATCTTATTATCTCTTAATGATTCCTTTTTAATCAAAAAACTCTTCCAAATAGTCTCTAGGTTGATACTGTTATAGTTATTCAATCTTTTTTGGTTCTTATTTTAATGGAATATAATTTGCATAATCATTTTCATCCAAGTCCTCTTCTACAACAAATTCAGGTTATATTTTAACAACAGCTTTCTCTTTTTAAGCCTATTAGCCTTTATATCAAACCATGTACATACTTTTCCTTAATTCTTCCTACATTTTTTGAAATTCTAAAGACTATTTATGTGGTGGTTTGAGAAGTTTGGGAATTTTGTACATAAATGCAAATTATATTTCAAAAATTATTATAATAGTTCAAAAGATAAATTAAATTATTTAAAAAGATCTGTTAGAATAAGGGTCCAAAATGAATTACCTTATTATATATTCAGAGTATTAGAATTGGGATAAATATGAGAAAGATTGGTAAAATAAAAAAGAATTAGATCTAAAAATAAATCTAATAAAAGACTATAATTAATTTAAATATGATTTAACTCTTACTATTTCTTGACATACTAAGTTTTAAACAAATTCTATAAACAAAAGACTATGGAAAATTCTTCATTTTTATCATTCATTTGAGTAATTTAATTACAAAAACTGATCTAAAAATTATAGAAATAAATATCGATTCTATTATCAAATGACTTTAAAAGTATATGAACTAAGCTAGAAAAATTGGAATGATAAGATTAACCTTAATTATACTTTGAATTTGATTCATTAAAAGAGGGAAAATTGATTTGAATAACATAGATAGATCTAGTAATTTCACATAAAAAAGGACAGATCTAATTGAAAATAGTTTGGAGATATAGTTGAAAAATAATATTCTTGTTTTGTAATTAGAAATTAATTGAATAATAGAATTACTTTGAATCATAAAGACAGAGTTAATGGGAGTAAAATTATCCAAAAAATAGTTTATTTGGCATCTAAATAAATTTTAGAATTAATTAAAATTCATTAGATCATATTATAATACGCATTAGTTGACTTATTTAAGATTTATGATAATTTTATGTTATATATTGACTAATTAGTGAATTAGGAAGAAGAACCTGTATGAAGGTGTTGATATGTTGTGAAAATAGAAAGTAATAAATAGTTTAAATTGATTTCAGTATATGTTATAATATTAATAAAATGAAAATGGAATTTGGATAGGATATCAGAGATGTTCAAAGATATCATAAATTTGATGATTAAAATTAGTATAGTTTAATTTTAATATATTTGAATCACTTAAAGTCTATTGATGATTAAATTCTTCTCATTAAATAAATTATTTTTTATTCATAGAATCCACAATGAATTTTGAAGAATAAATGAATCTAATCAATGGAAATCCTTTATTGTAAACTTTCTTTTTGAACAATCTCCTATATAATCCATAAATATTTTAATACAGTACAATTAATCAATAGTCTATTAGTGATTTCTTAGATGTAATATATTCCTAGGGTCGATTTAAGAGAAGAAAACACTAAAACTTATGATGACTAAAATAGTGATAGAAAAATACAAAAGTAGGAGAAGCTCACATAAAATTCAAAATAACTACTTGTAGGAATAGACACAGAGTTACCTCATAAAGGGAATAGTCACTCTGAAGAAGAAGAAAGTTCATCAAGAGTAAATGGTATAAATTTATATGATAATTTCATAGGTCATTGGAGTAAACAAGAGCATCAATTGTATCTTTAGTTTGTCAATGATCACGAAGATATATTGAGATCTAAATATGATAAGAAATCAAAAAAAATCTTTAAATTGATGAGCCAATGTATTCTTACAAGAACAGCCACTTAATGTAGATCACATCATTAAAAGTTCAATCCTCTTTAAAAAAGCAAGAGAAAAGGAAAAGGCTTTGTACGACCAATCCCATCTGTTATTATATAAGAAAATTGATTTATAGCTGTTAACTATCATTTAAGAATTATTTCATGTTTTTTAAATAACTTAATTCCTAATCAGGAGTCTTAAAATATTAACAAATTATAATAGAGATGAGACTTAAAAATATGAAAAAACAAAGAAAGTAGGATTTTTATTGGTATAATAAAGCCACTTTCATTCGACCTTCTGTTAATTCATGTACTTAATTTATATTTAAAAAATCACTATTTATTAAATTAACTGAATATAATATATTTTATATATTTATTAAATGAAAACAACGAATAAATTACCCCCCAGAAATACGGCTATCCAATTAAATTATGGGAATCAAAATATATTGATATTTTAGAATCAAAAACCATTAGAATTAAGAAGATACACAACAGATGCAGAAGAAATGAGAAGACATTAAAAGAGTTATGGTTCATAAAAAAGAAATGAATCAAAGTAATATTTTTGAATAGAGTTTAGTGAAATCCACAAATAACCTAAAGGTAAGTGTTAATATAATACAATTGATAAATAATTTACAGAAAATGGAAGACAATAACATGTATCAAGTTTATCAGATAGTCAATCATAACTACCTCCTTTAGTAATGATAAAATGTTAAGCAAAACCATAATTTGAGAATTTTAAGAATCATGCAAATGCAAAAAATCATAATTTTATCACTTAATAATAAAGAAATGAAAAACCTCATTCATTTAAATAAATAACATAAGTGAATAATAAAAACTTATCAAATTGTAATAAGATTATTAAATTTTAAGTGTATTATATTGGAGATTTGTAAAATGCCATTTTAAATTAAAATGCTAGAAATTCTGAAATGTTTAGAGAACATATTGTTGTTTCCTTTACTTATATTCCATTAATACAAAAATCAGTAATTGATAATAAGTAAATATAAGATAAAAAGTTAAATATTCCTTTTGCAACAAATAAAAAATGTAATTATATACTTGATTATTAAAAAATAGATAATAAAACTATTATTTTTGATATGGATGAAACTTTAATGCATTGCAATGAAGATGAAAATGATAAATGTTAATTTAAAATTCCAATTGAATTTGAAGATGGAGAAAGAATAGTAGCAGGTATCAACATTAGAAACTTTGCAAAAGAGATAATCTAAAAACTTAGTGAAGTTTGTGAAGTTATGGTTTTTACTGCCTCATAAGATATTTATGCTAACCAAGTAAAAATGAACTTTTGTTATTTAAGGTTATAAATATTCTAGATCCACATAATAATTTATGTTATAGAATCTTTAGAGATAATTGTATAACCATAGATGATAATCATTTAATCAAACATCTTGGAGTTTTGAATAGAGATTTGAAGAATGTAGTCATAATTGATAATTCTTCTTGCAGCTTTGCGTAAGTGTTAAATTTCAACAATAAGTTAGACATCATTTAGAAAATGGGATTCCGATTATTTCATTTTACAATGATGAAAAGGACAATTAATTAATTAAGTTGTATCGATATTTGTGTTAATACATATTACCAGCTGAGGATGTAAGACCAATAATTTTATCACATTTCAAATAAGATAAACTTAATTAATATGAGACTGTAGAGGAAGCAGTAAAATAATTGTATTTTTGAGATATTTGAGTCTTATTTGTTTCTGTAATTTTTGTTAAAACATATTTTAAATGTGAAAGTCCTTTAATTTAATACAATATTAATGTTACTTGAAAGTGATCAACAATAAGAGAGTTCAAATATCAATAATCAATAACTATATAAATCTGTATATGTACTATCTCTTATAGATATGATTTCAGTCTATAAGGAATCGACGAAAAATTTATGATGATAATGATTTTAAGGAAGTTGTCAAAAACTTTTATAATTTAGTATCAAAGTTGAATAAAAGTAATAATTCATAACAATCTATTATAAGTAAAGAAAATTTCTAAGCCTAACATAAGAAAATAGCCTAAATAAACTAAATAGAGAAATGCATTACCAACAAAATAATTATCTAAAGAACCTTAAAATATGAAAAGAGATATCAATAATAAACCTGGATTATTTTAAACTTAACAATACTTTAATTGTTGTTTCAGTTAATAAATTGTAAGTCAATTAATACCTAATTTCAATCAAACAAAACATGCTCCTGATTTCTATGATAAAAATAAACAACATTTCCATTTCTCACGTAATCAAACTCACATATAAATTGCATATAACATCTATATTAAGAAATTTGGTTCATCCCTAGTTGAAAATTAGGATCCAACTTCTGTTGCCAAAAAAGTCATGTATAATAACTTTAATCCTATAGTAATTTTCCCTATTAGAACTAGTCTCAAATACAAGAAGAGGATAAGCAAGGTGATGCATCTGACTTAAAAAAATAAATTACTGAAGATAACAAATAGAAACCATTGAAAGACTTAGTTCGAGAATTTTAGAGTGATTAATGATTTCAAAAAAATTATAGAAAGTAAGTATATAAAATAAATCCATCAAATATCAAAAATTTATTAACCAAAAATCTCATTAATTTTTAAGTAATCTTAATTTCATCTCCATACTTGTAGATTAAATTTCCTTATATGGTTTTTAATTTATTACTGCATTTCTTGTGTTTTATTATTCTAATATTTTATTCCTTACCACATCATAATTCACACTCTTTCTTTCAGCAGAATTATCTTATAATTTATATGATTAATTAGATTGCTAAACTTTCGAAATTACATATCGTTTTTAATATTTTTCTTAAGAAACATTATCATTTGTGTATTAAATTTACTATTACTTTTGAATTGGGGATACACTCAATTTTTACATTTAATTTCGTTTATCTCTTATTGAATTCTCATTATTCATCGATATAGTTTTAGATATTTTCTATTTTTCATAAACAATACCAATAATTGAGTCAAGAGGATCAACAAAATCATTTATTGATCTTCTTATATCTGAATAATTCAATTAAAAGAATTATAAATATGGTAACTATTCCTTAGCCATCTAATAAGTGTAATACCAGCATAATGAGTTTTATTAAAATTATGCATTTTGTAATTTGAATATAGTATCATATGAAACATATTTTGAAATCTTATCTGGTATACCATTTAATGTAATTTTTGAATTTATTGGTATTAAATCAGATAACTTTAAAAAACTTTCACAATTGTCTTCATTTTATAAAATGCAACATAAAAATAAACATGAAATCTTTCTAAGAGTGATATTCTTTTTATCATTCAAATTTTTCTAAATTTTATTTAAATCTTCATGATTAAAAGATTCAAACATTTTTCTTTTAAAACTTGGATTAGAATTCATATATTCCATTAATCTCAACATAGATTCAATGAGAGATTCAATATCCGAATCAGAATTTTTTTTTAAATTTATCATAATAAATTAAATTATTCATTTTTCATTGTAAATAGAAATGCATATGTTTAGGTAATCTTTGAATATGTTTTTCAACTCTTTATCTATTTTTAGAATCTACCTTCTTGTTTATTTAATCAATAATTTTCATTTTTAGTTAATCAAATAACGATCTATTTTTTTCAAGTACTCTTAAAAAATTTAAAAGTTCAATTGGATCACAATCATCTATGATTTTTTTGATTATCTTTACAGATAATGTAATATCTTAATTAGCATCCTTTTTAGATGCTAAATATATTATATTTGCTAAGCCTTAAGCACTTGACATATCATTACTAACTGCTTAAAGACTTAATTCCACTAATTTTCCAAGATTGGATAAATATTTATCTATTTATAATAATACAGCTGCTAATTCCTTGACGTTAAAAGCAATGTCATAATATTGATAATCAATTATGGAAGTAGATATAGTTTTTTAGAATTGTTAATAGGTTGCTAATTTCATGACTCCTGGAATATCTATTAACCTATTTTTTAAGTATTCTTCAATTAATGAATCTAATTCTAAGAGATTATCATTGTTTATTGAAATTAAATTAACAATGTTTTAAGGATGAATTATTTATTTATTCTATGTTATAAATTCACATAAGTTTATTTGATAATTTCTAAATAGATTGACACAAAATTCTCCCATTTATTTAGGAGTCATCATTAGAAGTATTTTAACTAAATATCCTTATTTAAATTCCTAATGAATACGTGTGGCTTCAATTGATTTAAAATAAGTTCCACATAGATAAAATAATGAAAGATTTTCTTCTTTAATAGTTAATTTTCTTAAGACAAAGAAAAGTCTCTATGCCAATTGATCATCTTTTGATTAAGAGACTCCAATCAACAATTACATTAAATCCTATAATTCAACTTTATCATTTATAATAATAAGATTGGCTATCTTTTTTAATAGTTCTTGTTTGTTTCTAAGAAGGCTTAAATTTTGATAGAGAGTAATAAGGGACAATTGATTCGATTGATCAGAAGTTAAATCCATCTTTTCAACTGAATTGGCAACTTAATTCAAATAATTAGTTCCAATATCTGCATAAATTCGACTTAATAATGCTAAATTCTTAAGGTTGTAATCTTGCAAACCAAATTTAGAAAGTTGAATATAATTTTGAACCCAAATGCATTAAAGCAGTTATTTTAATAGCTTTTTGTTATGTAAGAAATGTAAGACAGTGGTTGATTCTTTGTAATCTAATTAATGTGATTTGATGATTTTATTAAGTACTGAATGTGGAAGTGTATCAATAGCACTATTAGGCATAGTTTGGAGGATCTCTAGATTACATTGAGAATTCAATTAAAGACATTTAAGCAAAAAGGGTTTTGAGGGAAACCTTTTTTAAACAACATCATTTAAGTAATTTTAGTAAGAATCAAGGGGATCTTATGTGATATGTTGGGCATATTTGACAAATTAAACTAATTAGTAGGAATCCTATTTGAACATACTAATAATTTGATTCTGATTTTCAGTAAGAGATTAGTGTATAAGTGTTTTGTCGAATTGTTATTGATTTTGAAGAAGGTGTTTCAAATAGGAGATAGCTGAAATACAATCAGTGAAAGGGATGGTATTCAAAGATATGGTGAATTTAGCAGCTAATTTCATATTAAAATATATTGTTGCGAAAAAGAATATAATAAATTCAATATCTAATCAATATTAATCAGAGATTTCAGTGTTTTCTAAAATTGCTGAATTAAACTTTATTATCAAAACTAACCTTTTTATTTGATTTAATAGACCCTATAGATTGTTGATTATTTGATAAATTTTCAGAACTATGATTGCCATTTTTTTTTAAGTTTAAGGATGGATTTAGGTATTAATAAATCAAAACTAGAGTTATTTGGTTCAAATGATACATTCTATATATCATTTTTAACTAAACTTTCATTACATTATTGTTATGCATATTTCTTTTTAATCCAAGGATGTTATATAGTATTGTCTATTACTTCTGATTATTATGCTGTATATGATATTTTTAATTCATCCATTTCAGTCTTCTATAATTAAGGTAATTATGTAGAGTCTTCTCTCTCTATTGTGTCATCATCTAATAGGATTTTTGAGACTTTTTCAAGTTTCACTATACAAAGAGGTCTTTTTATTAAGACTTGAACTTTTACTTCTTAAATTGTAATAGAATGTTGTTTTGGACAGATGGTAATTCCCATTAGTTCTATTATAATTTGAATATTAATTATATAATACAATTTAGCAGAAATGAATTGTAATCATTAGTAATATTTTCAATAGAATACAAATTAGTTGGTAAAAAAGGAGAAGGAACATTTTCAGAAGTGATAAAATCATAATCATTTAAAACAGGAAATTATGTTGCAATTAAATGCATGAAAAATAAATTTACATCTATTGAATAAGTAAGACATAATGAATATATGTAGGTTAATCATTTACGAGAGATACAGGCATTAAGAAAGCTAAGTCCTCATGATCACATTATTAAGTTGATTGAAGTTCTTTAGTATGAAAATCATATAAAAATAATTTAGTGATGAACCAACAGGACGATTGGCATTAGTATTTGAGTTGATGGAATAGAATTTGTATGAACATATTAAAGGTATTATTATCAATATTTTAAATAGGCAGGAGATAACCTTTGAATCCTTAAAAAGTTAAATCTTATATGTACTAACTGCTAAAATCTATTGAACATATGCACAGAAATGGCATCTTTCATAGAGACATTAAACCGTAATCAATATTCAAATTATTAGTGAAAACATTCTACTAAACACAGATCATCTCAAACTTGCCGATTTTGGATCTTGCAAAGGAATCTATTCCAAACATCCTTATACTGAGTATTACTATCAATTTTATATCTTATTCTAGATATATTTCTACTAGATGGTATAGAGCACCAGAATGCTTATTAACAGATGGTTATTATGATCATAAAATGGATCTCTGGGGAGTAGGATGTGTCATGTTTGAAATTGTAGCTTTATTTCCACTCTTTCCAGGAACCAATGAATTAGATTAAGTCAACAAAATACATAACATTCTAGGAACCCCCAATTAAAAAGTTTTTGATAGATTTAGAAAGTTATATTTAAATAATATTTTAGATAAGCTACTCATATGGAAATTAATTTTCCACCAAAACATGGGAGTGGTATTGATAGATTACTTCAAGGTTAAAGCAAAGAATGCATTGATTTAATTAAATTATTGCTTACTTATGATCCTGAAGAAAGAATCAATGCTTAATAAGCCTTAAAACATGAATATTTTAGAGAATTATATGAAGCTGATACTTAAAAAAGCTTTTAACATACTTTATAATAAATTAGAATATCTAATCATAGAGAATAGTATGAATAAAATTTAAATAATTTAGAAATGACAATTCTTTAGAAAAAAGCCAAAGAATAGAAGAAAGTAAATAATAACATTAGTTGAATTTCAAGAAAACTCAAAATTACTATGCAAAATCTTAAAAGAAATCAGGAGTATATATAATGTTGTTATTGTTAAAAGTTACCATCTTTGTAATTTGATTTGAGAGTAGAAAGCATTTATAAAAATACTTAACATCATGATAGTGATGATGATCTTGAGAAATAATCATCAAATAAATAAATGATGCTACCTTAGATTCCAAAATCTAAAAAATATGATCCTAAAAAAATATATGGCAAATAATAATATGTGTCATCATCAAATTAACCATATTAGTTTAATTCAAAAGGTAAGAAAATATTGATATTCAAATAGGTAAAAAAGTTGCACATGGTTTGTAAGGTGAATATATAGTTTTTGGAAAGAAAGCAATGAATTAATGATATATTTTAAGTTTTTTTAGTTGACTGATCAAAATATTTAGTAATTTTGAATTTCAATTAGAAATATTTATAAATTTGTATTATCATGAAAAAAACTTTAAATAATCTAATATGTTAGATGGATTATTTCCTTTTAAAAAGATGTGTTAAAAATTATGTTGTGAATTTCAATTATACAAACCTATATTATTTTATTTTCTATGAACACAAATTATAGAATTAATCATTAATTTTTTTACTCATCATCCACTTCATAAATTGCTTAATGTTAATGATAATTTTTATAAGTAAACTTTCTTTTTAATGTTTAACTCTATACAAGTTTAGGACTATTGTTTATTATTAATGTTGGATGTTATCTTGCAGAATCAGGTGAACAAGTATCAGGTGATTATTGATCGAATTCTTAAGTAGAAAACTTTTTAAATGCACTCTTCTTAGGATTTTCTGTAGGTGAACCATCAGCTAATGCTAAATTTTTACGTTTAGCATGTTATGCTAATCTTGGACTATTCATCACAGGAACTTTAATTTTAATCTTTTCATCTTCTACTTCATCTTCATCTCTTTATCTTGATTTCTATTTGATTTCTGGTAATTATAATTTATCTGATTTTTCCATACGAAATGTTGAAGTTTGCCATAATTTCTCTTATCCTTAGACTCTTTTCTATGTTTAGAATTTTAATTTTCTATCATTAAAACCCCCAGAAAAAAATGGATGTTCTAAAGCTTATTATGCAGTGATTCTCTAATGAGGATCTATCTATAACATTAATTAAATAAGTTCTATGGCTGCTTAAGGTGTTCTGTAAATGCTTAAATTATCTAAATTGATAATGCATTTCTTATTTAATTTTAAGATTTCATGATAATCATTTCCTGGAAATAAATCCTTTTAAGTGATTCTAATTAAGTTTAATTATAAAATATGTACAATTTATAGAAAATGCATCCAACACTAAAAATATCACAAATCTTATCATATTTAAAACTTAAATCTTTAAGATTTGCTATTTCAGGTGCAACATATCCAGGTGTTCCACATTTAGGAAATGAATAATTTGATACTTATGTTGATGTTGCTAAACCAAAATCTACAATTCTCAACCCTGTTATTTGATTAATTTCTTTAAACATGATATTTTCAGGTTTTAAATCTCTGTGCATTATGTCCAATTAATGCATTCTTGCAACTCCTGTCAATATTTACTAAAATAATAGATATATAAATATATACCCATAATATTGATTTGATTTAATCCCAATTTAATTATGTTATTTATCCTTTACTTATGAGGTCATGTAATGAATTACCTTTGAGATGTTCTAGAACCAAATAAAATGTATTTTCTCCTTCATAGACTTCCTCTAATTTTACAACAGACTCATGATCTAAGATGGCCATTAAATTTATCTCATTAAATAAGGCTTGCTAACAATGAATTTTAATTTTTTTACAAATCCTCCATCTTCTTTTAAATATCTCTTTTCAACACATTTTGATGCAAAATCTTACTTATTATCTTTATCCACTACTAAATACACCTTTGATAATAAAGATGTTTACTTTAGAAGATCCACCCTTCCCTAATAATTTCAAGGGTTAATAAAAATCACTCACATCCTTGAACATGACTTTATTTTTGAGATGAGATTTCAATTTTCTAAGTTCCTCATCCTTAGCAAAAAAATATTTGACTGACCCTTTGTACTCAAACCCAAATTAAGTAAGTTATCTGTCCTTTTCAATACACCAAAAAATCTTGGTTTCAAAATTCACTTACAATTAGTATTTAGGCTATTAAGACTCGAGTTCCTTAAAAAAATAAGATGTATTTGTACATTAGTAAGAATCATAGTGTCATCAATTATATAAAGAAAGTAGGTAATATCTTTAAGTATATGCTTTCTCTGACAAATTGTGGTGAAAGTGGCTAGATCGTAATTGATTTGTGTTTTGTTTTGCATCCAAATTATAAATATTAAATAAAAATATTTTAAAAAATACCCTGTTTAATGTAATAATCATAAATAATTAATCAGAATTCCTTTATTATATATTTTATTAGTTAGTTATGTAAAAAGAAAAAATAAAAGTTAAGTGTAAATTTAATATGTTGATAGATATTATTAAATTAAAATTATTAGATATTTCAGAATTCATCATCAGATAATATATCATAAGTATGAAAATACTATTTTGATATTTGAGTTTGCATGATTCCTATTTTGACATCCATATCTCTTATGTCATTCTATAATAAATAATAATATGAATACTCTCAATTAATTTATTAATTATTTTTATTTAGATCTATTATCAACCAAAATAGGTGTTCTTTCTTTTATATCCAATAATTATTAATTTAATTATTAATCGATCTCTATATTCTCACTATTTTTTTTGCTTAATTGAGAAATTTGAAATTGCAAATCAGATATCATATTTCTGTTTTCTTTTAATGTAATTTATATATCTTCAGGAATTTATTCAGTAACTTTAGTTTCTAATTTTGGTAATAATTCCAGATAATCAATCCATTATTATTAAATTTATTATACTTCATTTGATTTTAAGTGTTCAGAGAGCAAAGACAATTACTAAAATAATAAATGGAATTACTTTAGAACATTTAGAAATGTTAATTATTGTTCTCTCATAATCTTTTAAATAATGTTTATTAACTTTAAGATTAGCCTCAAATTTAGAAAATTCTTTCTCCACTCTATTAAATTCTTTAGTCCATTCATTTATTGCTACTTTGGTTTCAATTACTTGTCTATCTTAAGGAACTTGATTATAATCTGTTTATTCATTATTATATTTCTTATGATAAAATAGAATACTCTATGTTAACTCATCTTATTCAACTTCTTCATTTTCATTTTCTTCCTCTTAAATTTCTACAAGATCTTCATTATCTATTTTATTAACTTAAATTACAGAACTTTCCAAATCTTTACCAAAATTAGGTGATTCAAATTTAAAATTAATTCTAATCAATTCTCTATTTAATAAATCATTTAAAATAAAACAAACCATATCTCCACATCCTTATGAAATATGAGGAGATCCCAATTATTCAGGTAATTTTATACCCCATGCTTTAATATCAATAAGTAATTTTCTTGCAGTTTCTTCTACATTATTATAATTAAGTTTAATTGGTTATGCCATTTTACTTTTTTTTTACTTAGGCAAACTCATCAACCAATAACATAATTCAACAAAGTAATAAAATCTTTGATTTTAATTAACATTTTCATCTAAAGAGAAATAATATTTCGAAACAGGTTTCTTTTTTAATGGAATACAGAAATATTCATGATATTATACCAATGACAATTTCTCATAGATATCCTTAATTAATTGCATCATTAATTACTTCCATCATTAAAACATTAATTATTTATGGAGTCTTCTTAGTATCTAAAAATGTATCATGAATCTCTTTAGCTTTTTATAGAACTGTACTTGCATCTAGTCTTTTTTGTGGATCTACTACAATCATACCTTCTATGACATCTCTCAATTATTGGCTATATCTATTTGAAACTGGTTTAAATTCCCCTTTTGTAATATTATTAAATAAATCCATAAGAGACATCTTCTCGCTTTATTTAAAAGGACTCTTGAATTCAGCCATCTCATATGCAATGCATCCCAATGACCAGATATCTGATTTCATATCATACCCTTCACCATGAAGGAGCTCTTCCTTTTTAATGATAATTTACCTCAGGTGACATATATAATGGTGTTCCTACTTTAGAGTAAGCCTCTATAGTCTCTGATGAAAATATACGACCCAAACCCAAATCTCCAACTTTTAATGTACCATCTCCTCCTATAAATATATTTGCTGGTTTCAAATCTCTATGCATTATTCTCTTTTCATGCATATGGTCTAATGCACTTGCTATTTACATTATATAATTCCATAATTGCACTTCTTCAAATGGAGTATCATCTGATTAAGCATTTTTAATTAGTTTTTTCAAATCTCCCTTCTCTGCCCACTCTGTAGCTATAATCAATTCATTATTATAAATGAATGAATCCAAGTATTTTATAATGTTAGGATGATCTAAAGGTTACATTAGTTTCACCTCTTTTAAGCATTTCTCTCTTTGTTTTGGATCCATCATATCAAATATCTAACATAAAACCAACAAATTACTTTAATCTTCTTCAATGCAACTACATTTCCTTCCTTATTCATAGCCTTATACACTGTTGAGAATTTACCCTCCCCTATAGCTTTTTAGACCTTATATCCATTTATTTCTTGATCAATAAATTGAGACATTATTAAATTATGTTAAATACTAAACTAACTAAATTCATAGATTCAAAAGCAGATCAAGTCAATTCATAACTTAAATCTGCTCAAAACACCCTACAAAATCAAACATCACAATTAACTAATTAAATTACAGATGCAAATCAAACAATGAAAGTTGCTGCTCCTTTACTAAAAGCCATGGGTAATGATCAAATCCTATTATTTTAAGGTCATTCAGAAGTTGCTCAAATTTCCAAAGGATTAGATTTGGCTTAGAAGAATCTAGTACCTATTATAGATTAAACCAATAAAACTATACAAAAGGGCACTGATATCGTTAATTCTTAAATTTAAAAAGCATCTAACTTAGCAAATTAGTAAATTCAGAAAGTTAATGTAAAATATATTATAAATAATAAAGGAACAAGTTGGACCATAATTAGAATAGGGTTAACAGATTATTAAGTAATAATATGAAAAGGGTATGGAAGCGATTAAAGAAAATTAAAATTTTTAATCTATTGCTGTAAAAGCTGCAGTAGTAGGGATGGCAATAAATTAAATGATGGAAACTCCAACAGATGATGGATCAGGCATATTAAATTAAAAAAAAGAAAATACATAATAATAATAATAATAATAATAATAATAATCAATTATTACTAATTAAGGTAATACAGATATTCATAAATAATAGTTAAAATAAGAATTAAATTTCTTTCAAAATAAAATTAAATAATACATTAAAAAAATCACAGGAAAATAAGTCAATTCTAGAATTGAATATTTATGTCTTATCTAATAAAAACTTAAAGATAATATAGATGCTAATTATTAATAATAATCTAAATAATCACTAAAAAATGAAATGTGGAAAGCAGCTTATTAAGAGAGAAGAATTTAAAGTCATTAAATTTTTATTTAATATATGACTAAAATGGTTGAATTTATATTTGAATACTTAACAATTGTTGAAACTGTATTTTAACAAATAAAAATGAGATATAAATCTTCAAATAATTCATTTGAAATGATCCTCAATTATTGCAATAATTTATCAATACAATTAGATTATTTTACAACATATAGTTATGTTTAACCAAATTAAAATTTTTTAAGCAGACTATTCACTAATTAAACTAAATTATAAATAAAAAATAGTCAAACAATGAAAAAATCAACTAAATCAAGTAATTTAAATGAGAATGCAGAAACTTAAAATTAACAATTAGATTAAAAGGAAGATAAATAAGAAGTACAATTCTATCATTAAGAATTATGCTAAAAGTTTAATAATCTTGAAAGTGAATATTAATAGCATATATAAAATATACAAATACTAAAGAACAATTTGAAAGGAGAAATTAAAGATAAACTAATAATTTGTTAATAAATGAATTAATAAAAGATATCTGATTATTTGATGTAAGTTCAAGGATAAAGAAATATCACTTTTGAAGCAGTTGAACAATTTTATAAGAGTTTCATTTAATATGAATTAATTTATTCTTAAAATGTAGAAGCAGCATTTGAAGGAGGACAACAGATAAAAGATATATATAATGAGGAATATAGAATGTATTGTAAATAATTAATTAAATTTAGATTACTTTAAATCCCTTATAAAACAATAATAATAATTTGGTTTATTTACAACATATATTCTTAAAGAAATATCATAATTTGAATATACTAGAATAGAATTTCTATAGAAAGTATTCACACAATTAACTTCAGAATTGGGAAAATATTTTCAATTTCCAAATTAAAAAACAATAGATTTCTCAAATCCATTAATATTATAATAAGCAAAATCAGCATTCGATATAAATTAATTATTAACTTCTGAATAGCTTGTAATAATTAAAAAATACTCAGGCATACCTTTAGAAAATGATATTACAACAGATATATATTCAGCATTCGCTTCAAATTTTACAAGTATATAATATTAATCAATTTCTAGTACCTTCTCCTGAATCTCTATTGTAATCATCTCCTTTGATTCTAAAAAAGTATGAAATCAAAAGGGATGTTGCTTGGGAAAGATCATTAAGTTTTGGAAAAGACTTTGTACCAACAAATTTCATAATAACTGTTGATGGATTTTTGCTATTTTTTGACACAGATTGGAAAGAACAGAATAATGAGGAACCAATTTAATGTCATAATTTTATGGTTATAAATGAAGTATTGAATATGAATTAATTAAATAGTTAGCAATAAAGGAGAGATAAAGTAATGAAACAATTGTAGAATTGATAGTGAAAAAACAAGGAAAATTATTTGATACACATAAGAAATAAATATTAATGATGAATGATGTTATGGAGAAAGAATCTTTAAAATTATTACTAAATTAATTTAAATGATTTATTATAATAAATAATAGATACTTAAAATAAATATGACATAAATAGACTATCATTATCTTGATAAAATATATTAAGCATTTGTTGGTTAATTAACATATTAATTATATTAAACATGTTAGGATTATTCTAAATTAGAATTTTGATTATAATAATAGTTATTGTAACCAGATAAATTATCTTGACTAAATGCCATTTAAGAAGCATTTTATTTTCTTTCAAATTATTGGAGTAAATCTTATTATTGATTTTATGAAGGTTATTCATTGGGACTTTAATAATGTTTAGATTTCATTTAGATTGGAGTTGAGGCTTTAATGCTTTGATCAATAGAGTTCTAATAAAATTATTATTATTATTAAGGTTATTATATTTATACAGGTTTAAAACTCATAAGTAATGCTTTATTTTAAGTAGGTTAAATTTTAGGAGGTCCATATATTTCTTAATTTTAAATAGTATCATTTTATTATTATTTTTTAGATATAAAATCTTATTAAATATTATAATCTTTTTAAGTAGAAGTTAATTTAATTTTATGTTCTTCTGGTTTGAAAATGAAATCTTCACCATCATTGATTTAATCCTTACCCAATAATTAATCTAATTGTTAATCATGATTAAGAACATATTCTTAAAATCCATCTCTTGGTGGTTATATTTCTTTGATCAATTCTTTACTTGGAAAGATAGCATCACTGAATTCATCCTTTTATAATATCATGTCTTCATTTCTATTGAATCTCTTTAAAAACATATTATATTCTTATTAAGTTAATGATTGAATTTCAAATTTATTTAATAATTAATCCAAACATCTTTTATCTATAACAGGTAAATTACCTGCAACATACTTAAAAACTGTTGTGAATTTCCATTCTACTAATTAAGCTAAATTCATTTTATCTATTTCAATAGTTCTTAAATAATCAATCTCTTTATAAATCAATTTAGCTACAAACTCTTCTAAATAAAATGACAATTTGTCTATTAGTAATTAATTATTTATATATACATTTCCCTGTTTCTGAATATAATTTTCTAACAATGCATTACATAGCTGCATCTCTATCATATTTAGGAACTATAAATTCAAGAAATAATTGATATCTTAATTTATCATCTCCTTTACTCCATGTAAAGATCCAGAAATCACAAAACTTTTAATGTACACTAAATCCATTCTTACACATGAATCTAAAAATATCTTAAGAAGTAATATATCCTTTCATATTTGAATCGATAGCTCTGAATGCATCACTAATATCAAATCTAATATTTTCTGCTAATGTGATTTTTAATTCTTCAACCTAAATATAAATAACATTTAATACTTCTCTTTCTGTAATTAAAATAGTTCTAATAATTGTTATGAGTTTTTCACCTATTTTTCTTTAATGTTCATTTTCTGTGACTGTTGGGCTTAACATTTATTTTAAAATGAATTAATAAATAAAAATAAATTAATCTAATTATATCTAATATTCATATTAATCAATTAAATTAATTTTCATAAATAACATAAAAATAATAATCAATTATAAGTATCTTTTTAATTTTTAGAATCAATATGATTAATCAATTCTACTTGATGTTAAAATTTCAATTCTAAATCTTCTATTTTTTAAATATAAATTTTTGGATCTTCATCTTAATGAGATTCTAACCATTTTTCCTATCTATTAATTTCATCCATAATTATTCTTTTATAATGATAAATTAATGATTCAAATTTATTCTTTGCTTCATTCTTTTATTTTACAATATCTTCACTATTCCTTTATTATTCAGATTCTTCAATTAATCTCTAAATTTCTTCATCTAAAAGAGTATATTATTCAAATTATACTACAATATTATTATTTTATTTAGAATCTGTATCCTATGTAGATATAACCAATTAATTATTTGCATCAATCAAAAAAGTGATTATTATTTCACCTTATTAATCTTTATTATATATATCTATATCAAAATATCCTATTTTTCTATAATTTTCAATTTGGTTAGATATTTCTCCTTCATATAATAAGATTTTTAATTAATTATTTATATTCTCTTTTGATAACTTAATTGTTTATGATTCTTTACATGGAATATGAATATTTTTTTTAATCATATAATACTAATAATAACCATTTATTCCTATTCCCAAACCATAAGGAATTGTATCAAGAAGTAACCACTTCTTACATTTCTAAGATTATGCCTTAAGAAGTGCACCCATGAATGCAGCCCCATAAACACTAGCTTCATCTTTATCTATTGAATGATAAAGTTATTTTCCATTAAAATATTCTTTTAATAACTCCTAAATTTTTGGAATTCTAGATGATCCCCCAACTAGAATAACTTAATTTAGAGAAGCTTTGCTTAAACAGGCCTCCTTAAGAACTTATTCTACATGACTTATACACTGTTAAAATAAATGTAAACATAACATTTCAAATGTTTATCTAGTTATTTGAATAATAAGATCATGTTCTTAAGTGATGAATTCTACCTCAATAGTAGTTTGATTAATAGTTGATAAAGTTTCTTTAGCTTTTTAGCATTAAATCTTTAATCTCCTCATTGCTCTTTAATTATATCTTAAATCAATTCCATATTATTCTTAAAACTTATTACAACAATAATTGACTAAGAGATTATCAAATTCTTCACCTCCTAAATTTCTATCTCCTGATGTAGATTTTATATCTATTATTGAAAACTCAATATCACTCACACTTACTGTTATGGATCCTCCTCCAAGATTGAAAATTAATATGGTTCTAAGATTTTCATTCAATAGACTCATACCATAAGTAAAGTGTGCTGCAGTTGATCCAATTATAATCCTTAAGATTTTTAAACCTGAGATTAATCCAGCATCTTCAATAGCACGTTTAGAACAGAAATTTAAATTGCAAGATGTTGTTATGACTGCTTAATTTATTTTAATTCCTAAATGATTTTCTGCTATTGTCTTCATTTTACATAGTATCATTGAACATACTTCTTCTGGATGCAATCTCAATGTTTGTTATTTAAATTAAACAACAATCATAGGTCTATCATAAAGACCAGCTTCAACTGTGTAAGGTAATTTTTAAATTTCTTCTTAGACAATCTTATCACTAAATTTTCTTCCAATTAATCTAATTACATTAAATATAGTATTTGTAGGATTTTTAGTTTATTAATTTAATGCTGCTTCACCTATAAGTCTTTCATTATCTGTAAAAGCTACATATGAAGGAGTAAATTTATTCCCATATTCATTGGCTATAAGTTAAAATTAATCATTTATCATCACTCCAACTCTAGAGTATGTCATTCCCAAATCAATCCCTATTGCTATTTCTTATTAATATTTCATTTACAATATTTATAATTCAGTATTAATTATAAAAGTCTTAGATATTAATTAAAATTGATTTATTAGTGAAAAATCATTTTTGTTATCAAATATATAATTAAATTGATAAAATAAATAACTTATACTAGTATTTATTATTTGAATTTTTTTTACAAGATTGAAAATCAAAGATGTATTTAAGATGCAATTTTGAATTAGAAAACATTCCACATCAATTTAAATCACATTTCAATTATACAAATTTATTATTAATTAAAAATTATAGCAAATGGGTATTTAATGTTTTAAATGCTAAAATGAAGAATAATAAATAATAACTTAGACTCAAGTTAAAAATTATATAAAACAGAAAAATGTATAATATAAACAAAAAGAGGATAAACAACGATAATATGATAATTTAAGTCTATCCTAAAATTCATATTTTGGCCCATAAAAATAATAGTATGAAAGTTAATGGAATCCCAGTATATGTGTAACTGCAAAGAATGAGTCCAATATAGAAGCATTTGAAGAATCTTAAATATAGACTAATTAAAATATAAGAGCAACTCAACCAGAACAATAAATACAAAGAATTACATTCATTTCCTCAGATCAAATTATCCCATCAATGCCTTTATTCTTCTAAGTATCTGAATAATTAACAATGGATAAAATCTGCTAAAATTGTAAACACCATTAAAAACATCGAATTAGAACTAAATCAGAAAATATAATAAATAAAAGATAGAATTAAGAAAAGAATTTTCTTGACTCTAAATATATCAATAAGGAATTGAAAAAGGAGAAAAATAGAATGCTTTCTAATCCAAATATAAAATAAATTTATCCAAAAAAAATGTAACATTAGAAATAAATACTTAAAATCTTGGTTAATGGTTAGAGCTAGCAAAAAACTTCTACTCCTTTTTCTCAACAATCAAATAAATCCAAATCAATGAGTCCTACTCCAAATAAAGTTCGACTATATATAATTTGATATTTTGTATTAATATAAATTCATAAATTAATAATTATTTATTAGAATTTAATTAACAATGGTGTCTCTATTTTTATAACTAAATATTCAATTGATTATAACCTAATTTTATATTATTGACTTTATTTAATGATTTTCAATAATATAGATTTTTTCAATCATAATTATTCTAATTATTCTTGGATTTAATCTAAATTACTAAAAAATCTTTTAACATAAAATATTATTAAAATCTTTAATAAATTTCAGAATTACTTACTACACAAAAATAAATTATCAATTCAACATAAAATTTTGTTTTATAATAAATAAAATATCGTTAAAAATTTCATCACTAAAAAATTCAAAATTAAATGATTAGATTATTTACAAACATTATGAAAATCTATTAACAGAATATATTTTCTGTATGAAATCTTATTTATTATTTTTTTACAATTATGTCTTAATTGAATAATTAATAAATAATATAATTAATGTAATGATTTATTAATAAACTATCTTTAAATTTTGTTTTGAAAAAATTATTTATAAAATAAAGAAGAAAAAAACATGATTCAGTCGAAATATAATATCATTTCAATTAAAATCTATATGGATTAGTATTATTTATAATATTTAGAGGATTTATATGATTTAAATAATAAAGTTTTTTTAATTATCATTTCTTAGTTATCATACAACATTTTTCTTTTAATATTTTTACATTTCAAAACTAAATGTTGGTGTTTTAAATACTATTTCTAATTTTGATGTGAGAATTAAAAATATTCTTAGCTTTGAAGTAAATACTAATGATTGTGAGAACAAATTTTAAATATTAGAGGGTGATGTTGAGTATACGGATAATTATATTGATATAACCAATTATTAAGCTTAAGAGGCTTATTCTTATTCTTTTTGGATAAAGTATGCTATTCTTGATCCAAAATATAAAAATAATCAACCAAATGATGGCTAAAATTGGTGTAGTGGATTTTATTATATCATTTGGTCATAAGTCATTGAGTATGATTTTTATAAGACTTCATTGTTAATGTTAAATATTTAGAGAGATATTTGTGAATTCAAGTTTTATTATAGTGAAATTGATGCTGACATGCCAATAGAGGTAACAATTTAATAAGATGCATAAAAACTTGATAATTAATGGATATATTTTATGATATCATATTATCCTAATGAAAAAAATGTAGTTGTATAGAAAGATTCTGATATTACAATTCTAAATGTTCAATCTATTTATTAAGGAAATGTTTAAACTACTTTGGGGAATGATAATTTTGTATTTTTAATTATTTATTATTAGATTGTAATTGCCAATAGATTTTTTTGGGTCAAACTAATTCCTGGGTTATTGACAAATTAAATATATTATGAGAAGCTAAAAACATAAAATGACTTTTATTACAGTGGTTTTATAAATTGTAAGCCTTAAGATGATAGCTAACCTATAACTAAAATATATGTAGATGGATTATAATAATTTAATTCAGGACTTGTAATTGTGGATAAATTTTTAAGGGTTGGTTAAAAATATATGATTCATAGTTGGGTGAAGTTGAATCTTGATTTAGTAACGATTACAAATCCATTATCTTAATTACTTATGAGAATTACAATAAATTCATATTATAATGATTATAAATTTGAAGGAGACAGAACATTTTATTATAGATATAACATTTACAAATAGGAAATATAAAATTCAAATGTATATGTTGAAACATCACATTATAAAATACCATTATAGTGTTATAAATTTAATGAAATATATGGTGAAATTGACGATTTTGAGAAATGGTTATTTGAAGATGAACAACTTTATAATTTGGTTCAAGATTGGCACTTTTTTATTTTTGAACATGTAGGACAAGAAAGTTTAGAAGAGAGTTCTTGCTTCTATTTATATTTTAAAAATAGTCTTTAACCTATAAAACATTGTTTTGGTAGTGCAAATCAAAGAAGTCAATATTCAAATGGATACTATTATGTATATATTGGATAGGATGATTTTATCAATAAGAAATTAGTTGGTTCTATATCAGATTTGACTATTAAGTACAATTATAATGAAATATAAGAAATAAAAATAAGTATAAATATACATAAATTTTAGTTTGTCATTTCACATGTTCAACATGTGATGGTCCAACAGCTAATGATTGTCTAAGTTGTGAAAGTTAATATAATAGAATCTTTGATGATATAAATAGATCATGTGTCTGTTTAAAAAATCATATGCAGGTTGAAAAGAATAAAAGTTGTCAATCAATTTAGACTATTTTCCCTTTTTCTGAAGAAAATTAAATATCAACAATTAATTAAGAAGAATGTGATTTTGGTTATTTTAAAATCCCTAAAGATGATGGATTTATTTGTAAAAAATGGTAATTATAATATATGTAATTTAGTCCCTTTGAAATTATAAATCATATTCATTGTTTAGATTGTTATGAATATCCAAATCATTGGTATTTAAATACAATATGTACTACTGATTTTTTTCAGCAAGACAGAACTTAGGATCAAGGCTACATATTGAATGAAAGAAGTGAAAATGAATATGAAGTCTTTTTACTTGATATTGAAGATAATCTTAATTATTTCTAGTAGTATCAATATATTTGTAGTGAATCTGATATTAGATTAGGATTAAGGAATTGTGTTCAAATAAATATTGCTAATTTAAAGTAAGAAACATTTGTTGAGTGCACTTCAAATTATTATTATGAAAATGGAGATTGTATTTAATGTTAAACTAATTGTTTAAAATGTAAATCCAAAAATGAATGTGATATTTGTATTTAATAACATTATGTAAAAAAAGAAGATTGTATTAAATGCCCTCTAAATTGTAATTCATGTTATTATGATGAATTATTGTAAGATGTTCAATGTTAATCTTGCATATTGTATAAATTTATTTATAATTAAGAAAATTTACATTATTCAAAGGAATTTGTTAATAATGTGGAAATTATTGTTAGACTTGTATAGAAGACTTTGATATAAATACACAATAATATTTTAATAGATGTTTATAATGTATAGATTCTTCAAAATATTATATTTCAATAACAGGAGGATATTGTTTAGAAAATACAATTGAAAATTGTTTATATGCTTATGAATACATTTAAATAGATGATATAATAATTAATACACTAGATTATAAGTTTTAAACTGTATCTTAACACTAACCTATCATTAGTTGTGCCAGATGCAAAGATCAATATGGAGTTAACGAAAACAATTTATGTTAAGATATAGATAATTTTAATTTTAATAACTGCATATTTTCAGCTTATCTTGATACAACATAAAGTTATGTTTGTATCATTGGATCTGAAAGTAAACAATCAAATTAATGTTCTTTAACATCTCTTTATTGTTAGACATGTTTATATTTGAAATCTGCTTAAAAGAACTTTTGTATTACTTGTTTGGATGGATATTATGCAGATAGATTAACAGGACTTTGTTTTTAATGTCCAAAATCCTTATTTTGTAATACATGTTATTAATAAATGAAAATCAATTAAGATTATTGGTTAATTAATATAATGAATTATTATGAGACTATTATAAATAAAGATGGATAACATACATTTCGACATAATGCTTAAAGTTAAAATAATTAAGATTATGAAGTAATTTGTTCTTCATGTATTGATTAATATTTACTTCTAAATAATTAATGTATCAAATTATGCCCAGATGATTGTGCCTAATGTATTTTATAAGATAATTAATTTGTTTGTCTTAAATGTATATATGAAAGTTAAGGTCGTATGTTATCTATTTTTAATAATCAATGTTAAAGATGTCCTTAAAATTGCAAGGTTTGTAGAAATAGATCTTAAAATGAAATTAATGCTCTCAATCCATTTTTTTAAGATGAAACTTATATTATGTATTCAAGGCAGTGTTTAATACCTTCCAATTAAAAAGTAGTTTATAATAAAGAATTTGGTATTTTTCAGGAATGCAATCTTTAAGGATTTTGTGAAAATCATATGTTATTTTAAATTAATCTATATTGTGATTTTGAGGAATATAAGAATGCTGAATATTTAAATCAAAATAATTTATAATTTTAATAAGGGAATATGTATTTAAATGATTTATTTAAAAATAACTTTACTATCTTTTCTAATAATTTACTCTTTTAACATGGAAATTAAGCATAAATTTCAACTATAACATTTTAAATAAATAGTAGAAAATCTTAAAATTGTTTCTTAGGGGAAGATTTCATAATATCATAAAATCTAAAATAGCATATCTTTACCTTAAAGTATTAATTTAAATTATTTTAGAACTGTAAATATTTAAATAATTGGTCACTCTCTCTTAACATTTAGATTATCTAGTAATCTGTAATTTGTTAATTTTGAAGATATACTACTTTAAAATATTAAGTTTGTTATTGCTCCTATTCTCAATTAATAACTGTAAATTTCAACCTAATCAATAACTTATCAAAATATCAAATTTTTTAATTTAACTTTTACTACATTGGTTGGAACTTTTGGTTGTTCAATTTAAATATATAATGCTTATTAATTACTCTTTCAAAATATTATACTATAAGATTATAAATAAGGGGGATCTAATGGTTTTATAGATATTTATTCTTCTAATCTAAAGGGTTATACTTAAATTTAGGATTTTCACTTAATTAATACTGATATTCAAGATTCTTATTTAATCTAATTTTAAACTTTAAAAAATCACATAATAGAATTATAAAATCTATTCATTAATATTAATTTATATAGATCCTAATTTATTGTATGTGCTTTGGCTTCTGGGTGTGGGGGAATAAAGATTTCAAATTTAGAATCTAGTTAATCATTAAGTATAAACTCTCTAATGTTTTCACTTGAAAAATTTAGTGAGGCTGAATTAATTAATCTGAATTTCAATAATATAGAATTAGAAGAATCTACCTTTATCTAATTTATTCAAAAATTTACTTTAACCAATTTTACTTTTAGGGATTCAATAATAATCAATAGTTTGTTAATAAACAATGATCTATTAACAAATCTATAAAAATCTATTTACACATTTTCAAATCTTTAACTTATATCGAATTCATACAATAAGAAATCGAAGTTCATAACCATATATCGATATGCTGCCTAAGAATCAACAATAATAGTATAAGAAGCCAGCTTCATAAAAAATAAATTATAAGATATGATAACTTAAGAGAATTTGAAATAATTTGATTAATCTCTAATAGTCTTTTAAAGTGATTAAATTAAACTTGAAAACATAATAATACATCAAGGTAATGGCTTACCTTTAATTTCTTTTATTAACTCTTATCTTATTGAAATTAATAATTTATACATTACAACAAGTAATTAAATAAAAGATTTAATTTAAACTTAGGAGATAAGTATACTATAATTAGGATTGATTTTGTAATTTTTTGCTAATCAAAAATTAGAAATTAATAATATGATTGTTGAATCAGTCTTATTAAGTAACTACCCTTTAATAAGTTATGAATCAATTACAACTTCAATATCTGATTAAAATGAATTAGTTGTAATTAAAAATTCATCTTTTTTTTAAAATATTTTAGTATTTGATTCAACTAGGAACGTAGTTTGCCTATTTCAATTAGTATCTGAATAAAATGTTACATTAAGATTTGAAAATGTTAATTTTCAAAATAATATTTTATATCATAAAAATCAAGGTTAGAAGCAGAGATCTGTAACTTTACTTTATTAAGATTGTTAAGCTTGTACATATTATTTTATATCAAATTAATTTGTTTCCAATCTTGCAATAAATGCAAGTGTTAGTATCATCTATATTAGATCAAAAGAAGTAAATATACTTGGATCTCTATTTTCTTAAAATGGTGTCTATAATACTGAAATTAATAATTAATTAAAAGTGCTTTCTGTAAAAGTAAATGATAAAATGATCAATTAAAGAAGTGCGAATGGAATATTTTATTGTTCTCATCTTAAAATTTATGATACATCATTTGAATTTTCAAAAGGTTCTTTGGCAAGTGGATTTTAATTTTTATCATCCTCAATTGGGAATTTAGATGTAAAAAGGACAATTTTTTAACATAATTAAAATTTATTCCTTGGTGATAATTCATAAGGAGGATCAATCTACATAGAAGGTAATAGCAATTAGTATTAAATTAATCTTGAGAATAATATATTCAAAAACATCTCCTCAGGATATGGAGGAGCTCTATAAATTTAAAATAGCTTAGGTAGATCGTTGATATCTATGAAAAATACATAAATTGAAGATGTTAATTCGTTATATGGTACTGTTGTTTATGCTGTTTTCTCATAGTAAATTCAAAGTTAATCATTGATATCCATTTCCGATCTAAAAATAAATAATAGTTTTTCCAGCTTTGCTAAATTTCAAAAACAAATATTAGAATCTATATCAAATTAAGCAATTGATAAGCTTTTTCAATATAGGTCAATGTTTTATTCTTAATATGGAAAACTCTCTATCTATAATATGTATATATTGCAATCTCATTAAGAAATAATCATTATAGATTATTTTATCAAAGGACTTATTCTTAAATAAGTTGATATTAAAAATACAAATTATTCTTAATATGGATTAATATTTATTTATCCTAATACTGGTAATCATATTTATATGTATTATAGTTTAAAAAGTGGAAATTTCAATCAAGGAATTATCAATATCAGGATCGTTAACAACTGATTTAAATATCTTTTCTTATGATTTTATTTTAGGTTTAATTAATATATTAAATCTAAATGAGTAACACTATATAATCATGGATGATATTTAACTCTAAAAAATTAATTGTAGTTTTTGTCAAAAGGGATTAATAAATATTGATGGTACAATTACATAACCTAAATAAATAATGATGAGGAAAATAAATATATAAAACAATACATGTGGTTTGAAGGGATGTGTAAATATTTGGAAAGAGAATCAGATTTTAGATGATACAACTTAAATAAATTAATCAACAAAAAGGTAGCTTTAGCCAAAGACTTTGAATTTAGTTTTTCCTTATTCAATTGTAATCGAAAATTATTTATGTAATGGAAATATAGCTAATTTTGGAGTTTGCCTGAGGAATAAAGATTATTCCATTTTACTTGACTCTTCTTAATTACTTAATAATAAGGCAACTAATTAAGGAGGAGCGATAGTATTTTAAGGTAGCAAAGCAATATTTAAAATAATAAATAGCATAATAGCAAATAATGTTGCCTCTGTTGCTGGAGGAATTTATTATTCTGAATCATTTTCACAAAATTATTCCAATCTCAACTCCTATATTTTTAATAACAGCGCAATATATTATGGAAATGATACAATTGAATTACCAAATTAAATAAAATTAACTATTCACAATTATTCATATTCAAATTAAAAAATGTTCTTCAAAAATGAAATAGTGATAGATTAAGTAGTAATTTCAAATTTATATCAAAATAACTAATCTAGTGTTCTCTTACCAAGCGGATAACTTATATATTTATATTAATAGTTTGATTGGGAAAATAATAATTATATTATGATGAATTATACTTTAAGATTGATTCCATATGATTAAAGGAATAATAGAATAAAAAATTTAACATCTAGTAAATGTACTATTAAAGGAAGATTATATGATTATAAGAAATTAGAAGAGAGTGAATAAAAAACATTTAGTAATAATTTCACAAATTTAAATGAAGTTGTTTATGATAATTCTATGGAAGAATACAATTTTGATCATTTGATTATATATTTTGATCCTGATTTACCTGAAAATATGGTTTTATAATTTGAATTTAAATGTGATTCAATTAGAATACCAATTTTAAATGAGAATTAATAAATAGATACTATAATTAAATAATCAAAAGAATATTCTTTAAGATTAAATATAAAAACATTACCTTGTTAAATTGGAGAATTAAAAAGTGAAGAAGATTTATCTTGTCATCCTTGTGATTATACTTAAGATTATTATTCAGTTAATTTCAATTCAAATAAATGTAAAATTAGAGATAATATTTAAATGGAATAAGTTAAATCAGCATAAATTAAATTAAGACCAGTAAATTATATAATTTCATTTTTTATTAGAATTATTGGAGACCTTATTTTTATGCAGATCTTATAGAATATTGTTATAATTTTTAATTGAATTGTTTAGGTGGATGGAATTATGGAGATATTTCATGTTCTTTAGGTCATATAGGAGCATTATGTGAATAATGTGATATTTATAATATTAGAGGAGATGGTGCATATTCTATAAGTTAAAAATTTAAATGTGGTTCATGTGATGATACAAAATCAAATACTTTAATCATAATTGGTATATCATTATGGTATTTATAATCATTTATTATTAAAAAGGACTCTCATTTCTATTTCAATTTCTGTGAAAAGTACTGTAGAAATCATTAAATAATTAGCTAGAGCATCTAAATTAAAATCNTCTTATTTTGGAAATGATTATGCAGAGTATCCAACACATCTTATCATTTAAATAAATAATTACAATCAATTCATATATAAATAATATTCTTCTTTAAACACATAATAAAATAATATTAAAATCTTTACTGCTACTTTGTTAAACAATGAATAAGAAATAAAATAGATTTTATTACCAAGTGCATAACATCTATATTTATATTAATAGTTTGATTGGGAAAATAATAATTATATTATGATGAATTATACTTTAAGATTAATTCCATATGATTAAAGGAATAACAGAATAAAAAATTTAACATCTAGTAAATGTACTATAAAAGGAAGATTATATGATTATAAGAAATTAGAAGAGAGTGAACAAAAACCATTTAGTAATAATTTCACAAATTTAAATGAAGTTGTTTATGATAATTCTATGGAAGAATACAATTTTGATCATTTGATTATATATTTTGATCCTGATTTACCTGAAAATATAGTTTTATAATTTGAATTTAAATGTGATTCAATTAGAATACCAATTTTAAATGAGAATTAATAAATAGATACTATAATTAAATAATCAAAAGAATATTATTTAAGATTAAATATAAAAACATTACCTTGTTAAATTGGAGAATTAAAAAGTGAAGAAGATTTATCTTGTCATCCTTGTGATTATACTTAAGATTATTATTCAGTTAATTTCAATTCAAATAAATGTAAAATTAGAGATAATATTTAAATGGAATAAGTTAAATCAGCATAAATTAAATTAAGACCAGTAAATTATATAATTTCATTTTTTATTAGAATTATTGGAGACCTTATTTTTATGCAGATCTTATAGAATATTGTTATAATTTTTAATTGAATTGTTTAGGTGGATGGAATTATGGAGATGTTTCATGTTCTTTAGGTCATATAGGAGCATTATGTGAATAATGTGATATTTATAATATTAGAGGAGATGGTGCATATTCTATAAGTTAAAAATATAAATGTGGTTCATGTGATGATACAAAATCAAATACTTTAATCATAATTGGTATATCATTATGGTATTTATAATCATTTATTATTAAAAAGGACTCTCATTTCTATTTCAATTTCTGTGAAAAGTACTGTAGAAATCATTAAATAATTAGCTAGAGCATCTAAATTAAAATCGATAGGAATTATGATAGTAGTCACAAAGAATAATGCTGTTAATTTTATTAAGATCCTTACTAATTATCTATAAATTATTGCATCTATTAGTACTTTCTAATTATAATTACCTTAAAATATGGAATCAACTATTAATTCTTTAGGAAATCCAGTAGAAACAATGGCATATTCTTTAGATTGTTTTTTAAAAGATATGTTTTAAAGTATTTCCATTCATTATTCAAGAACAATTTGGTAATTAATTATGCCTTTTATTTATATTCTCCTATTCTTATAATTTTATGGAGTAGGAGTAATCTTAAAGTATGTTGAATTTAACAGTTGTGTTATTTCAACATCATTAATCTATATGTTCATATATTTCTAACCTAATATCATTGCAGGATAAATTGGATTATTATCTTATAGAACAATCTCAGGATTTAAATGGATATTAGGTAATGTAGCAAATAGATATGATACAAATGATCATATCAAATGGTTACTATCATTTTGTTTACCTGTATTATTTACTTTTGGTATTTTAATACCTGGATTACTATTTAATAGACTTTATAAAATTAGATAGACTTTAAAAGATAAGAATAACAGATTGATTTGGGGTTATTTATATAATGAATACAAAGAAAGTGCTTATTATTGGGAGATTGTAAAAATAATATAAAAAGAATTAATAATAATATTTCTTACATTTTATTAAGATTAAATAATAGTAAAAGCAGTTTTAGTTTATGGGATTATCTTTATTTATAATTATTTAACTTTATATATGTATCCATATCAATCTATGTAACATAATATTTTAGATCATTAATCAACTAGAGTTTGTGGTTTTTCAATTGTTTTAGCAATTGGAATTTATGGATCATTATAAAGTGGAATTATTGAAGTTTAAATTCCATTTTATATTATTATGACTATCATTAACTTTTTATTTTTGATTAAATTAATCTTATAAATAATAAAAGCATATTTTTAATAATTTGAAGTATTAATTGATAACATTAGAGATTTTATTAGAATTAGAATTCCATCACTTTTAAATTATCCATTTTTCTAAAAAATATTAAAAAATTAATAATAAACTAGATTAAAAGCTTAAAAGAATTTTAGAAAAATTAAATTATCTGTTATATTATTATCAAGATAAATTATATTAAATAAAAAAATTAATAATACTTAAGAAAGAAAAGGAACTTTTATTTTGGATTCAAAAATATCATTAGTAGAAACAAATTAAAATCAATAAAAATCTTCTTTAGAAGAAATAAATAAAAACTTTTTAGTAATCGGATAAAATTAAAAGTGAATTTATAAAATAATGTAAATTATTGATATTATTATTATTCTATATTAAATCATTATAAACATTTAAATCCATCTTTTGGTATAAAATGGATAAATTAAATGCTTTATGGCAATTTGTATTATTTTTTTACATTTGGCTAAATACAATTTATTTATATATTCTAGATGGTTTTTATTGAGGATTCAGCTTCTATACTAGATTCTAATAGACTAATAAAAGGAGGAATCATGATATCAGACTAAGCAAACTCTGAAATTACTTGATCATCCTTTCCCAAGATCATTCTGCTTCTACTCGATAACTAATTTGACTATTCTTTTTAGTATCCATTAAAAATGCGATGACTATTTGTTATTTAAAGTGTCTTTAGTTAAGATCTCTGTTATACTAGATTAATTATTTCACTTTTGTCCTTAGTATAATTTAGAAAAGAATTAGGTAAATTAGAATCNACTATTTAATAGACTTTATAAAATTAGATAGACTTTAAAAGATAAGAATAACAGATTGATTTGGGGTTATTTATATAATGAATACAAAGAAAGTGCTTATTATTGGGAAATTGTAAAAATAATATAAAAAGAATTAATAATAATATTTCTTACATTTTATTAAGATTAAATAATAGTAAAAGCAGTTTTAGTTTATGGGATTATCTTTATTTATAATTATTTAACTTTATATATGTATCCATATCAATCTATGTAACATAATATTTTAGATCATTAATCAACTAGAGTTTGTGGTTTTTCAATTGTTTTAGCAATTGGAATTTATGGATCATTATAAAGTGGAATTATTGAAGTTTAAATTCCATTTTATATTATTATGACTATCATTAACTTTTTATTTTTGATTAAATTAATCTTATAAATAATAAAAGCATATTTTTAATAATTTGAAGTATTAATTGATAACATTAGAGATTTTATTAGAATTAGAATTCCATCACTTTTAAATTATCCATTTTTCTAAAAAATATTAAAAAATTAATAATAAACTAGATTAAAAGCTTAAAAGAATTTTAGAAAAATTAAATTATCTGTTATATTATTATCAAGATAAATTATATAAAATAAAAAAATTAATAATACTTAAGAAAGAAAAGGAACTTTTATAATTTAAACAAATCTCATTCAATCTTTAGATAAAGTATAAATTTAAGATACCTCTAATAGACTTAATAAGAACAATTAGGAAAAATAAAAATTGATAGATTGAATTCAATTATACAAAAAATATAAGTGATATATGTATCTTATAATATTGATTAATAATCTTTAAATACTATTTAATTATTATATATAAATAATTATATATCCAGGATATGCATGTTAAAGTTTCTTAATTAAAAATATAAAATCAAGATCTTAATTTAAAAATTAGATGGAAAAACTCTTAATTTTTATTTTTTTATGTAGAAGGTAATAATAGCATACTTATATTGTAGAGTGTTAAGTTAACTAGATGAATATCCAAAACACTTATTTATTCACCATAAGAATTAGCAACGATTACTTTAATCAGAATGCCATTATTCTTGTTAAGAATGTGACGGATCTACTGAATAGGATTGTTTATCATGTAATTCAGGACTTGGTCGATATTATGATTCAATTAAAAGAATGTGTTTTTGTGAGAAAAATCTTTTTGATGTTGGAATTTCAGAATGCTTAATTTTAAATGAAGCTGTTCCATCTGGAGAATTAAGTTAAGAAAACAATACAATTAAAGATTTTTGCAAATTTGGATAGTTTAAAGTTTTGCTTTAAAACAATACTATAATTTGTTTAAATTGGTATTTATTGAATAAATATTCAGTCCAAAGTCAATAAATAACAATCTAAATTGTTTAGACTGCTATCTTAATCCAGATAGCTGGTTTAAGTAACCCAGATGTACTTCTGACTTTTTATAGCTTAAAAATGATGAAAATTATGGCTATTTGATGTAAAAAAGACAAGAAATCGATTTTGTGATATACTTTATAAGCGAAACCTTTTCTTTGATATCAAACCCCTATTATTCATATCTTTGTTCTGAATAAGATTTGATTCTTGGAGAAATTGATTGCTAGTTGATGGATGAAAAACACATAAATAAACAACTATATGCTGTATGTAAAGATTATTCCTTTTACGATTCTAACTCTTGCATTTTATGTCCATTGTTTTGTTCAATGTGTAATAAGATAGAATGCATAGGTTGTATTAATCATTCATACTTGTATAATGGTTTATGTTTTGAATGTCCTTAGGAATGTAAAGAGTGTTAATACAATTAAAATTTGGATATTGTTGAATGCAATTAATGCTATGAGTAATTTTAATTTATAATTAGACATTTTGGATTAGTTTAAGGAAACTGTATAGAATGCGGTTTAAATTGCGCATCTTGCATGTTTTGGAAATTTTATGATGCATATTATGGAAAATGGATATAATAACTCAGATGTATTTAATGCATTGATCCTTCTAAATACTTTCTATCATCAAATGGTATTGATTGCTTAGAGAACATGCTTTAGAATTGCTTATATGCGTATCAAACAAACAGTCTTTTTTTTTATTATATGACAACTTATGATTATAAATTCAAGAGTTTTTTAGAAGCCATATCTGGATGTGCTAGATGCAAAGAGGGGTATGATGTCGATGAAGATGGAAAATGTGTTCCTGCAGAAAATTTAATCGAATCTTGCTTGTTTGTTTTTAAAATCTCATTTGAAGAATATTCATGTTTGATAAGTGATTATTCATGGAGCTAACAGAATAACTAGTGTTAAGAGGTCATCTCAAATTGTTAGGAATGTATCAAAGAATCCTGGACTCTAAAACTACTTTGCATACAATGTTAACCTGGGTATTATGCTCACAGATTATTTGGATATTGTATTTAATGTCCTGAAGAATTAAATTGTAGAATTTGCTATTAATAATAAAGTCTCTTTTAAGATGATTGGGTAGTAAATATAAGAAGCTTTTATGAAGGTGTTATTGATGCTGTTTATGTATAAACAGAGACAACACTTCCTAGGACTTTTCGAACATATGCATAAAGTTAAAATATAAGTGATTATGAGATCTCTTGTAAACTATGTTTAGATGGATATTAACTTCATAAGAATATTTGCATTTTAAAATGTCCTCAGGATTGTCTAGAATGTAAAATTGAAAATAATTAAAATATCTGTATAAAATGTTAAAATGATTAATATGGAAAAGTATTATCTTTGGTTGATAATAAATGCTTATCTTGTCCTTCAAACTGTGATTTATGCATTCCAAGGATTCCTGAAGAAATTAAAAAGATAAATCCTTATTTTGAAAATTAAAAATATTAAAATTTTACAAATAGATGTGTTAAAAATTCTAATTCATAATCTTTTGCATATGATCCAGATTTTGGATATTTTATTAATTGTGAATTAAAAGATAAATTATGTTAAAACATTTTAACAATTAATTTAAAGTTATATTGCGATCAAGAATAATACAATAATGATTTAGAAATATCATCCTAAACTTTAAAAAATAAGTTTAAATTTTTGAAAACCACATTATTTTTAGATGATTTCTTGCTTAATTCATTCTAATAATTTGAAAATGATTAATTTTATTCTTTATTGAATATTAAATAAATAGGGAAACTTAAAATAAGAATTTCCACTCAATAAAATTAGGATTGTTTTATTTATAATAAGGTTACTATTGCTTAACTTTTTAGAATGAATGTATTTTCATTAAGGTAACATATATATGATTATTAAGTTCTGTAAATCTTGAATTTATTGGGATTCAGGATACTAATTTTTATATTTTTGATACTTTAGAATTTCACAATTTTTCAAGCATTTCTTTTGATTCTATAAACTTTGGTTTCAAGACTTCATCTATTATTAATCAATAAACTGTTAAGTTTGTAAGTATTTTACAATAGACAATAGAATTCAAAAACCTAAAAATTGAGTAGGAGGCTAATTAGATTTAGGATATTAATATTTAATTTAATAACATTGATCTAATTTATATTCATGATGTTTAAATCTCAAATCTAAACTTGAATTCTACAAATGGATTATTTTAATTTATATCAGTAGATTCAAGTAATACTGGAACAATTAAATTTGAAAACTTTAATATTTACTAAACAAATTTAATTAATACTAAAATAATCTCTTATGAGATTTCTAATTCATTTATGATTTATTTAGAAAACATCTCACTTAATTTAAATTTAATGAATTCTAATTTTTTTGTATGTAATTAGGTAATTAATTTTGGAAATTTAATCATAAACAAATTAAAACTTACTAATTCTGTTATTAAAAACACTTCATGCTTGATTTAGGGAAATTTCTTGAAACTAATAGATATAAATTCTATTATTTTACAATAAAATTAATTTGATCATAGCAATCTTATATTATTGAATAACAACATTACATTGTAAAATATTTAAATAGAAAATTGTGTATTATTAAATAGTTATTTAATATTGAATCAATTAGCCGAAAAAAATCATCTAGATACTGAGTATTTATTTAATTTAAAGAATTTCTTGATAATAAATAACTAATATAATGTTGGTACGAAGTATATTACAATCTATCGTTATACTTCTACTAATTCTAAGATTATTTTTGAATAACTAAAAATTAAAAATAATATAATAATTGATACTGAATTAAGAAACTAAAAGAAATAATAAAGTGCCTCAATTATATTAGAAAGTGATGAAATATATCTTAAAAATTTTGAAATATTTAAATTAAGAGGAATACCAGATTTTTCTATTATAAATTCACATAATTTAACTATTAATGATTTATACGTTACTTCTTAAATCAATAAAGAGAAGTTGTTTTTATAGAAATAATCATTATAAACCAATGATTTAGGAATAGTATTTCACATTTATTCAGTGAAATAAATTAGATTTCAAAGTGTACATCTAGTATCTCTATTTATTCATAATTACCCAATTATCTATTATGAATAAGCAACAAAAACCTTAATAAATTAGGATGGTTAAATTGAAGTTTATAATTCAAAATTTACAAATAATTTGTTATATTAAAGTAATTCATAATTTAGTACTAACCTTATTGAAATTTTCTCAGCCTAAAAAGTAATAATAAATTTCATTAATTCTACTTTTGAAAATAATATTATCTATTTTTAAACAACAAGTACTAGTGTTTAATCAACTAATCTTTTAAATATTGATTGCTCTGAATGTTCAGTTAACTTAAGGGAATTCAATTTTTTATCTAATGTGGCTATTAATACAACTTCTTCAACTCTCTTTATTAAGTCCACTAAAATATCAATCAGCGAAAGTGTCTTTAAATAAAATGGTTTTATAAGTAAAGATATATTAAGTTTTTTAAATCAGATAGAAGTATATTTTGATAATAGTTTATTTTACCAAGGATCTGGAAATGGAGTATTTTAAACTGATAATATGTATGTTCTTAATTGTAACTTTTTTAATCAATATGGTTCAAAAGGAGCATCCATTTCATTTTACCCTTTAAACTAAGGGTTTTTTAAAATTGAAAATACTATAATTGATATATCCCAAAATTATTTTATCTAAGAAAATGAAAAAGGAGGTGTAATTTATATTAGTTCTTCGTCAGCCAATTTATAATTGGAGATTATTAATTGCTAATTTTCCAACATATATTCAATTTAAGGAGGGCTAATAATGATAGAAAGTCCGTAAAACAGTATTTAAATTCTAATCAACAATACTTATATAATGGATTTCTTCTCTTTAAAAGGATCATTAGTTTATGTAAATTTTGAAGAATAATACACTGATAATTCATTAATATAACTTTAAGATCTAAAATTATCAAACACTTTAGAAGGATTTTCTAAATTTTTTTAGTTATATAATGATAAAAATTATAATTTATAAGAAATCGAAGCATCAGAGAATTTTTAAATTATTTTGTATAAGAGATCAATTATATTTTCAAAATTAGGAAGAATCTAAATAAAGAACCTAATCATTTGTGGATTAATTAATGAAATCATTATTTATGATTAATATCTTAGGATGTTACAAGTAAACTCCATCTATATAACAAACTCATCGATATCAAATTAAGGATTGATATATGTAGCTCCTTTTTAAAGTATAAATTAATTCTTAATTTTTTTTAGATAAAAATTTTTCAATTTATATAAATTCTGTTCTTGTTGAGAACCTTAAAACAAATACGGATGAAATTCAAAGTGCATATTATAAGTATGCAAAAATAAGTAGGTAGAATATTTTTGGTATAATAAACATATTAAACATCCATTAGGAGGGAATTATGGAATTTAGGAACATAAAATTTATAAACAATTAGTGTAATAATTGTCAAGCAGGTCTAATGAACTTTCAATTTAATAATTATAGTCAGAATAATTTAAACATTTAAGACATCACTTTTAAATATAATATATGCGGAGAGCGAGGTTGCCTAAACATAGTTTAGGATAACATCTATTATTATCTTATTGATGATTAGGATAACCTGAGGTTATTAGAAGGTGAAAAAGTAAATAATATCTTAAATTATGTATTTATAATTTAAGATTATTATTGCTATTAAAATTTAGGAACTTATGGAGTTTGCTTATTTGTTTAGAATTTAGCAGGATAGATCGATCGAGCAATATTTTCATAAAACAATGCTACAGTATCAGGTGGTGCGGTTTATTCATTTGGAAATAAATCTAATTTACAAATAATGAAAGCTTAAATAGTAGAAAATTATGCTAAATTTGGAGGTGGTATGTCAATAAGAAATCACTTTTCTCCTAATTTGAAATAATATGAAACATTCTCTTTCGAAAACTAAGCCTCTTATTTTGGAAATGATTATGCAGAGTATCCAACACATCTTATCATTTAAATAAATAATTACAATCAATTCATATATAAATAATATTCTTCTTTAAACACATAATAAAATAATATTAAAATCTTTACTGCTACTTTGTTAAACAATGAATAAGAAATAAAATAGATTTTATTACCAAGTGCATAACATCTATATTTATATTAATAGTTTGATTGGGAAAATAATAATTATATTATGATGAATTATACTTTAAGATTAATTCCATATGATTAAAGGAATAACAGAATAAAAAATTTAACATCTAGTAAATGTACTATAAAAGGAAGATTATATGATTATAAGAAATTAGAAGAGAGTGAACAAAAACCATTTAGTAATAATTTCACAAATTTAAATGAAGTTGTTTATGATAATTCAATGGAAGAATACAATTTTGATCATTTGATTATATATTTTGATCCTGATTTACCTGAAAATATAGTTTTATAATTTGAATTTAAATGTGATTCAATTAGAATACCAATTTTAAATGAGAATTAATAAATAGATACTATAATTAAATAATCAAAAGAATATTATTTAAGATTAAATATAAAAACATTACCTTGTTAAATTGGAGAATTAAAAAGTGAAGAAGATTTATCTTGTCATCCTTGTGATTATACTTAAGATTATTATTCAGTTAATTTTAATTCAAATAAATGTAAAATTAGAGATAATATTTAAATGGAATAAGTTAAATCAGCATAAATTAAATTAAGACCAGTAAATTATATAATTTCATTTTTTATTAGAATTATTGGAGACCTTATTTTTATGCAGATCTTATAGAATATTGTTATAATTTTTAATTGAATTGTTTAGGTGGATGGAATTATGGAGATGTTTCATGTTCTTTAGGTCATATAGGAGCATTATGTGAATAATGTGATATTTATAATATTAGAGGAGATGGTGCATATTCTATAAGTTAAAAATATAAATGTGGTTCATGTGATGATACAAAATCAAATACTTTAATCATAATTGGTATATCATTATGGTATTTATAATCATTTATTATTAAAAAGGACTCTCATTTCTATTTCAATTTCTGTGAAAAGTACTGTAGAAATCATTAAATAATTAGCTAGAGCATCTAAATTAAAATCGATAGGAATTATGATAGTAGTCACAAAGAATAATGCTGTTAATTTTATTAAGATCCTTACTAATTATCTATAAATTATTGCATCTATTAGTACTTTCTAATTATAATTACCTTAAAATATGGAATCAACTATTAATTCTTTAGGAAATCCAGTAGAAACAATGGCATATTCTTTAGATTGTTTTTTAAAAGATATGTTTTAAAGTATTTCCATTCATTATTCAAGAACAATTTGGTAATTAATTATGCCTTTTATTTATATTCTCCTATTCTTATAATTTTATGGAGTAGGAGTAATCTTAAAGTATGTTGAATTTAACAGTTGTGTTATTTCAACATCATTAATCTATATGTTCATATATTTCTAACCTAATATCATTGCAGGATAAATTGGATTATTATCTTATAGAACAATCTCAGGATTTAAATGGATATTAGGTAATGTAGCAAATAGATATGATACAAATGATCATATCAAATGGTTACTATCATTTTGTTTACCTGTATTATTTACTTTTGGTGTTTTAATACCTGGATTTCTATTTAATAGACTTTATAAAATTAGATAGACTTTAAAAGATAAGAATAACAGATTGATTTGGGGTTATTTATATAATGAATACAAAGAAAGTGCTTATTATTGGGAAATTGTAAAAATAATATAAAAAGAATTAATAATAATATTTCTTACATTTTATTAAGATTAAATAATAGTAAAAGCAGTTTTAGTTTATGGGATTATCTTTATTTATAATTATTTAACTTTATATATGTATCCATATCAATCTATGTAACATAATATTTTAGATCATTAATCAACTAGAGTTTGTGGTTTTTCAATTGTTTTAGCAATTGGAATTTATGGATCATTATAAAGTGGAATTATTGAAGTTTAAATTCCATTTTATATTATTATGACTATCATTAACTTTTTATTTTTGATTAAATTAATCTTATAAATAATAAAAGCATATTTTTAATAATTTGAAGTATTAATTGATAACATTAGAGATTTTATTAGAATTAGAATTCCATCACTTTTAAATTATCCATTTTTCTAAAAAATATTAAAAAATTAATAATAAACTAGATTAAAAGCTTAAAAGAATTTTAGAAAAATTAAATTATCTGTTATATTATTATCAAGATAAATTATATTAAATAAAAAAATTAATAATACTTAAGAAAGAAAAGGAACTTTTATTTTGGATTCAAAAATATCATTAGTAGAAACAAATTAAAATCAATAAAAATCTTCTTTAGAAGAAATAAATAAAAACTTTTTAGTAATCGGATAAAATTAAAAGTGAATTTATAAAATAATGTAAATTATTGATATTATTATTATTCTATATTAAATCATTATAAACATTTAAATCCATCTTTTGGTATAAAATGGATAAATTAAATGCTTTATGGCAATTTGTATTATTTTTTTACATTTGGCTAAATACAATTTATTTATATATTCTAGATGGTTTTTATTGAGGATTCAGCTTCTATACTAGATTCTAATAGACTAATAAAAGGAGGAATCATGATATCAGACTAAGCAAACTCTGAAATTACTTGATCATCCTTTCCCAAGATCATTCTGCTTCTACTCGATAACTAATTTGACTATTCTTTTTAGTATCCATTAAAAATGCGATGACTATTTGTTATTTAAAGTGTCTTTAGTTAAGATCTCTGTTATACTAGATTAATTATTTCACTTTTGTCCTTAGTATAATTTAGAAAAGAATTAGGTAAATTAGAATCTTCATTCAAAACAATAATATTTAAACTTTTTTTGATTTCATTATAGTCTTATTGCAGCTATTCAATTGAAAATTATTTTTAAAATAACTAAATATTTTTTTTTTCATACATTAAGACGTAAATCTTAGAATTTTTTTTATTCTATAGCTACCATATAATGAAAGTAAATCTTTAAACTAATTGCACATGATTAAGAACACATTAATCCAACATTAGATTATTTTTTAATTAGTTCTTCCTATTTAAATTGAAAATTGCAATACATGGATATCTTAAATAATTTTTGAAATTGAAGTCTCTTATGATACATTCAATAATTGATCAACCAATATTTAAAGGGGTTAAGTCCCAGAATAAAAAATTGTTTTTATTTTATTTTTGCTGATTGTTTCATTAAGCTCTCTAATTTCAGAATATTAAGTAGGCATCCTTAGGACATAAAGATAAACCACAAGCAGAGAGTGCTAAATTTTTTCCTCAAGATAAATTGGGTCTGTTTCCATTAATCGATAGAATATTATTATATTTATTAAACTAAAATTCAATAAGAAATTTATTCATCAAAGATAGCACTTATCTCATAAAGAATTAAAAAATCATAAATGCACTTATATCAGGGGTTTATTCTATCTTAAAAGACCTTATTTATTTCAAGTTTAAGTGTAACAATAAATATCTATAATATTGATTAAATGGAGTGCTTTCATTTTAAGATTATTATCTTCTACATCTTTGTACATTTTAATATATGATAATAGTATAATGATATATTTTACAGTTTTTTTAATTTTCTAATATTTTAATATTCTAGTGTGTTTAAAAAATTTATTGATTTTAATGGGGATTCTCTAAAAATATAATTCAGCATTTATTAAAGTAATTTATAAACTTAATATCCTTAAAAAAATTATGTTTATTTATTATAAGTTTTAGTATAATGTGTAATATGAAATAGTTGATCTTAAAATTTTCAAATTTTTAATTAAATCTATTTTCTCAAAAATCGAATCATCAAGATAAATTGATTTTTTTTGTCAATTTTCAAGTATTTATCATCAAAAAGAATTTAAAGGCAGCTTAATTAAAAAGAAATTGATGTAAATGTATAAAAATTTCATGATTACTTATAATATTTTATTTACTCAAAAACAAATAGGTTTTTATAAATTGAGAATAGTAACAAGACTATAATTATCTAATTTTACAAAAAAGAAAAAGATAGCTATCAATTATTTATTTTTAATTAAAAAAATTTATAGATAAAAATTAGTAAGATTATGAAAATGATAAGAAATAAAAAAAATATTTTTTATGACAAGCTAATTCCAATTTGATTACATGAAAAACAATAATAATATATGTATATTTATTAAATATTAGTATAATAAGATATTCATAATTACTAATTTATGTATGAAAGAATGAAATATATAATCTAACATATTCCTTGTTATTTTCAATACAGTATTGACGGTTGATAAATATTATATTATATAGGTTTTATATATTTTAATATCATGAATCAATTTGATTAATCTCTAACTTTTCCTTACTAGCTTTGTTAGAGTTCAAAGATAAATATTTGGATTTGACAATATTTTTAAACTTCTTCTCTTCATACATTTTATTTCCTATTCTTCCCCTTGCATTTATAAACCATATTTAAATCTAATAATTTTAATAATATACTTATTTTTATGTTAGATTACACTTTTCAGCTAGTTACTCAACTTATTCTTTACTAGGATATGGGTAGAAATAGTGTTTATTCAACCAATTTTTTAAAATTAAGTTAGACTTCTTAGAAAACTTTTAACTCTTTTTTTCAATAGTCTTATCACTTATTTTCATAGTTTATCTTTAGTAAGATAACTTAAGTTCATTTTACAAGATTTGGGACATATAATCGAAATACTGTTGTAATGATTTCAATGTATGAAATTCCAATTGAGAAGGATTTTCACTTAATGATTTAAGGTACATGAGAAGACCTTAAAAATGAATGACGTTAATGTGGGTTTAACTTTAAGAATGAGCTTCGTCTGAATGAGATTGTAATATATCCTCACTAAATGTAATAATACATTACTTAGGACAATTATGTGAAACCCATTTTGTTAATTATGACTCTAGGTTTGAAACTTACTGTAGAACAAATTGCTTTCTCAATTCTTAGTGAATAGTCAATGATTGAGACATTGAGATTTTGTGATTAAAAATCGAGAAATTATTAATAAAAATAGATTTAATAATTAATGACATAAATATTCAAAAAATAAATTGATTGTAAATTATAATTGTAAATATATTCTTAAAGAGATCTAAAAATGCTTAAATATTTTGTTTAAATAACAAATAGAAAAAATTATAAAGTTTGTGGATATATTTAATTTTAATTTGTGTATTAACTCAATCCCAACTTCCTATGCATTTATCTGTACCTAATCTTACTGATTAACCTTTTGCACATTCATCCCATCCATAAATTTTATTGGCACTACAAGCATTTGGATTACAACAACCTATAATTTTATAATTAATAAATATACCCTTTCTTTTTCCACCACAATTAACTCCTCCTTTACTTGTACATAATGAAGTACAAAATTCATAATTGGCTTCACCTTTTGTGTATGTTTCATGAGATAATCTTCTTAAGTTCTATTTTTTTAATTAATCAATACATAATATTATTCCAAAGGTGCATATTAATACATAACTGCTGCTAAAGTGGCTGCCAAAGCTAGAAGAACTAGTAATTTTATTTTTTACATTTTAATTAATGAATATATCTTGTAACAAATTTTGGTTGGAAAATTGTTTTTAAATACTTATTTTTAGTATATATAATTTGATTATATTGATCAATACAGATATTTATTAATAATTCACTTAATCGTTATATTATTTTGAATGTTAAATTCTTCATTTAATTTTTTTGAAGAGAATGATATAGGCAAATTGAGAAAATATGTATCTTTATAATATATAATAACAAGTTTATCACAAAAGAAAATGAATGGAAAAAAGATAAGGCAGTTTTAGAGTAAAAAACATAATTACTTGAACTCTAATTGGAAGACTATAAATTGAGGGAAACAAACCAGAGAAAACTAAATGATACTATTAGTTAAGCCATTAATGATTCAACAGCCAATTAGAAAGTATTTGGTTGTTTTTACAGTTTAGAAATCAATTGCTGAATTATAAAAGAATATTGATATTTAACAGAAAGACCATAATAAAACAAAGTTTAAGGAGTAAATCAAATAGTTAGAACTTTAAGTAATGCTCCTGTTAAATTTAAGGTTAGATCATTATAAGAATAACTATTAGAAAAGGAATCCTAAATAAAAGAGTTCGAATTATAATACTAAAAGCAATACTTACTTTATGATCATAGAATTTCTTAGCTTGAACAAGAAAAACTAATTAATAGTCAAGAAAACTAAAGATTAAAAGAAAATTTAACCAAATAAGAAGATATTTATAAATATAAAGAATAATAATAAAAATAGTTATTTGAACAAGAACTATAAAAAATAAAAGATTTAAACATTCAAGATTAAAAGTCTAAGTAATAGGAATATGAATCCAAAATTGTATAATTATCTACCTTACATGAAAAGGAAAAGGAGCAATTCTAATTAAGAATTAGTAAATGCTAGAATACAATTACAAAATATCAGTAACATATTGAATAAAATATCGATATCATAAATTTGAAAAAATAATATGAAGATTAAATTAAATTATTAAACAATACCAATAATGAAATTTAAGCTTAATTTTCATATGAAAAATAGACTTTATTAAAATAAATTGAAGAATTAAAAAAATTAAATAGAGATGTAAATTTAAAAGAGAGTATGAATTATCATGAGAGTACATCTAAAAAGAGAAGCATTGATGCTATTAAAATAAAGAGTTCTCTTTAATCATATGATAGTCCTGTTTAATGTAAAAGTTTTCATATTGCATGTCCTGAAAGTAAAGCTTAAATTTTCAATAATTACTTAAAAAATTCATAAACTTAATCTATTATTTTAGCTTAAAAATAATAAATTTAATAACAATTTTAATAAAATAATCAATCACTTGATAAATCATAAAATATAAATGATGGAATGCCTATTTGTATAGATTAATATAATTTAATGAAAGATAAAAAATAAAAATCATAATCAACTTTATCAATTCCTACAAGTAATAATTATAATCTTAATTCCTATTTATAAGAATAAAGCATATTTTAATAAAATTAGGAATCATTTCAATTAGATTCTAAAAGTAATCTGAAGGATGAAACATATAAACCTAAAATCATAAAATAATTGAATCCTAATATCTCAAATAGACAAATTTAATATGATTACAATAGATCAATAAAACATGAATTATAAAAACATAAAGAATTAAATAATTAAAGATCTATGTCTTAAGAAGGAGTTAAGTAGTAAAAATCAAATCTAAGTAAAATATTAGGTTAAACTGAAATAAGTTATTAATAAAGTACTTCTACTTAATAGATAACAAATAATACATCACTAAATAGTTTTAAAGTCCCTGCTTTTACTCAGAATTAATTATAAGTATTAAAAAACAGTTCATAATACTTATATCCTTGTACAACATTAAGGATGAAAGAAAGCCACATAAAAAAGTTTAGAAATAATAACAACCATAGTACTCATGAAGAGACCAAATAAAATAAAGAGAACTATTAGCCAATTAAAAATAATTCAAAAAGTGACATCAAAGTTATAATAGGAAGATTATTGTAAAATAAAGGAAAATAAAGTGAAAATCTTGAAAATACAGGATATATCTTTAAAAATAATAGGATTTGAAGCATTTTTATATTTTATATAGCTAATACTACCATAAATTATTTAATAATGTTAATCCATAAATTATATTTAATTTTCAATTTATTCTTCTATAATCAATATTTGTTTAAAATCTATAATTATTTTTTAATAACTTCTTTGTAACTGAAGTAAAAGATATATTGAGACTTATTATGAAAATAATATATTATTACATAATTAATATCTATTAGTGTTAAATAAATTATTAATTAAAAAATGTTAAAGAACATGATCAAAATATTTCGGTTTTCCTAATTCAAAACAAAAATTGATCAAATTTAACATCATAATTATGGTCCATTATAGGAAATTGATTTTAAATTGTTAAATGTTCGTTAAAATACACCCTTAAGAGAAATCTACTATTCATATATGAAACATATGAAATTATATGAAATTTAGTAATAAGAAGAAAAAATGGAATAAATTAAAAGAGCATATTTAAGGATTTTGTCTAAACGATTAAATAATTTGGATGAAATAACAGAATAGGAATAAAAAGATTTAGGATTCTTAATGGACAATAATTTTGGATTCCCATTTGTTGAAGGATTAAGAAGATCTGAGATGATTACATAATTTTAAGAGGAAATAGAAGCAAAACGGCTTTATCATTATCCTCGTATAACAATAATTGTATTATGGATAATATTGGGCATTCCTAGTTTCTATCTTAGTGACAATTATGTATATGAAAAATGAGTAAAAATAATTAATAATTCATTGTTTTTCAACTGATTAAGGTATTATAAAGAATTCTGTATCCTAAATTTATAGACATTGATTTGTTATTGGAGTCATAATATTTTCTAAAACTTTGATTATTTAATCATTTCTATTTTACAAATGTACACTTTTGCTTAAATTTTTAGCATTTTGATTAGTTTTAGTATCAAATTCAAAAATTGGTATAATATCTGATAATATAATGGCTTTGTAATTTTAAAATTATTCAAAGTTTGTTTAATCACAAATTAATGTAAAGGGTTCTTCATTTTAAACAAATGATTATTTTTAATCCAATTCAATAAATTCTTATAAAGAATCAGAAGATGTCATATCAACAGATCTTTCTTCAGAATAAACATCTTCGGCTATTTCTTCTTCTGAATCTAATTCATATTCAATGAATGAATATTAATGAAAAGGTTATCTTGGATTGACTTACTTATACCCAATAAGTTTTCCATTATAGTATCTACAAGAATCAAAAACATCAAAATGAACTTTTCTTTTAATAAATTATAAAGGTTTTTTTGGTTTAGTAGAAATATCATCATTGAACAATTAGTTTAATAATTCAGAGAAATTTAATACATTAATTTAATCTAAATGAGAGATTTACTTTTCAAATTCAGATTATTTCTCTTGATCCCATTTTAATGAAAGTTCTTAATGAGATTTTTTCATATTATTTTTTGTTGATTTTCTCATAAATTTTGAAAGATTATCATTTTTCATTTTAATTTTGGTATATTCTTTATTTTCTCTTTTTGATTTTAGTAAATTATCTTCTTTAGGTATTTTATTTATTTCTACTATATTGAAAATAAAGAATACTTTTTGTACTTTAATCTTAATTTTTGGAATTATCATTTAATGATTTAACAAAGGAGACTTTATTAAATGTCTAAGCTGATTCATCTGTAATGAGATCTTCAGAAATATACTTTTCTATGAATTCTTAATTAATAGATTTAGTAAATGGAAATTACAAGGATGCTTTGACATTAATATATTTTAGGAATGCATCTTCAATTCTAGTTATATTCAAAGATTCAAGTGAATCTAAAATTTCAGCAATAGCATGAATAATTTAATAAATTTAATGTCTCATTTTTCTGACAGCTATAAATGTTTCAATTTATTCATGATCTCTTAAATCTTATATATTTTTGATTTCATAATATCCAGTTATCTCTGTTGTATTAAATGTAAGATTGCTTGATAATGGTTCAACATGATTGATATTAAGTAATTTAAGAAAGAGGGCATAATTGAATTCTTGTTCATAAGTTAATTATGTATAATCTAACCTTTTAATTTGAGCAAAAGTAATAGGTTAAGTGGTCTTTTTGATTAAACCTAGCATATGTTCTAATTCAATTTATTAATTGGAGTTGAGACATTCAGTGATGAAGTTCTTACAGAAGTGAGCTAATTTGCAACGATGATAGGATATTGGTTGACCCTCTAATTTAATAGAAATGAGTCTTTGAAGTTATGGAATATCGAATAGGCCATTATTGATAGAATCAATTAATGTTTGATTAGGAGTAATAGAAAGGACTGGTAGGCCCATTTTGACTAAACTATTGAATAGAGATTCATAAAATGGTTTTCTGGATAGTAGGGCTTCAAGAATTTCTTGATCTGGAGTAACCTATTCTAATTGTGTAATGGATTGCTTATTTACATGGAGGGATGGATTAGCCATAGTAGTCGTTGGATGAGGATATTTGAACAGACATAATAATAATTAGTAATAAATTAGCCCAAAATATTTGTATGATAATTTGATTAAGAGAGAGCAAGACTGTAAATTTATTATTAAATTAAGATGGGGGTAGATTTGAGAATATTGATAAAATTTACATTATTCTATAATGTAGTTAAAGAATAGTGTGTTTCAACAGTATTAGGTATTTGAATATGAGTTATACTAATATAATTAATCAATTTATCATGAAATATTCTGGAAAGGATGACAAGTATATATGTGATTTTATTAATCTAATAGTCAAGAGGATTCAGATGATCTATAGAAAACAAGTATATCTCAATATTAAGCAAATAAATTAAAACAACAAGCAAAGGAAATGCATGATATGTTGTTGTTGTTAAAAGAAAACTTTGAGGATGAAGAATGTGACAAATACTATATTTTGAGCAAAAAGTATATAGATTTATTTTTATTACTTAGTTGGTTTGAATAATGGAAATAGTATGTATCATATGATTAAGTTGTAAATGATAAACCACCTGACAATAAATTTGGATAAATAATTTTGCAAAATTATAATAATGATTTGCTAGAAACACGCACTAATGAATGCTTCAAATTTTATCCACTTAGTTCTAATCCTTGGAATATATGGCTAAAACCTAATTTATAAGAGGACAAGGATTATATTGTGATTTCATAATAAATTTAGAATTATCTTAATTAACATTACAGAGGCACTCAGATTTTAAGAAATTCAATAGGATAGGGTAAAAGTAAAAAGGTAGTTGTGAATTTGTTTAAGGTATAAATATCATTTGATTTTATAAGTTCAATGCAACATTGATTATACCTAATACAATTATTTAAATTAGTTAAGATAATCTAATATAATTTGAAAAAGAATATTTATAAGCAGATGAAAGTTGTGTAATGAAAGATCTTTATGCAATAATATAAAAAACTGTACCTACTTTTAGGGGTAATTACAATAATCAGAATGGTGTTAGAATATGGAGATACAAAAATTAAAATGATCCTTATAAGGCATTATTTGCAGAAATCAAAAAATAAGTTTAAGATCTTGATTTTAATGATGATTAAGTATTTGATTTTTCAGGAGATCCTATTGAGAATTCACAAGATATTACATTATAATCATTAAATCTAACTGATAATGATCTTGTTGTAATTGAAGTATTATATTTATCTTATAAATAAGTTTTAACAAAGTTTTAAACCATGGTGTATTCGACATCCTTCTGTTCCAGTAGAAGGTAAATGTGAAGGTTGTGGTTCAATTAGTGAACTTCCTTTTCCTTGTATATGCAAAAAAGTAGCATATTGTTCAGAAAGATGTAAAATAAATGATGAAAAATTTCATCTTCCAAAATGTGATCCTTGTGGTTCTGATGATGAATAAGTAAAATAGATTACTATTAATGATAAATCTGTAAAAGGAGTAGCTGGATTAGCTAATCTAGGAAATACATGTTTTATGAATAGTGGTACTTAATGTTTATCAAATACTTATCAATTGACAGAATATTTTATTACAAATAAATATTTTGATGAAATTAATGAAGATAATCCTTTAGGAACATAAGGATAATTAGTCAGAAAATATGCTTCACTTATTAAGAAATTATGGTGTGGTGATAAAAATGTTGTAATACCAACTAGTTTCAAAAAAGCAGTTGGATAATTTTAACCAATGTTCAAAGGATTTTAATAACATGATTCTTCTGAATTAATTACTTTTTTATTAGATGGATTACATGAAGATCTTAATAGAGTAAAAAAGAAACCTTATGTTGAATCAAAAGATAATTAAGGAAAACCAGACTTTGAAGTAGCAAAGGAAAGTTGGGAGAATCATCTTGCTAGAAATTAATCAATTATTGTAGATTTAATGCATGGATAATATAAATCAACTCTTAAATGTCCTACTTGTTCTTAAATATCTATTACTTTTGATCCATTTTTAACTTGTGGACTTAGTATTCCAAATAAAAAATAAAAGTCTATTTAAGTTAAAGTTATTAAATCAATAGTTTAAATTGAAACTAAATATTTAAACTTTGAAGGATCCAAAAAAACTATGTCTTTACTTGAATTTACAAAAGAATAGATTATTCCTGAATTTAAAATTGATCCAAATGCAGAATTACTATTTTATACATCTTTCTCTAATGATATTTAAGGTCTTATTGATCCAAAATCAGAAATTAATTCAGTAAGAAAGAATTCAAAGAGAGGATTTCTTGTTGTGAAAATCATTAATGAAGAAGAAAAATAGATACCTACAGATGATAGGATATATTTAAATTATTCATAGAAAGCTTTAGATGGATTTGGATAGTAATATAAAAGAACCATTTTTTAATAATTCTATGTAATTATTTCTAAAGAGTTTACTCTAAAATAAATACATCTTGCCATTTTTAAGGCTCTTCTTCCAATATTTTGTGATGTAATTTCATAAAATGATATATCAACTCCTGAATAATTGAGATAATACTATGAATAGAATATTTAAGGAAAAGTAATATATATATATATATATTTATAGTATTATAATATTAATTTCAGATCTTAAAGTGCTTATTGGTAATAATGTAGTTTTTGTAATTAAAAGAATTGTTAAGATTGTGAAGCAGATTATAAAGATGAAACTTATTAATAGATAAAAACAAAAATGTTAGAGAATGATCAACATAATAAGATTGAACTTATTATATTTTGGATTTAGAGTCCATTTTAACATGTAAAGCCAGCTGACATCTATTAATATTATCAAAATTAATAATATAAAAAATAGATGGAAGGTAATATTTAATTTATAATAATTATATAGAAGAAAGAAATACCACTAATAATGATGAAAATAATGATAACTAAAAGACAATATAATATGGTATGAAATCTCAGAATTATGCTAATAATAATTAAATTTAAAAAGTAACACTTTAGGAATGTTTGATATAATCAGAATAACCAGAATAATTAGCTGAAGATAATGCCTGGTATTGTAAGGTTTGTAAGGAACATGTCTAAGCATATAAAAGTATGTAGATTTATAAGGTATATTACATTATTAAATATAATAAAGGCATCTGATATTTTGATATTTACATTAAAACGATTCAAAGCTTCAAGTGGATTCTTCAAGTAAAAGTTAGAGACATTTGTGGAATTCCCTGTAAAAGGTTTAGATTTAACAGAATTCATTTTGAATAAGAATAGACCTTTGGATTATGAGTAGGAATTAAAACAGTAGTAAAAAATAGAAGAGGAATTACCAGAACATAATGAGAACGATAAGAACGATGAGAAACTCTTATATGATTTATTTGCAGTATCAAATCATTTCGGAGGAATGGGAGGAGGTCATTATACTGCTTTTGGAAAGAACCACGTACTTTAAGTGTTTAGTGTTAGTTGAATGGAAATTGGTACAGTTTTGATGACGCTTAAGTGAGTGAAGTGGATGAAGATTAGATTGTTACTAAGAGTGCATATGTGTTATTTTACAAGCGTAGATCAAAACAATAAAATACACAAGACTTCATAACACAAGATTGAAATTTATCTATGTTTGAGTTGAAAATATTTATGTATAATAAAAAATTAAAGTGGAAATCTGATTTCGAAAAATCTGTTATTATTGAGAACTTTTTGAATAGAGGATGGATTAAATCATAAGAAAAAGAGGATGATTCAACAGATTGGAATGTATATTGGGCAACTGTATGGAATGTAAGAAATATTTTTAATCCAAAAAATGGATTTAGATTAAATGATTAAGTATCTACATCATAATTGGTAGTAAATCATAAATCATTTTCCAAATCATTATGAATTAACTAGAAAGGATTGTATGGTTAAAAATTTAAAACGATTTAAAAGAGAATAAGATAGAGAAACATATGAATAATAGGGATGGAATTTTGATTTTTTACCAACTACTTATATATTTCCAGGAGAATATTCCCTTTTTGTAGAAGAATTTCATAGAAGTCCAAATTAAACATGGATTGTTAAACCTGCAGCACGTAGTTAAGGATAAGGAATATTCTTATTAAGACAGATTCAATAATTAAAGAAAATTTCAGGAACCACTATTACAAGCAATATGACATAACTTAATCTTGTATCTAAAGAAAATTATGTTGTTTCTAAATATATTGACAATCCACTCTTAATTGGTGGCAAAAAGTTTGATTTAAGAATGTATGTTTTAGTTACAAATTACAAACCATTAAAAGTATGGATCTATAATAAAGGATTTGGAAGATTTTGCAATGAATAATATACTACTGATGTAGCTGAAATTGAAAACATGTTTGTACATTTGACTAATGTAGCCATTTAATAATATAGTGATAAATACTCAAAAAAACATGGTGGTAAATATTCTATTGATGCACTTAAATTTTATGTAGAATCAGCTTATGGTACAGAAGCATTCTAGAAAATGATAGATGATATTCATAATATTATTTTGACATCCTTAAAAGTACTATTATATTCATTTATAATTTAAGTCAGTATAAGTTGTAATTTAGAATGATAAACACTGTTTTGAAATGTATGGTTATGATATCTTACTTGATAATAATTTAAAACCTTGGTTAATTGAAATTAATGCCAGTCCCTCTTTGACAACAACCACTCCTGTAGATAAGAATTTAAAATTGAATTTAATTAATGATATTTATAATATTGTACTACCAAATGATGATTTTCCAGATAATGAATAGAAATGTAAAAGATATTTATATTCAAGAATAATAAATTAATAAAATAGGTGGTTTTAGTGTTTTATATGATGAAAGTTTAGATCTGATGAATCGTAAAACTCAAAAAAGACAAAGTGTCAAAATATGGAAATGAATAAATATTTTCTATATTTATACTATACTTTTTGTGCCAAATATTATATAATTAAATTTATTATAAACAATTATGGCACCAAAAAAAAAAGCATAAAAAAAAGAAACTTAAACAAGTATGATTTTATCATTATTTCATTAGGCAAAAAGTAACCAACTAAAATAGAGAAAGTTCAACCAGCACCTATAGTTCCAAGTGTTGTATAAACTAAATCTAAGAACAATAAACCAGACTTCTATTTTGTGATTCCATAAGATGAAGAGGAGCATTATAGAAAAGAAGTATACCAAAGGAGAGAGAATAGAAATAAGAGTTGCATAGATATGAATGAAATTAGACAGTACAATTATAATTAAAAGGAGGGATAATTTCGCGCCTCAAGAGATTCCTGTTATTAATAAGGTATCTTAAAAAATTGTGATTGAGTAAGAATGTACCAATGATACCTCGCAGTTATTTACATTGAATCAATCAGAGTTGCCTACTAGTGCCTCAAGACAATTAAATAAACCTAAGATATTATCTATAAAACCAAAGAAATTACTTATGACTGTTAAACCTCATGATGACACTATGGACATGGAAGATGATTGGTATGAAGAACTTAACAAGGATATCAATCATACTAAGCATTTTCTATTAGGAGTTCCAAAATAATAATCATTTCATAATGAAAAATCATTGACAACAGAAAGAAATTCAACTACCAAAAATACTAAAAAAATTGATCTTGATTTACAAATTGAACCTACTCAAACTTAAACAACTGTTAAATTAACTAAGGCTATGAAAACCAAATTAGATTCTATGAATGAATGTTACAATTCACTATTGGAAGCAACAGTTCCAGAAGAAATCTTATGTAGAGATTAAGAAAAAGACTTAATTACTAAGTTTATAGAAGATGGTATAAAAAATAATGGATAATCTTAAGCCTTATGTAATATTAATTTTTATTAATTTTAGATATATCTGGAGTCCCAGGAATTGGTAAGACTGCAACTGTTATGGAAGCATAAAAGAAATTACAAACTAAAAAAGATAATTTCTAATTTATCTATGCAAATGCTATGAATTTTGGATTACCAGATAATATTTATTCTTTTCTATTAGAAAAACTCACTAATATAAAGGATGCATCAAAAGTGTAAGCTTGCATTTTATTAAGTATTAATAACTTATTATAAATTTAGCTGAACTATTTACTAAAGGTTCTTTACCTACTACATACAAAGCATATGAAAAATCAGTAATTAAAAAGAATAGAGTTATTCTATTAGATGAATGCGATAATCTATTTACTCCTGATTAATAAGTATTATATAATTTGGTGGATTGGCCATAACAAAAACATGCAAAGCTTACTATAATTATGATTGCCAATACTATGGATTTCCCAGAGAGACTTAAACCAAAATTATAATCAAGACTAGGAAATCATAGAGTAGTATTTAGACCATATACCAGTGCTCAAATAGAAACAATATTATAATAAAGAATGAAAGAGAAGAAAATAAAAGAATTGTTTGCTTCTAACACTCTTAATTATCTAGGTAAAAAGATAGCAACAATTTCAACTGATATAAGAAAGACTTTATGTGTTTGTAGAAAGGCTATAGAAATTGGAAAAGAGGAACTTCAAAGAACTGGATAATTTAAATAAATTGAAGTCAATCATGTTAAATTAGCATATGATAGAATTTATAACAAAGCTTATCATGCATGTTTAAATTCATTTAGTAAATCTATGAAGTTGACGTTAATTACTACTGCTTTAGAAATTCATATCAAAGGATATAATATAGCTTATCTTTAATAAGTTCTTTAGAGATATAATCAATATTTAATATAAAATAAGGATGATCCTATTGGATATTAAGAGATGAAATAGATACTATTGAAATTGAGTGAATTAAATTTAGTTGAAATAAAAGAATAAAATATTCTATTGACCAAAACTTCTTGGTAATAGAAAGTGAATGTAAATAAATGTTTTATTTTAGGATTCACTATAAAAAGATAATTTGAGAAATATTAATGATGTAATGATTCATTTGAAAATCAATGTTGACGATATCAAGAATGGTCTCTCAAATGACACATTATTTTAATAGTTTTCTTAGTTTTTCTGATTTATTTAGAATATTATATTATAATAATTATAATAATCTATTTTTATATTTTTATGAATATTAATCTATATATTATTAGAATACAGATTTACTAGATGTGAAATTATATAATGAAAATAGATGATCTCCTTAGAATTAAAGTCATTTATTTAAACAAATATAATTTTAATTATGTAAATTTAGAAATAAAGATAAATATAATAATGAATTACTCTATAAGTGCTATCATATTATTTAAGTCACTTTAATGAAATTGAATCTTCTTATCTATAATTAAATTCATTCCTTTACTATTAGAATGATATATTCTTGATACTTTTAGTATTCTTATAAAATTAATATTATAATTGTTATTTTAAATTTCAATTGATTATTTATTAGTTGATTTAATTTATATATCAATATATGTAGAATTTAATAATCGAATATATTTATTTATTTGTATTTGCAACAAGAATAGATCAATTTTATATAATATTTGATATATTCATTTGAATAATGAATTGTGAAGATATATTATAAGAAATGATATATATATATATAATTAATATTGATATGTAATAAAAAGAAAAATGATTTAAATAATATTTAGTTAAATTAATTAGAGTTAAGATGGAATTGGTTAATTAATGATTTCTATTTTGATCTGATTTAGTATGAATTTATAATTTATATACTTTTAATATGCATAGAAATAATTAAATGTGATATTCTTTTTAATTATTAATCAAAACAACTGATTAATAAGTGTAATATTAAAGAACTTAGAGATGAAGTTAGATTGGGTGTTAAAGAAATTTCTAAAAAAACATTTTAAGTAGTTATAATAAAATTAATATAAAACTCATTTATGAATTCATGGACTCTTTCCTTTATGGATTCAAATTTAGAATCCTAATTTTCACATGCACATTAAAAACATGTTCTAAGATGTTAAGAAAAACAAAGATGGTTAATTATTGTTATTTTAGCTCTTTTAATAGTAGAATATGTGTTGGCAGAGTTTTGGATTAGTGTTGTAATTTGGGCATTTAGTTTAGGATTATTATTCATTTCATATAGATTTAGAAATTAAACGAAAATCATCGAAAAAATATTTTTTATCACAATAATTTTGTTACTTGCCATATATAAACAAAATTCTAAATTTTTTGATGGTATATCAAAGGAATAATTCAATATTGATTCAGTCCTTACTACATCTGCAACTTTTTGGTATAATTATGTTAAATAACTTAGTCTAATTAGAAATTTTAAAATTGTGAAATAATACTTAATTTTGATGATCATATTTTTGTTAAATATGGTAATTTAGTACAGAAATGTTGGTGTTTCAGCTTTCACCATATTATAAAATATAATATATATAGCTATGATTATTCAACATATGTATTAAAAAGAATAATATAGAAGAATTAATTATATTGAAGATATAAATTAAATCAACATTAATCAAATACTCTTTAATTAATTAAACCTATAATTATATAGAGTTGCTTATGATATGTCTGCTTGTCAACTTATACTATTACAAAGAAATTTATTATCATCAATAAATTAAGAAGATTAGATTGAATTTACTAATTAAATTAGATAAATTCAAATATCAATCAAAAAAAATAAGAGAATTTCAGAATAAATTGTGTTAAATCAAATTAATTAAAAAATGACTTTAGAATAATTTTTGGTATTGATATTAAACAATAAATCATCTAAATTAACTAAAGAGGTTTTGAATTAAAATGAATATTAATTAGTAGGTGTCTTAAATTTTGAAGATTTTCAGATTTCCATACATAGAACCTTTTATATTATGCCTAGTGTAATAATATTAATTAAGAAGAATTATAAAGAACATCAAATTGAAGAATTAAAATTGAAAAGAGATACACTTAAACGTGGATTAGATACAATATAAGATATATTTGTTACTAATATTAGACCTGTATTAATATATTATACTTGGATTAAATAACATTCAAATAATTAGAAGGAAGCTTCTAAAATAAAAATATTACATAAAATAATATAAGCTAAACTTTATAAAGCATAACATGAATATTAAAATTTAAAAGACTTCTTTTAAATTAATAAATCATTTTAAAAAACAATTATTTTATCATTTTCTATTGATAAGATTATGTCATTTATTATAGATATTGTTTGTGATAATCTTTTAAATAAGAAAAATCTAAAAATACAATTTATTAATAAATTATAACTTAAGGAAATTAATTAAGATTAAGCTTAATTTATTTAATTATTTTTCAATTTGTTATTTTTTATTTCTGAAAAATCAGAAGATATTAAAATTACAATTAAAGATTTTTAAATGCCTGAAATCATACATTAAATATTATAAGTGAAAATAGATTATATAGGTCATCCTATATCTAGACAATTCTTATAAAAATTGCCAATAATTAATCCTGAAAATTTACAAGATTATATTCATAATAGTACTGGAACATTTAGTCTTGATTTGCCAATTGCATTAATGATCATAAGGAAATTAGGACCATAAGATAAATTAATATGGAAGTAAGTGAATAGAGGTGAGATTTCATTAGAATTTTATCTATATAGAAATCTTCCAAGTGATCTTCATCTATTACCTGTAATCTCTTTAAAACCTCACAAAAACATTATATACAAATCTAGTCAAACAAGAAGAAAAACTCTAATTTATGATCATATATATGAAACTGTTCATTTACCTGCCATTCAAACAGATAGAGAATTAATATGAACAATTTTATGTGTTGTTTTATACATATAATTATATTTAATATAAATGAATCATTATGAGATATTATCATATATTTTTTCTACATATATTAATGTCTTTAAAAAACTATCTTCTCCATAAACTGATTATGGTGGTAAAATGTAAGGTAATTATCTTATAATAAAAAAACGATTCTTAAAAAATCGAAATAGTAAAAAAGATGCTAAACATTGATAGACAACAATAATAGAAATAAATAAAGCAAAAATTAATTTTCTTGTATTAATTTCATCCTCAAATTTAGATATTAAATAAGATTGTCCTGAAGACATTATATTGTCAAATCCAATACTTATGAAACTTAAACCAAATAAATCTTGAATTTCAATATTTGTTATTAAATCCTTGTTATAATTATTTTGAATATTTTCTCTAACTTTTTAACTAAAGTAATCAATAGAATGGATTAAACCTTATGTGAGTTTTCCATCAATTACAATTTTACACATCTCATCTTTGATTAAAATACATGCATCTGTAGTTAAGTATTACAATAAATCATAATAACTTGTTTTTGATTAAGATGATAATTCTTAAGTAAAAGCTAAAACTTCAATATAAGATTCATTAACCAATTATTTATATTAATCAATCACCAACTCACCTAATCTAGCATTTTATTTAGAATTAGAATATCTTCGTAAAACTGAATCAGACATCATCATTTCATAAAATTATTCAGTATATATGATATTTTAATTAAATAGATCTAAATTACTTTATAAATCATTAATATTCTGAGAATTAAACAATTTAACTGTTAAAAAATAAGCAAAACCTAATAAATATGTGATTACAGAAAATAAAAAAAAGAATCTTTAAAAATTAGGTTTATCATCTGTTATCAGAAATTGCTTTTTCTATTCTAATTATTAAACTATTTATTGATAACGGATAGATATCCTTTTATTTCCAAAGAAATCAGTAAAATTAGTTGTTGGATTACATTTATCTTTAAATTAAAACTGATATTTATATAGATTTAGATCAGAAGATTACTAATAATGATGTTATAATGAAAGTAATCTAATAGATTCTGTTTCTAATGCTTTGAAAGATATCTATTCGCAACTTCTAAGAATTCTATTCAAAAGTTTAAATGCTTAAGAGAATATTACAATATAAGTCAAAATAAATAGTATTTCAGCTAAAGTAAATATAATTAAACAGAGATTCTATTGAATTTCCAATTCAGAAACATTAGAATTTAATTAATCTTAGAATTTGATAGTTAATTCCTCATATGTTTCTTTATGAACTTAATATTATCTTATCAAAGAAGTCAATGAACTATTAAATCTTTTAATGGTTGTCTCATTATTCAAATCTATTCCATACAACCCTTATAACATATAAATTACATAGAATTATTCTGTCCATGCACTCACTATTTGTTCACTTTCACTAAACACATCATATTAATATATATTTATATTAGATAATGTTGATTTAACAAGACTGTCATCTAAATATTCTTGATAATGTGATAAATAGATTAAACTATTATTTTTTACTAACTCAAGTAACTTATCTTAATAATTTATATCTGTAATTCTATATTCTTCAAATTAACTAGTATCTATTCCTATTGCCAATAATGTATTTTTAGTGTAATCTGTAGTTACAAAGGCTTTTAAAATATCAACAATTTTCATGTTATCTTGCAATTTGACTTTGAAATTATAGTAGAATATATGAGATAAACTTAGAAGCAAAAATAAATTCAAAACATCAACTAGCAAAATTATATTGATTAATCTTGGATTATTACCTTATGAAGAGAATTTAGTGTATAATTGTGTTTTTTATAATATTGAAGGAAATCCATTATTAGGAGTTGTAGCTGTTTGTGTGATTCGAATATCTTGTTCTTTTTGAATTTGTTAATTTTCTGATTGATTATTTTCTACATCAATTGATTTTTTAGATACTGATTTATAAAAGTATGATTATTGATCTTTTTATTGAGGTCTTATTTGTTAAAGACTCTTGTTAATTTATTATAATTTTTGTAAACTTTGGCCATCTATTTAAACACTGTTAATATTTTAATCTAAATGCATAATGTTTGGTACCTAGTTTTTATCTTCGTCAATAATTGATAAAAGATCTCTTTAAGAGTCAAAAGGACTATGAAAGTTAGGACCATTTTAAAATTAATATTCTTGAAAATTGATTGATTGATTAAGTTTTTATTCACTTATATTAGAAAATTCACAATTTTGATCACTATTAGAAAACATTCTTTCTGTTTATTTTTCTGATCCAGAAAGATCTCTATTAATAGATGGATCAAAATTTGTTTCTGTTCTTGATTATAGATTTTTTGATGATTCTATCCAGATTTAACTAGTATTATCTGCAAATGTTATTTTCTATAATAAAATTAAGTATGATTTATATTCTTTTTAATTGATTTTTCCAATTGTCATAATAAATTTACAAGATATACAATATATATCTGGAACTGCACCTTCTTTAGGAATTCTAACTAATAAGTCATCAGCAGAAACAGAAAAATGATTTAAAAGTTATTCAGCTTCACTATAATCTAATTTTTATGAACAACTTCCCTATTCTTAACGTAATGCTTCTTATTCTTAGAATTTCTTTTCTTTACCATTCAAAAGATCTAAATACTTTTTGAAATTCTAAATTAAATAAAATATCTTTTTTTAATATAATGATTTGCCATTTTTCATTTTAAATTATTCCAAAGCCATAGTAGATATTCCTTCAATTCTTAATTCATGATTTAAAAATATATGTCCTTTAACATTTTCATATGCTCCATCTGATCTAATTTGTTTTAAAAAACAGTAAATTGGAAATGTATCCCCTTATATATTGAAACATATATCAATAAACATTTCTACAAATATCAAATCTTTATTCTTTTTATATCCTAATAATCCTCTCTTTTTTCTTAAAATTTATGGTCTATTAGTTAATAAGAAGATCTCAATCAATTAATCATGTATAACTGATAAATGAGGAATAACTAATTAATGAACAGTCAAAACTTCATCTTTAAATTCTCTTTATCCATATCCAAACATATGAGGAGCATTATTTGAAAATTAAATGATTTCTCCTCTTGATATTTTACCTTTTTAAGCATGTCTTGCTAGATTAATTTTGAAATAACAAACTTTTGCACCTTATTAATAATTATTTGGTACATTAAATTCAAAGAATTTATAATTTTTAGTTTTCAATTAATTTCTCAATCTAATGAATTTATCAAAATCATTAAGAATTTCAAGTGAATAAAACATATATATTAAAATACTAGTTCTTGAATATGAAAATTGATTAAATTATTCTATTTTATGAATTACATCTAAATTATACATAACCATATTATTAATTACTTAATAAAGATTTTCATAATTGTATTTAGTATCAATTAATTTTCTAATAAATTCATATTTCATTTAAATATTATTAAACATTTGAGATATGAGTCTATCTCTTCTTACTTCTGTTATTCGATAATCCTTGTATTACAATGCTGCTTCAACTTCATCAATCTTTACTAAAGGATTCATCTTTTATAAAATTTAATGTTTGATATAACTCAATAAAATAGACATAGCTACATTATATGATTGATTTTTTAAATTAATTAACTTCTCTTTTATTTCCATAACTAATAATAATATTTAATAACATTCTTCTGAAGTTCCAAGATAAGTTAATAATTATGTTATTCTTATCATATCAAAATTTTATTTTTCTTTTTCCAATTCAAATATGAGTTTTGCATAATATCTAATATATCTTTTAATTAATTCAACTTAAATTTAAATATTTTTAATTTTAATTGATTTATATATTCTCATATCTAATTCATAATAATTATTTTCTATAATTCTTCTTGCTTCTCCTCTAAATCCTTTGCAATAACAATAAACATTGTCACATTATAATATATGTTATTTCAATAGAACTATTACATTTAATAGAAATTTAGATCTATTTATATTGATAACAGAATTATCTTTTTCAATCATTTATTGATCATCAAGTTTCATCAAATCCACTAATCTCAAATAATGAATGAAATACATAGAATTTTGATTTTATAAAAATTCAATTTGAATTTATCTTTAATTATTCAATTCTTTTTCTATAACAAATTATTATTCTTCTTCAACAAGTAGTCCAGTTTTTGATTAGGTCTTAATTTTAGATTTCTATTTTTCTTTATATTATGAATCATATAAAATTTATTCATTTTTATATTTTTAGATTTCATTCAAAAATCTTGAAATTAATGGTACTGCTATAAGAGAAATAGATATAATTTCTATTTGATTTTATTGAAAAATTAATGATACTGTAATAGTTATTGTAAATGGAATAATTATAAGGATAGTTTTAGTTTTATATGTTTCCATAAAAGGAAGACAAATAAAGAAATCAAATAAATTACCAATTTAAAGGATAAGTATTATAGCATTGTTAAGATAAAAGTGTGTTGAATTATTATCATAATCACTTTCTGAATATATTATGAAATAAAACTATTAAATGATAATTGGTAAAACTATAATAAGTTATGATAGATTAAACCAAAAAGATTTAATTAAACGAAGATGATTTTGATCTCTAATTGTATATGTTTGTTGGATTTACATAGATAAATACCAAACTAATACAGTTCCAATATTAGTTAAGATACTAAAAAAGATCAATAGTCCAAAATAAATACTATTCAATTTATCATCAAAAAATATTATCTCCCATACCACAAAATTCCATATAAGTAATGGTATTACTATAATATGAGGGTATATATTTAGAAATGAAGCTTATATAAATTTCTCCATTTATTTAAATGAGGATTATTCATTACCCATAAATTGTTTTTAAAGAAAGTATTCAATATAATTATGCATATTATAAGAACGATTTAAGAGATTTAGATTGTCTAAATTGATATATAAAATACATTACAATTAAGGTTGTCTTGATCATCTATTGAAGAACAGTATTTAATTGTAGAATACTCTAATTTCTCTTTGTGCATTTCAAAAATTGTAAATAATATAGGTCCAAAAAGGAAAAAGACTATTAGAGATTGTATTACTATAATCCCAGAATAAGGTAAACTTTCAAGTAGTAAAATAGTAGGAATAGTTATTTTTGACATCAATTCAAATAAGGAATATTGATCTGATGATTTAATATTACGATCAAAAATTCTAATTTAAAGAATTTCAATTATGACTTTGAATAGAAAAAGTAATGCTAATTTTTAAAAATGTGCAACTACTTCAATAAAGATCCAAATATATTTAGAATCCCTTGAAAGTATGATTTATGAAAATCCAATAGTAAATTATTAATACTCCAGCCAATATTACTTTATCATTTATAATAAATGATTAAATTTGGATCAAATTATGCTTCAAAAATATAGCATCTATATTCAAATAAGCCATTCTCTTTTGCAGTATAACAATTAATTAATCTATTAGATCATTGGAAGTGGTCCAGCAGGTCTTTATACAGCTAAACATTTATTTAATGATATTGAGAATATTAATATTCATGTTTTTGAATAGGATATATGTCCTACAGGATTGATAAGATATGGGATGGCTCCAGATCATTAGAGAATTAAAAGAGTAGCAGAAGAACTTTTAACAATTAAATAATATGAATAATGTCATTATTTTGGAGGAGTTTCTATTGTAATTAAGAATTTTTAAAAAAGGGTAAAGATATTAGTATTAATGAATTGGATCAAATGTATTCAGGTGTCTTTTATGCTTTTGGTGCATAGATTGATAAACCATTAAATATTAAAGGAGAGTAATTATAAAATGTATATTCTGCTCGTTAAATTGTTAATTGGTACAATAGTCATCCAGATTATTATGATATTGATATTAATTTTAAGAATAAAAATAATATAGCAATTATAGGGTGTAATTAAATTATTAATTTATAGAAATGGTAATGTAGCTCTTGATATTGCTAGAATATTTGGATTAAATTAAGATGAATTACATAAAACTGATATTAATGAGATATCTATATAAAAATTAAAGAATAATCAAATAAATAATGTAGAATAATTTTATAATAATAGATTATTATATTAGGAAGAAGAGGTCTGGTTTAATCTTAATTTTCATTAAAAGAATTAAGAGAAATGACAAAATTATCATAATTTAGATTTCTATTATATAAACCAGATTTACTTTGGAGTTTAAATGAGGAAAGTCAAACTGAATGTAAAGATTTAGGTATTAATTATGGGAATGTGGTATGATATTAATAATGAATTTAGACAAGAGGGAATAGAAGAAAATTAGAATTTATGAAAAGTTTTGAAATAATTGAAGATGAAGTTACAATGAATGCTATTTTGAAATAATAAAATAATAATGGAAAGATTAATATTATATTACGATTTTTATTGACTCCTCTTGAAATAGAGAAAAAAGATGATAAATTAAATTTGAAATTATAAAATAATTAATTATCAGGGAAACCATTTAATTAAATAGCAATACCATTAAATTAATAAACAATTTTAGAATGTGATATGATTATTAAATCAGTTGGTTATTAGTCTCATAAGTATAAATATTATTGTTATTAATTATATAGTATTGATAATGATTTACCATGGAACCATGAATAAAATATAGTAGACAATTCTGATGGATGTATTAAAAAAGACCATCAGAAATTGAAAACAGGATCATATACTTGTGGTTGGATTAAAACAGGTCCTAAAGGAGTAATTGATTCTACTTTTGCTTCATCTTAAGAAACTATAGTAAATTTTAAGAATCATATGGATGCTGATTTAATTAGAAATGTTAATGATCCATATTAATAAGTGGTAAATTTATTAAGATAGAAATCAATTAATTATATTGATTTTAAAGTTTGGGATAGAATCAATGAATATGAGATTTAATAAGGATAAAAGTAATAGAAACCAAGAATAAAAATAACAAGAAATAAGGACTTCTTATAATTTTTATGATTATTATGTTTGTATATTAACATAAATATATTTAATTCAAAATGTATATGAGATCAATTTTGAAATTGAGATAAGCCTTTTCAGGTATATATTTAATGTGAGTGTTATAAGTCTTAACTAAATATACTAAAGATCATGAATGGATTAAATATGATACATAAACAAAGATTGCTAAAATTGGAATTACAGATTATGCATAAAAAGAATTAGGAGATATAGTTCATGTTGATTTCCAAAAAGTTGGATTTGTATTCAAAACACATTAATCATTGGGAGCAATTGAAAGTGTAAAAGTTGCTGCTGATATTTATGCTCCTGTTGCTGGTGAAATTGTTGGAGTAATTTACTTATTAAATATTAGATTAATGAAGATTTAAAAGATTCTCCTAATTTGATTAATGAGAAGGCAGAAGAAACATGGATATTATAAACTAAAGTGTAAAATGAAGCTGAATTAGATACATTATTAGATAAATCATCATATGATAAGATCATTAATAAATGAGAATAATATTAGAAATACATCATAAATCTAACATAAGTATTCTATAACCATTTAATATATATATTAATCACATTAAATTATTAATTCAAAATATTATCCCTAAATGATTTTCTCTAATCCATCCACAACAATTAATCACTCTCTCATAATCCATAATTGGTTATTCCACAAAATATTTAATAATTCTTTATCCTTAATTATTTTATTCATTTGTTCTCTCTTAATTATCCAAAATTGCTTCAATCAATAATTCATCTTCTGTTAATTATTTACCATTAATCTTAGCCAAATAATAATTTTCCTCTACTTCAGGAAGTTAAGCAATCCTTTTCTTAATTAACTAATAAAATTATTAAATAATAATATTTACTTCTTCAATTCTTTCCAAACCAAGTTATAATGGTCCTTCACTTAATTTTTTATAAAATTCTATTGCTTGATAATACTTTCTAGTTCTTAATAATTTTTTAACAAATTCTATTAATATTTATTTGTCTGCTAAATTCTTAATAATTTCATTTACTATATTATCCTATTCTGGTGTAAATTCAATCTATAATAAATTCAAAATATCCTTCTAATTTATCATCTATCTGATAAAATATTTTAATGCTTATTCTTCTTTCAATTCTGTAACATAAACATATGCTTACAAAGATCTTTTAGATGCTATCAATAATTTAATAATAATGTCACTATTGCTTAGACAATTCCAATCAATCTTACTTGCTAATAATAATTCATAAGCATCTTATTCTTAATGCAATTCCATTAATTCTTCAATTACTAATAATTTCCAATTCTCAATCTCAAAATAATATAACATCATTAGTTTAACAATATTAGGAAATTATTATACTGGATCTTTATCCATTAAAAATATTGCTTAATAAAGTTAAACATATTTCCCTCTTACAATATCTACTTCTTAAATTTCTTAAGTATATTGAATGTAAGTTATTATTAATTCTTATTGATAAATTGTTAATTCTGACATCATTTTTAATAATTATTTTTCAGACTCTTCTTATAACATCTATTGTATTTCTGTCTTACAAAGAATAACTTTCCTTAATAGCTTATTTTTATGTTCATTCAAATATTCAAAAATATATTTCCAATTCTGTATATAAAATTCAAAGTTTCTCAATACACAATTTATGTCATTTATTTTACTAAATTTCTATTATAAATTCTCTAAATCTCTTTATGCAATATTAGAAGGAGGTAATTTATTGATTTCCTTTTTTTTTCTATCTATTTTTTATAAAATAAATTTTATACTTAAAATTGAGTTAAAGAGTTTCACAATTCGATTTGATATCTATTTCTAAAATTGATTTTATTCTATTGCTAAATCAAGTAATTCATTCTGCATCTCATAAATTATATGAGCCACATCTTCAAGTGTTTTCAAGTAAAAATAACCATTTAATGGTGATTAATCCCGCCTATATAGTAATTTGATTAAAATATCTAAACCAATGTCATATTTTAACATTGTAAATAATAACTTCTTTCTTTCCTGTTAATATTCTTAAGGTGATATCACTTCAGGATTTATATTCAATTCAATTGTGATTTTATCCAAAATATCTGGTAAAATCATAAAGTTCATATCAAAGAAGTAATGGTCTTAATTAGCTATCAAGGTATCTTCTTCTACTTTTAAGAGATTAAAGTTCCATCTATGTTATTATTAATTTTAAGGGATTTCTTGATCCATTTATTTTAATTATTTAAAGACTAAAAAAATAACTATTACAATATACAAGTATCCTATTTTAATGAAATAAAAAATGAAATTCGATGAAACACTATATGCAGATGTAGAATATTTGGATGATAAGGGTAATTTTGATTTTAAGAAATTTGCTGATGCTGCATCTGAATCAAAGAAAATATAAAATAAAGATAAAGCTTAAAATAATTTCATACAAATTTAATAAAAATGGGATCAATAAAGATAAGCTATCAAAAATCAAAAAATGGAAATAAAATCTAAACCTGTTAATGAAGTAAATAAAAAGTAAATGGAAATAATAGATGAATTAAAAAAAAGAAAATCCAAATTATAGAACTTAGTCAAAAATTCATAAAATATTGATAATTAAATCAAAGAAACTAGTCATAAAGTTGCTTAAATTAAAAAACAACCTTCTATTTAAAAAGTAGCTTAATAAATTGATAAATTATCTGCAGATCAAGCTTAAATTCGACTCTTTAGATTTGATTAAATGGAAAAAGTATAATTTCAATGAAAATTTATAAGACTTATTATTTTTATCATTAATGTTTTATAACTTTATTTTTTTCTTAATTATTTATCTTAAGACTTGTTAAACTACATTATCTTGTATATTTATTTGGGTTCTCAAAATTAAACTCACAATTAGATCTTCCCTTATTATTATATTTCAATCTATGATGAAACCACAAATTTATATCGAAATTTTTATAGTCTTACAATATCTAAATTCCTTCGAGAGCTTACAAACAATCTATTCTTTCATTTGGGTCTGATTTTAGAAATAACTTAACTAAGTCAAATGGTGAACCACTCTCTTTAATTGTGTATTAACACTATTTATTATAGTAAATGGTTGCTTTTTAATTATCACCTTTGAATAAACTTTCCAACGTTAACAATTAGTAAAAGATACACCCTACACTAAATAAATCTACTTTAAAATCATATTTAGCTTTCTTATTCCAAGCATTAAGTACTTCAGGAGCAGAGAATCCAGCAGTACCACATGTTGGATATTATTCAAGTTAATTACCATTTAAACATGCCAAACCAAAATCAATAATTTTTATTTAGTTATTATGATACATTAAATTGGCTGGTTTAAGATCTCGATGTATAATTCCAGCTGCATGAATAGTTTATAATCCCGTTAAAATTTACTAATAAATTTAAATCTTTATTACTTCCATTATATTTAAAGATTCTTATAATGAAAAGGGCTTTTACTTATATTCTAGAATTTATTTGAGATTGGAACCAGGAATATATTCTGTTACAATATAATAATTGTGATCATCTTTATATATTTCTTATATCTCTAAAATATTCTAAGAATCTTTTAGTTTTTTTAGAATGTCGATTTCATTTTTTATTGTTGGACTTTGATTGTTCTCAACTTAAATACATTTTATAGCCACTAATTTCTATGTAAATCGACAAATTTCTTTCGTAACCTAAATAATAATTTTAAAGTAAACCTATCCAAATGAGCCAGATTAAATAATCTCTTCTTTCTTATAAAACTTATCTATTTTCTCATAACAAACCAATAATCCCATTTTAATCTTCAGATTCAAAATTTCATTAGCGTTTCCAAAAAATTCTTTAATTTGTCCTTAATATGGAAGTTAAAATCCAATAATTTTGTTATCTTTAACTATCCAAAAGAATACTTTATCTAAATTAAGTGCATATCTATATTTAGGATTCTATTGAGTTTGTTTCTATTGGATTAGATAGTATTCTTACTTCGCAAAGTGTTAAACATTGGTTAGTTAATTACAAATAATATTTCCTATTTAGAAAAAAGTGCTTTCTTTCAACAACACATTAATACAAAATCTTAATTTTTGTATCTGATGAATTTTATTATTAAGATCGATGATGAATAGGATGTTTTTACATTTATTAATGTTAATATACAAAGTATTTCAATTTATAATATTTTATAGTGTTTAAGATAAAATTTATACAAAAATGAACTATTGATTTTATTAAATGAGTAAGGTATATATGAATAACATTAAGATTAAACTGAATTTAAATTCATTAATTAATTTTTATCAGGTTTTTCTTTTAAACTTAGCAACAACAAAAATTCATCATTTTCCATTTATGGAACTCGTTGGAAATGCCATTTATAATCACTTGCTGATATGACTAAACCTATTCTTTTTATCATTTCAACATTATTAAGAATCATCTTTTTTGATGCTTATTTAATACATCAACTTAAAGGCTTATATGTTTTTTGTATAAATAATTTCTATATAAGGCTCTAATATCAATGATCTAAAATATATTGTAATAAAAAATTTCTATAAATTCAATACTTTTTATTATAATTAATCATAATTCTTTTTGTATAATTAATATTTAACATATTATTTTACAATTAATTACTCATTATTTAGCAGCATTTGATAATATGCCTCTGAATATTTTAGATCCACCAAAATTAAGTACCTAGATATTATCAATATATATACTGGTGATTATTATTTGCTTGTTTTTTTCCTTTCATTTCTTTATTTATTATTTGCCGGTTTTTGCTCGACAGATTAAGATCTTTCTTTTCTTTCTTCAGGAGTTGGTGGTAAATTCACTGGATTTGGCATAGGAGTAATAAATTAACCAAATTATTCTTTTTTCTTTTTTGTTTTGTTCTAATTATCAGATCTTTTTGCTTTTTCTTTAGTTTCCTTAATTAAATGATTTATAAATACTTTTTAAACTTTTTTATCATTTTCTTTTTAGGCGGCTAAAATAAAGTTTTTATATATCAAAGAATCTCTAACTAGTTTGATTTAGATCAAATTTTAGAAATAACAATCAAGTAGCTATCTTCTTTGTTCTATAAGTTAAATATTAGAATTGACAGATTTCCACCAATATGATCCTGGGAAAGCAGGTAAGTCAGCTTTTAATGTTTCTAGAGTCTCATGTAGCTTTTTAAGTTCTGAATATCGATAATGATATTCAAACTTTTAAAGTGACTTTTAGTATTTAAACCTAAAAATTATAATTGATATTTTACTGAACTCGATATTAGACTAAATCCTCATTTTTCTTGAATTCTGGGACTGTAATGAGGATGTCTATTTCATTATCTAACATAAACTTTTCGATTAAATTCACAAATATATAAAAATAATTTATTTATTTCTTTAGTAAAATTTGTTTTAAATTTCAAGAAATGAATAAATAAATAATATTAATATTGAATTATTCTATTTTCTAAATGAATAATTAATGTAATGAATAAATTATATTAGATACTTAAACTAATAAGTAGTTTGAGTATTATAATTATAAACAAATTTGATTCATTTTTGATATTTTTAATTAGATTCTTCTTGTTATTATTGTAATAACTATTTTAAAAATTTAACTTCCTCTTTTAAACTATTTTTTTCTTATTTCCAGAGTGCTTCCTTTGTTTGATAAGAATTCAAGATTTTAGAGGTTTTTAAATATAATTCTTAGAGATGATTTTAATTTTGTTATTTTGAAAGTGATATTCTTTTGTTTTCAACTGAATGTATTTTATTATCTTTAACTTTTTTTTCATTTTTTTCATCTTGATTTCGAGCAGTACCATTCTCTAATATAAATTAAACTCATACATTTTTTATGACTTTTTTATTGTATATATTATCTTAAGACTTCGTTTAATGATCCAAATACATTCATATGAGTCTATTTTGAATGAGTACTTGTAAAAAAGCCTAGAATTATAAACAAATATACCTGATGCAATTTTATTCATATTATTGGGACTTCTTTAAAGACTTTTGGATGTCATAACATTTTTTTCTTTAGCATTATCATCATCTTATATAAAATCACCTAGTTGAGGAGGTCTCTTCTTTTTATAATCAAGTTTTGTGCTTTATTCCTTTTAAGGTTGATTTATTTAAGGTTAAAGTAGTTAATTTAAAGAATTTCCATTTCTTTTTATGGTATTTTCTTTTACATTTTGATTTTGTTTTAAAACATGAATTAACTCATTTTTTACATTCCCTTAAGGTTTAACATTTAATGATGCTTTATTTATACTATGTCTTAAAAGAGACTCTATTCCTTTTGAAGGACTTGGAATTTTTTATTTTAGTCTATTGTTGATGACATCTTATTAAGCATTACTCATATATTGCTAAGATTTCTAATTGCTTTTAGAGTCTGAGTGTTCATGATTACGTATTTCATGTGAATAAATTGGTGAATTTATAGATAATAGTTTCTGTAAAGCGGTTAATGCTTTAGGTGTTATTTACATAAATAAATATTATTTACTATATTATAAGAATAAAATGATAACGAATAATATTATCATTAAATAATCATTTAAAAATAGTATCATTATGAATTTACTAATCTATTTTTGGTTCACTTTAATTACTTGCTTTATCAATTGATCTTTAAACAGAATGATGATATTTATCATCATTTTCTTCTTGAATGATATCTAAGTTTTCATTATAAGCAATGACTTTTTTAGTAATGAAACCTTGAATTTCCAAATTATCTTATTAATTAATTTAATTGATTTATTATTATTAAGTAGCACAAATTGTTTCAAATTCATTTTCCAATTCTTCATAATCAACTAATGGTTCTTATCTATTAAAATTATTTGAAGGAGAAGTATTTTCTTCTATTAATTCTTCATCTTCAAAACTATCTTCAGCATATAAATTCTAATATTATGATGGTGCACCATCTAAAGGTCCATAACCATTAATTTTATGATCTGAAAACATTACTTTCTATTTATTTAAAGTAGAATTCATATCATTCTAATATTATTATTATTATTATTATTATCTTAATTCTCCTTAAAAAATATGGATTGGAATTGCAATAGTTAATTGATTACAATTTTAAATATTCTATGAATAATTAGCAATTAAACAAAAGTTATAATGATAGATAATTCGATCAGTATATAATGAAGATTGAGGAAATATTGATTTTGGATCATTCTAATCTTATTCTAATTTCAATTTATATTCTAATTGTCTTTTTTATCTACCTTTTACAACAACTACATAAAATAATATATTATTACTATTATGTAATGATTATGCTAAACCAAAATAATTAGATATTCTCAATTTTAAGACAGGATAAAGGATTATCAATTATGATTAAACAGAAAAACTTAAATTCAATAAATTTAAATCAGTTTTAGTATTATCTATCTCAAGATTGATATCTATTACATCACCTATTACAAATCCTTATTTATTGATTTGAAGTGATATTGAAGCACTCTATTAAATATGAATTATTGTACTCCACCATTAAGAAAGCATAATTTCTTTAATTCTCTTTGTTCTCCAACATAGCATATTGATTACATTAATGATGGTGAAGGTAAATGATAAACATGAATTGTTATTTTATGAGATTGTTCTATTTTGTAAAAAGTTTATTGACTTTCATCAGTAAAGTAAATTGACAAAATATACATCAATCTACATTACAAAGTTTTGTAATAATTGATACAAAAACTTGGAATTTCTAATGGAGTTTCTATTTCAAAATGTCTTTTTTATATTCCTTATGTAAGATGACTTTAAGATCAATATAACAATTACGATCCAAAATTGCAAAGCCATTTATGTTTACTATAAAAAATGTCCTTGAATCTAAAACATTAATTTTATTTATCAAATTGATTAACCTTCTATACACCAATTAACTAAATGAGAAAACAAATATTACTTTTAGAAATAACATATTACACTCAAGATCAGTAGATTTTGCTTTTAAATAGATTACACCTTTGATCACATCACCTGCTCTATAATTAGCCTTATCAACTTTAAGAGACACTTATATTTAATCATTATCGAGTTTCGTAATCATTAAGTATTATTAAATTTTATTATAGCAATTTACATTATAGAAAATATACATTCATATGTCAATAAATATTTACATAATATTTTGGTACTTCAAATTAAATGTCAAATAATAGTTTTTTATCAACTACATACATTTATTCTCTTTTTGGAGATTTAAATACTAATTAATTCACATATTTCACTACTACATTTTTAGATTCATTATCCTATTAAGAAACACTTGATTAAGTTTAAACTTTTTAATATATTATATTAATTTACCTTGTATTTCATTTTTATTCTATTCTAAATGGGAATAATCTGATGATGCGTTTTTTAATTAGAAAGAACTATTTAAATGATCTATTTATTTAACTTCCTCTTTTTCTAAATAAGGTTCTTATCCATCCTTCTAAAATCTCAATACTCCCTTAAATTTAGTTATCTCTCCTTACTTAATTATATAATTTAATGTACTTCATCTATTCCATTCTCAAATTAAGAATCTTATTGTGACATACCAAAATTAGTTGGTGTTTCTGGCAATAAAATATCAGATTAAATTTATTCATAATTTTATTAATTTTTTTATTGATTATCTAAATCAGCTAAAATACTGCTTTCATCAATATTCTAAGAATTTTTCATCTCAACCTAACTTATTATTTATTATTATTCAAAACCAACACTTTATTAATTTTCTTATTATACTGATGTTTTTGTATTTTATTTTGATTCACTAACTATTAAATCATTAATATCAAATAAATTACTTTATGAACAACTTAAGCTTAATGCTTTATCTATTGAATGTTCTTAAATATCATTAATTTTATCTAATGAAAGTGATTTATTAAGTTCTATTTATTAATCTTCATTGTTATTAAATATTATATCATTTTATTCTCTATTTTCAAATTGTTATTATTATTTTTATTCCTCATTTTATTATTATTATGAATTATCTTCATTATTTAATACTTCTTTACACTCATCACCTTCTTAAGGTTTAATCAATTAAGAAAAATTGAAAGAATGTAAAGCACCTGATGCAAATTCACATCCTAAAGCTCCTGGTCCTCCCCAATTAAATTTAGGTTCTAATACAACAACTCTAGGTGATTTTTTAGTTAATGGCGAAAATATGCATAACTTAATTATTATTATTATTATGATTTACTTCAATTAATTATTTAGAATATGCTTATCCTGTTACTATATCTGAGAATTCATCTATAGTTTAATACCTATGAGATTTAACACCTAATAGATAATCTTAATTGCTTTTAAGTCCACTTGATTCTGCAGGACTGCCCTTCAATACTTTTGTAATATGTAGAATCAAAGGATTTATTGATTCGTATCTGATGTAAAGACCCAATTTAATTGTTGATCGTGGCTCAGAAATATAAATTTTTCTTGTCTCCAAAGAAAATATATTCAAAATAGACAATTCTATAGGTTCATCACTTTCAAGTAATTTAAGAGCATTCACTTACGAATCAGATTTTATCTGGACTATATAATCTAGAAAGATTTCCAAATCTAAAATAATCTTAAACAATTATACTGAGGTTTGATCCAAATGAATTTGGTTCAATAGATATGATTCTGTATCCATAGCCATTACCAATTTATGAGGAATTATTGCCCATTTATAATATTATATATTATATATATTATTATATATATATATGTCATAAGGCACACGCAAATACATTAACTATGCCTATAATTGCTTCAGTTTCATGTTTAATGGTGAGTGATCCATCAGTATCATTATCCCAATAACAAGATCCTGATATGTTGAGACCACACTCAGCTTTCTACATTAAGAGGCAGTTAACAATGAATTTGAAATTTTTGTTATGAGTTGTTAATTGTTTCAATATTGAATCACATATTTTATTACTTCTAGCTTGAGCATCATTATGATCGTATGTTAATTTATCTAATTCTCTTTGTAAAGTAGATTAAACAAATTTCTAAACTTCATTTTTTAGAGGACCATTAAAACTAACTACATTTCCTAATTAATCCATTTATATATTTTTAATTTAAATTATATTAATATATAATCAGTATGTTGATTTAATTTAGAACTTATATACACTTCCTAAATTTTTTTTTTTGTTAAATAACTATGAATTAGAAATAGGAGTGAAATCTAATCTAACATTATGTATATTTTCAACATTTGTTTGATGATGATCAATTTTTGTCGTTTTAGATGAAGAAAATTAAGGTTTATTGATATCAATTGTTGGTTAGACATTAATGGATAGTTTTTTGAGTTTGTTTTACATGATCTTAGCATATGTTAATGAATTAAAATTAGATTAACTATGAGATCTAGTTTAACCTTAAGTTTTAATACTGGATCTGAGACTAAATTACAAGTCCTTACTTTTAAAATCGTTTTCAGATTAAATTTGCATTCTGGTTCTTTAATTCCTAGTTTCTGATCTTATAAGATTCATTTCATTTACATATGGATCACTTCTAAAAGGAACTAAAAAGGAGTATTTTTCAGCTTGGATTGTCTCAATATTTTCTATACTCTACTTAAGATTTTCAATTTCATAATAATAAATAGCCTTTTATGCTTATTCAACAGTTTTTTCCATTTTCATTCTTAATTTTTCAATTTATTATTCAACTTTTATTTTCTTATAATATGATGATTTAATTTAATCTAAATCAAATTAATAAGTTTAATCTCCAGTTCTTTCTGTTAAATTTGGATTTTAGTTAGTTCTTTATCCAAGATGACTCTATATCTAAAATTTGACATTTTCATATTTAAGGAAATCATCAATTGATGAATAAATTTAAAAATAGTCTAATAATTATCTATATTTAATTCTATAATAAGTAGAATCTGTTTTGGCTTTGGCAGTAGTAATTCTATAGTTGAGTTATTTGAAATGTTCATAATCTCCAAAAAACTATCCAGAATTGATAATAGCCATAATACTAGGTTTAGGAACAAAATTATGATGATTAGATATTTAATCTTTATTAGGAGTTGACCATTAAATAACTTCAATTTCTCCATTAATTACTAAATATATATATTCATCAGGTTTCCCTTTTTAAAAAACAAATTATCCAACTTTCTTATTTTAGACTTCAAGACTTTATAAAAGTACTAATTGATTTTATCGTTGCCAAACACTAAAGATAGGTATTTTAGTGATAAATGCTATTTTTTGATTTGTCAATTCATGTTAGAAAGCACCAAGAATTCTTTAATATAGATCATAAGTAATGACAGCTAGAATGACTTCAGTTTTAGCAGCAACAGTAGCTGTTCTAGTAACTTTTTATTCAATTGCTATTTCTCCAAATTGATCCCCTTCTATTTTAGTTGCAACTTATGTATAATCAGAAAATACATATTTAACCCATTCTTCAAAAGAACTAATATATAAATAAGTTATACTTAAATTTTTATTTCTTTTGAGGTTGATTTTCTGAAGTATTTTTAGTTTTAGGGATTAAGATTACTAATTCACCTTGAAGGACAAAATACATTCTTCTACCAGGATCACCATGTCTGAAGATTATTTTGGTACTATCATACCATTCTAGAGTCATTTCTCTAAATAGAGATTTACAACTTTCATGATCTAATTTCTCTTTGAATTTACTAATCTAATTTATAGTTCTTGTACCTATAATAAGGGAAACTTTCTTCAAAATAGGTTTTAACTGCTTCTAATTATTCATCTGTTCTATTTTATGAGTATTATTTCAAAATGTAAATAGTTCTTTATAACTATATTGTTTTAGTATGTGAACTATCTCTCTGCCAAAGAGTAGCCACTTTCTCTAAAATACTCATATTTCGACGTTCATGATCTTCTTTTTATTTGGCCGATATTACCATTTATTAGAATGTATTCGTAACTCCTTTTAATTTTGTGCTATTTTTCATATAAAATTTAATTATGTTTTTAACTAGATTCAGAAATCTATGCAAGTTCTCATCTGTAATAGATCCTTATTAAGTGTTGGGAGTTGATAAATTTACTCCATTTCCAGATATCAAGAAGGCTTATTATAAAATGGCAGCTTAATATCATCCAGATATTAATAAAACACCTGTGTTAAGATCATTTAATATATATAGTCTGCCTAAAAACAATTCATATTAATTAAAGAATCTTTTGAGAAGATTAAAGTGATGAAAGGAGAGGCTGTCTAAATGAATTCAGAAGGTTCTGTTAAAAAAGAAAATGAATATTAATCTGTTCGTAAGAATTATAAAGATTATGATGAAAACTTTTCAGAATCTAATGAACAAAAAGATTATAAAGAATTCTATCATTAAGCTGAAGATTTGAAAGGACAAGAATATGATCATCTTAAAAAGTCTTTTTAAACTATTCATGAAGTCAAAGATATCAAATTCAAACCAATTGATATGAAAATGCCTGATCCATCTAAAAGATTTCATTTAGGTCAGGTTATGCATTTAAAGGTTTTCTCAGATGGTTCCAATCTATATATTATCACAATCTGTGTTGGTATGTTTATACTCTTTTTTGTTATGTAACATTCTCATTATTATTATTTTTTAGTAATTCAGTATTTCAAATGTAAACTAAAAGAAAGACTAATTCCTAATTATACAATTTATTGAATTAGTAAATTATCAAAGAAGATTTAGAGGAAGAGTAACTCTTACAATAAGTCACTACTTAAATAGAAAAAACATAAGAATTTAAATAATTTAAACAAGAATAACTATAGAAATAAGAGAAATCAACTCAAAGGAGAAGGTAAATTGTCCCTGAAATCCAAACTTTTGTATCAGCAACTGATCTTAAAGATAGTGTGTTATGAAATTAAATATATATAAAATATTAAATTTATCTCATATTGTTATCCGTTTATGATCAAGTATTCCATTGGAATGCTGAACTAATGCTAAATTTAGAATATAGGTTTTGAATTAATTAGATTATTTAATTAGAAAACTAAATTTTGAATAAAATAAAGTATTATTTTATCAATAAGTAAATGCTTCTCAACAATAATAAGTACTTGTAACTGATAGTAAATTTAAATTAATAAATATAAATATTGAATTATGAAAGATAGTTATTAATTTATTATAGATCTTAAGTTACTAATTGCAAAAAAAATATTCTCATAAATTAATTAGTAATCCAATTATAAGAGCAATATACATTTAAATCTTTTGGAAGCAGAGAAGAATGTAGTCTGTATGAAGTGTCTATCAAAAAGAAACAAATAGAATTATATGATCTTTATGGTGAATACTATTAAAACTATCGATCAGATAAAGTGTTTAAAAAATTCAAACTAACTATTCACCTTAGTCAAAATGAAAAATGTAATAAGTTTAGATTAAACTATTTTAAAGTAATAGAAAGTAGGATAAGAAATATTTTGAATAAACAAAAATATTGCCGTTACATTAATTGTTAGAGTTAAAAAGTAAGTTCAAAGGCAAAAGATGTGGGTATATTTGAGAGTGAAGATGGTTTTAATTATATCAAATGTTATTGGATATATAAGTTAAATAAACAATTATTAAAATATTCGTTGAATGTTTAAATTCAAATTAAATAAATATTAAATAAAAAAAAATGTTCAGACATAGGGATTTAAATACATTTTTATCTAATTACTAGCAGTTTGATAGATAAAACAAGAAACCCTTTGAATATTTGAATCTGTCATATCATCAATAATTTGAACATTCGCCAATAAGAAAATAGACATATACTTCAAAACCTAATGACATTCAATATAAGAGTCTTCAAGAACCTTCATTTTTAAGATAAAGCTTATTACCTAATTATGAACCGACAAAGTGCTCTAGTTAAAGAAATGGAATCATCAAAGCTTATGCTGCTAATACAAATTAAGGGATTGTTAGAGATTATAATGAAGATAGAGTCTCTATAATATTAAATATAATAAAACCTTAAAGTAGAAATACAGAATAATGGCCTAAATGTTCATTTTTTGGAGTTTATGATGGACATGGGGGAGCATTGTGTGCAGATTATTTGAGGGATAATTTACATTAATTTGTAGTTAAAGAACCAGATTTCCCATGGAACCCAGTTGGTGCTATTACTAAAGGATTTGAAGCAGCAGAAAAATCATTTTTATAAATTGCTTAAGAATCCTATAATAAGGGAATACCTGAAAGAAGTGGATCTTGTGCAGTTGTAGTATTAATTATAGGAGATAATTGTTATGTGGCAAATGTTGGAGATAGTAGAGCAGTGTTAAGTGCTGCATCTGGAAGGAAAGCTATAGCATTATCTCATGATCATAAACCTGAATTAGAATAAGATAGAATTGTAAAAGGTGGAGGATCTGTTTATTAAACACATGGAATTAATGAAGAAGGCATACAGATTTTAGGACCTGTAAGAGTAAATCCAGGTAGATTATCAGTATCAAGAACATTTGGAGATATAGAAGCTAAATTTGAAAGGTTTGGTGGAAATCCAAAAGTTGTTATTGCTGAACCTGAAATTAAATAATTTAAAATAACAAATGAACATGATTTTATTGTTTTAGGAAGTAATATTATTAAATATTATCTAAAGGTGATGGAATATTTGATAAATTAAGTTCTTCTGATGTAATGAATATAATATGGAAAGATATCTTAAATTGTCAAGTAGGAAATAATTTACATAATGTATTATCTACTTCAGTAGAATCTGTACTTAGAGAAAGTATATAAAGAAAGAGCACAGACAATGTGACTTTGTTGATAATTGCATTTTCTGTGGCATCTTTAAAAGAAGAAGAACTTAGAATAAAGACATCATCATCAATTGAAAAATTAGTAAAGGTACCATTGACAAATAATATTCCAAGTATGAGAATGAGGTATAAATTTAATCTATTTATTTAGTTATTCTAAAAAAACAAATGATGAAAACAATCCATTCTTACTTAATACTTAGAAAATGAATTAAAATTAGAAGTTGAAAGTAGAAGAAACAACAAGATATAAACCTAGTTATATAAATTGATTATAAGGATTAGAATAATTAATTATTTTTATTTCAATTTATCAAGTTCTTTTAACTTTTTAACTGTATGGTCTTTAAGTGTTTGTTTATGTTACTTCTTCATCAATGCCAGCTTCAATCAATTTAAACTTCAAAGTTTTAATTTATTGTTCCAATAATTAATTTTTTGTTTATAATATTTCTATTTAAGTAACTAAATCTGATTGACGATGTTATTCAAATCTCGACAAATTTTATTTATTATAATTTTATCCCTTTATTATTTTACCCTTTTTTGGAAATCTATTTGTGATATACCCATTTACTAAATCAACAGATTAATTTAGTGGTTACAGATTGGCTTCATCTTATAAAATTGCACTATTCTTTCTTGTATAAACTCAAAAATGTACTTCTTATTAATGACTTCTTCGTCTTTGTTCATACTATTACATAGAATTAGCTCTCGTTTATGTTTTCAGTAATGATTCGTACTATGATATCTATTTAGCTAATTTTGTTTCCAAACTCTTTTTTCTTTCTAGAACTTAATTCAAATGTGTTAAAAGATGCATATTTTCTTAAGTTTTTAAATAGATTTCTTAATCTCTCCATAATAATAGTTTTTTAAATTTTTTATCATTTTCTTAGGAAGATTTTACTAAGAATTGATTTTGTCTGCATAATTCATTAGTTATTTCCCCTGTAAAATGTTTTTGATATAATTATTTTAATTATTAAGGCCAATCCTAAATTTATATATATATAAATTGAATACAGTTTCTCTAAATTCATGAATCATTGAAGTAATATCTTTGATAAATAATTTGATGGCTATTTCTGTTTTTTTATCTTATTCAGTAATATTTTCTGGATTTCTAATATCATTCTTTTCATTTTTACTTATATATTTTTGGTACATTTATTTCATAAAATCTACCCATTCCTAAATTAATAGATAAGTATACTTTTTCTTTTTTCTCATGATAACAATTATATATATCCATAGTAATTTATTTTGATAAATCTTAATATTTTTTACAATTCTATTTTAATTTATCAATATCTTCATTCATAACTTTCATTTAATTAATCATTCTCTTATCTTTTTCTTCATATTATTTTAATTTAGTTGATAATTCATTAATTTCATCTTCTAATTTTGGTATACTTTCTAATAATTCTCTAATTTTTTTATCTTTTGGTTCCATTTCAGTTTGCATTTCATATGTTTTAAAACTAAGTACTAATTTTGATTTTTATAATCCTCCTATATATTTTTAATATTATTTAATCTAATCATTACAATGTGATAATTCTTATTCATGTAAATTTATTTTTTCCATTAATTCTTTATTTTAACTTTATAATTCTTAAATAAATTTTTCAGATTCTTTTTATTTTAAAATTTCTAATTCTAATTGTTATTAAACAACATCAATTTCTTTACAATTAAATTTCTCAGATTTATACATCATTAATTACTTATCTTTTGATGAAATTTCTTTATATAAATCATCAATTTTTTATTTAAATTGTTATTTAGTATTTTCTATATATTCATCTTAGATTTCATCATCTTAAATAATTGATTAATAATTATTTTGTAATGTTTTAATATCATTTTTATTTGAAATGATTGCATCATATAACAATTTTAAATCAGATTGAAATTTCTATTTAATCTCTTTAATTTATTTTTAACAATCATATTCTAATTCTTTCAAGTTTTATTAAAATTTCTATCTTTCTTCAATTAATATTTATTCTAATTATAGATATTTTTCATTCTCAATCATTATTTTATTTTCATAAAGAGTTTCTAATTCTTAAACTGCTTTGAATTGATTATTTTCAATATTTCTAAATAAATTAAAATGTTATTTTTCTTATTGAGTCTTTTCAATCTTAAGTTCTTAATATCTTAAATCTCTAAATTCAATCTCTTCATTAAATTTAGATTCAAATTCAGATTACTACATTAATATTAATAATTTTAATATAAAATATTTCAATATTATAACTTCACTTTCCAAATAATGTGCTTCTGATAATTGGTAATGAATCTTAAAATGTTTATTCTGTTCGAACATCTAATGTGTTCTTACAAACAATCAAACCATCTTTGTTAGTCATCAATATTCCACCAAAACATTTTTTATCATTTTCAGTTTTTGATATCACCTAAAATATATATATATATTAATTACTTCTGATGCTGATTCTTGTAATGAATAATCTTAAACACTTTTAATTGAATTATCAATAAGTGTTCTTTCATCTAAACATTTCTCTTCATCAATCTCAATTTTAACTTCAAATTCTAATCCATTTAATTCTTTTCTTAAAATTTCTTAGAATTCAGAAATAGCATCATCTATTACATTTCTTACATGTCTTATGTCACGATGCAAACATCTTTAATTATATAAAACAAATAATTACCTTACTACAACTTCATGTTCAAATAATTTAATTAATCCTTGAACCATTAAATTTTTCAATAATTCTTCATAAAATTTTTCATCTTATCTAATCATTTTATAAATTTGATATTATGACTATATTAATATGCATATGTACATCAGAGAAAATCTTTGTTAATGCTTAGTTTCTAGCATTCATCAATCTCATTCTTGCCCCATTAACAAGAGCACTATGTTTAATTCTTTCCTATTAAGCCTTCTTCTTAAATTTATTATTAATTTCTTCCTATATGTTCGATTTCTCTTTTTCCACAATTTGCTTTTTCTCTTTCTCAAATTATTTAAATGCCTTGACTTCAATTTCAAAACATTTCTCTCTCGCCTCCTAAAGCACAAATTCAGCCAAAGATATTTAATCTTACATCATTAATAATAAATATTTATTTCTTGTATATTATTAAATCCATTAATCTCAAAGAGATTCTAAATACTAATTATTCATAAGCAAATATATATATATATATAATCTAAATCAACAAAACAAAAAGTTAGGATCAATATTATACTTTTCAGTGAATCTTTATAGCCATTTATTTAATGAAATTGTTGGTACAACCAACATCTATTAATTTTTTTCATTATAATATATTTATTTAGGATAATCTTATAGAAATCTATCTAAATGTTAAGCAATTGCCATAAAGTAATATCCTTGTTTCTCTGGTAACATAAGAATCATTTATTACAAATTTTGATCAATCTATTAAAGTTGAATTACTATTTTTATTTAAGCTTGTTTATTTGTATGAGGATTAAGACTAAAACTAGTTGAAAATATATCAGATGGTCTAGCATTAGCAATTGCTCCTAAAAATTCTAATTGAGTATAAGGAGGATAAGAATAATATAAACAAGCAGCAATTCCTTCATCTAAGGGTTACATTAAGAAGAATGCTATTGAAGTTATAATTGCAGGATTATTCACATCAACTACAAAGCTATTGTTAATTTAAGTGAATTAAGTAATTGCTAATTGTCCTGGTATCATTAAGGCAAATGGTGTTATTATTGGTTATGAAAACATATTTATGTGAAATTATTATTAATAATATATAATTGTAATTTATATATTATGAAAATTACAAGAATATTCTAGAATTCAATAAGTCCATTCTGATATTTTCTAATCTTAAAATATCCTATTTTCATTTTTGTCATTTGTTTAAACACTAAAATATTAAATTTACTTTGGACTGTTTTATAATTACCATGCTGATGATTATTATTTATTAATAAACTATTTATGTTTTTTATTCTTCTTTTCTTTTTCAAATCTCTTAATAATTACTTAAGCTACTTAAATCTTTTCTAAATTTATAGAAAATAATTCATTTATTGCATTATTATCTTAATTTGATAAGAATTTATAGAAATCTTCAAAATTTATTAAGTTTTCATCATGTTTACTATATTCTTTTGTGAGTAAAAAATAACAATAATGATCGATTTTAAGATTTTTGTTCTTAAAAAATGCGAAATATACATTAAAGTCAATTTAGCAATGTAATTATTATTTTATCTATTATAATTCCATTAGTTTTATGCAATAAAATTATAAAAGTTCAAAAACTCTTGCATTTATTTGTATTAAACCTTTGATTTTATATTCAACTTTTCTGAAAGTAATTTCTTATCTTAAAATAGGATTATCTATAGATATAATCATATCAAAAAAACTAATAATATTAATTATATTGTACTCTGAAAAGTTTAGATTGCCATCAAGATCGCTATCAAATACTTTATATATCATTGCTATTCCTTGTACAGACAAAGTTGGAAACTGATCTTAAAGTTGATTAATATTAAGTAACATTGAATTATTAGTCAATGCACTCCAATAACTGTATGACTCAAAATTGTCAAGAGAACATAATGAATGTTTTAAGTTTTCAGCTTCTTAACCAATTTAACTAAGAACATTGAAATATTAATCCAAAGTGATCATATAATAGTTTTAATATTAATTTGTTATATATTGTAGAATGAATTCAAATTAATCAGATCAATATTCTTCTTCTTCTTCATAATTATCATATTCACTATGACAGCAACTATGAATAAAAGGTCCATATTCAGATATTAGATCATTCATATTATACTCTGCTTCTGTAAATTCCATTTGATCCATACCAACATATTCATAAGCATATACATATGCCTTTTTCCTAAACATCTTAATGAAATCTTCTTAATATGATTACATATATTTTTTAAATCCATTAGAATTTCCTAAAAATCCAACAATATTTTCATGATCAATATGTTAAACACTTGTATGTGTTCTGTAATGAGTATCATGACCAAGAAATTAATATAGATCATCTTTTCTAATTAATAAAGATTGAGATTCAGGCATTTCAAAACAATTACCTCTCAATTAAATTTGATAAGAGATATATTCATTGGGTAAGTAATCTTAAAAAGAGCATAATTTATATTGTTTATTTAGAATATTAGTAATACTCCAACCACTCTAATTTATAATCATGTAACTAGGTTAAAAAAAATGTAATCTTGGAAATGGTATCAAATTTAAAGCCAATTTTTTCATTCCACCATTTATAAATCCTGGAAATCTATATGAAGCAGTTGTTTAAATTAAACTCTCTGCAATAATTTTGTTATAATTATCATAATTTGAATCTAAATTATTGTTATTGCATATATATTATAATGCAACATTATCAAAAACTGTCACTATATCTACAGTTTCAATCATTTAATGCAGAATTAATACTGTATTATATATTTCTAAATAATTATGTATAACTCCTTGTGAAAATACAGGATTGCAATGAACTATCTTAGTTAAATCCTTTTCCCGAAAGTATTATATTAAATTACTTGCCATACCCGAACCACTTCCACCTCCTGTTGAAAAGAACATCATAATTCCTTAGAGATTGCCTGATTATTCAAAATATCTATTTAAAACATGTTTGCATTTATCCATTAGTTCAGCTCCTTCTGTATACTTTCCAATTGCAAAAAGATTACCACTTCCACAATTCATTGAAAAACAGCAATTAGGATCTATAATCACATCCTTCTATAGTAATAGTTTATCAATTTAGGCTATTCATATAACATATTAATACATGATTCTAAGTCTAAAAATAAGCATCTTGGAATAAATTGCTATCGAGAATTTTCATTGTAGAAAACATTGATTTTCTTGTTATATCTATCTTAATTAATTATTTCTTGATGATTATTTAAACAATGATCATAATTTAATTGTTTAATGAATTCTAATCCTATATTAATTCCACTCTATCCAATTCCTATAATAATAATTTCTTGCATGTTAATAAATATAAACTTTATTTTACATTTAAATGTTTAATATATAAATCAAATTAAATCTATATTCAATGATCAATTCAAATAGATCACTATCTTTTTGTAGCCATTGTTTAAGAAAAATGAATTAAGTTTTTCAATTAAGTTAATTTCTTTTGTTAATTACATGTCATCTTAATCATTTCTGGCATCTCAGTAATTATTAAGTATTTATCAGCATTCTTAAATTATTAATCAAATTTATACTTTTATTATTGATTCCAATACAGAACCAATTTAATCCTTAAAACCCTTCTTCTTTTTATAACAATCCTTAAATTATCTACAAAATGCTTCTTAATTTGTAATCTTATCTTAAATTATATACAAAAAATGAATATTTCTTTATAATTTAAGTTTCAATCTTATTTCCAATTTTATTTAAATTATTTCACAATCTGATGCATTTAACTAATAAAATCAACTTATTACAATTATTTAATTCAATTTACTCTCATAATCTTATAATGAACATTATAAAATATATCTAATTTAGTCTTCTTTAATATTTATAATATTGTATTATAAATTTAAATCTTCCATGTTGCAAAATTAATTTTCAAAAGTATTCAAACAACCAATAACTTTTATAACGAATTACAAAAAGAAATCACTTGGTTTTCTAACAATATACACTACAATAGACTATAGTAATAAGTTATTCTAATTACATCTTAGTTTTCAGGACATTTCTTATCCTAATTCAAAGCCTAATTAATTTTTATCACTTAATCATCAGCCACTCTTTGAGTATCAAATATAGCTGAAATCTCATTACTATTAAAAGGATAAGATTTATATAAATTTTTTATGGATTTACAAAGAATTTAAAGGAAAAATACATTTGTATGTCTCAATAAATCTTAATTTAAATCCTCATTAACAAATTATTTACGATGAATAATTTAATCAAATCTATTACCATTTTTTTATTATAAAGCCTAAGATTTTTTATTTTCAGACATAAGAATTTATTAATCAAACTTTGTATTAATTTCTAAATATTTTTAATTTCTAATAGAATAATAAGGTTCATAATTCTGATCATACACTTTTTGTTTCTAAACCAAAATGCATATCTATTTAGAACATCTTTTAAAACAGTTAAATTATTCTTAAAGTATACTCAATTAAAAGAACTTTTTATGTTATTATTAATTTAAAAAACCGTTTTAATTTTCAACATTTCTTAACTAGCTTTGAAGTGGTAAAATTTCCTCATTTATAGGAATTATCTTTTACTTTATTTCATTTTTTTATGATTCAAGTTGATTTATTTCTTAAACAAGTTTCTCTACAATTATTTTTTGAGAATTAATACAATCCTTCATTTTTTCTGATAATAATGAAATTTTAGTGGTATTTTCCAATTCTATTCCAATTTAAGGATAATATAATTAACCATTATACGCACTTAATTAATTATTTTCAATTCTTATTTAGATCAAAAAATCAATTTAACAATTCATCAATTCAAAATAATCAAAAAGTGGTTTAAAGGCTTTCTAATTATTTTCTTTATTATTTATAGATTCTAATTAAGAATGTAATCGTATTAGTTCACTTATTTAATATTATTAAGATTCATTTTCACTTTCTCCATATAGTTTTGCTTTTACTGATTTGAATCTTGACTAAAATTTTGGGTAAGTTTTTTAAATTTCTACATTATATAGAGTTGGAAGAGAATTCAAATTATTTTAATTTTCTTATTGATTCCACTTAGTAATTGATTTTGAATTTCTTTCTTACACTTTTAAAGTAGGTCTATCTTTTGTCTGAGATTTTTTTTCTAGCATAAAAATTTTTAATAATTCTTAAAATAAATGTAATAATTCATTATTGATTAAATAAAATAAAAATTTTATATATATAATCAACATAATCATGACATTGACTCTCTTTTGGACGATTATTAATTATGAAAATTTTTACTTAACCTTGGTTTCTATTTATATACCTTGGCCTATTCCTTAATATATATAAGTTTTTCTGGTTCTCCTTAATTATATCTTGTAAATTATAGAGAACTTTCTGCTAATTTTATCTAGATATATATTTTTTGATTTACTTCAAAATTTATTTTCTATAATAATGATTAAGTAAATTAAAACAAAGGAGATTATTCTTCTAAATTCTTTTTTAGAAAACTTTATAATTTAAGTAATTTTCCAAAATCAAGTGACATTTTTAAATTGTGAATTATTAATTTGCAAGCATCCTTAAATTTCCAAGGAATTTATCCACAATTTTAATCAAAGTTAGGTATATCAATAATTGGTTGAATTGTATCTATAAATTAATTATGATATTACCTGCAAATAATAATTATCCACTTTCTAATATATTAGAGAACTAATAATTAACTTAAACATTTTGAAAATATCCATTAATATTTATTACACAAAATTCTCCATCTCCCTAATTTTTCTCTTTGTAATCAATTAATAAATGTTCTTCATTTGATTACAATAAGAAATCATCTTAAATATCTGGCATCTTTAAATTTATTTTTTGTTTTTTTAAATCTAAGTTTGCTTCATCAAATGTTAATATTATCAGATTTGATCCTATTGATGATTCAGGTATTATAAATTATGAATTTTCAATTGAAATTTTATAGTTAAAACTGTCTTTTTCCTTGATAAAATCTTCTTCTTATTTAATTTATAATTATAAATCAAAATCCTTTTGATATCTATCCTTCAATTCATTTAAGTTTTTTTATAAGATTTCCTCAATTATATGTTTGAAAGCTTCTAATTCTTTGAGATATCTTGAAATTAAATAGAATTTAACATTCTTTATAATTATTACATTATTTTCTAATTTAAAAATAAACAGCTATTAATCATCAATAGGTTCTATTAAATTTTAATAAAGTTATTATTCATTATTATTATTTTATGGTTTCATCTCAATTTAAGATAATGATAATTCTAAATTAGTTTAGTTTTTTTTGCTCATTTAAATTTGATGAAATTAAAACAAAAAAAAATCTTATTCTTATGCTTATAAAATAATAATTAAGGAATCTATAAATAATTCAATTGCATATTTATAAGATTTTTTCTAATTTTTAATATTTTTAACAAATAAATTTATTCCAACAGACTTTTCTCTTTATTCATTTATAAATAACTCTTATTAAAAAATAAACTTTAATAAATGTTATTTCAAAGATATTGATTCTTCAATATTAATTAAGTAGAAACTATTAATAGCTATTAATAAATCTTAAATTTTTTATTAAGAAAGTATGATTTTAGCTTATTCAATTTAGAATTTTACCAAAGGATATGAATTCTAAAATGATAAATTAATATGTAATGCATATGAAGCTCTTTAAGTTCCTGTATCTTTACCAGGCATCACTAATAGATTTTCTTTTTATTTTCCCATAATACTGATTTAAATTTCATTAACTGATAAACTAAGTTCTTCTTTTTATTTAATTACATTAATAATTTTGATATCAATTTAAGATACCTAATTAAAATTAAATATAATGAAATCACATCTAATTATTTAATCTTCCTCATAAGAATTAACTGATTATCTATTTTTCTATAATGAAACACCTGAATTTGTGCTTGGATAGAAGCTTTAAAATGTTCTTTTTTAAAGATTATTTCCTCTAACTCTTCCCATCAAATGCAATTAAATGAATGCTCTTAATTAAATTAATTTAAAGAAGGTTTCATTAGATTTTATATAGATATTTTAAATCAAAGCACAAACAATTACATCATTGAGTAGTTTTAATGGATTTTATTTTAATTGTAACTTTTCTTTTTCTTACTTAATAAGATCTTTATTAATTAAATTAAATGCATTTTCTTAAACATTTTTAATAGTAAAAATATTTTTGAGTATAGTTATAAGATTATAAGTTGAAAATTAATTACTAAATATAGCTTTTATATTATCTATTGCAAAAAAGATTTTTGTTTTAGAGTGTTTTTCCTTGAAAAAATCATCTATTACACAGGAGAGCAAATGAGATCTTAAGGGTTTATGACAATAATATAACAAATAAATAGGGTCTTAATAATAATTATTACAAGATATTTGATAAGATTATTACATATGATCTTTATCATCATATTGTATAAATTCTTAATTGAACATTTCAATTTCTTTATTTCTGCAATAAAATACAAATTTATCATCAAGTTTATCTCCTAACATTTGGGATTCTTGGACTATTAATGATGGTTGGAATAAAATATTGTTTATATCAGGATTATTTTCATTAATTTTATCTTATGAATATGGCTAATATTATTTTTTTGGGCCCATTTCTTTAAGAGATTTATTTCTTTCTAATTGAGTATGAGTATTTGTATTGGTATGTGCATGTTTATCTTTATCCAATTTATTAATACTGCTTTGACGAGATCCATCACCGCATTATGGAGTTTTTTAACAATGAATAGCAATAGTGTCTTTAAAATATCCTTTATCATGAGTAATGATAAATAATGGTATTTCAATTAGTGTAATATAAATTGTACTTTTTGTGGATTTTGGTGTACTAGCAAATTAAATTCTAATTCCATCAATTCTTTTTTTTTCCTTTAATGATTACCAGGAATTAGATTTCATATTAACAGATTCTTTCAACTTTCTTTCCTTTTATCTTTGAATTATCAATTAATTTTCGAATTCGAACAATGTAAACAAATTAATTTCATTATCAATTTTTGGCACTACACCAAAAACAATATTTTTTAATTAAAGACTCTTCCTATATTTGATTATGCAATGTTTACAATCCTTTTTTTATTTTTTATGATCATTTAATAGCAATTGCAATTCTGCCTTTATTAAGCTATCTTTTGTCATTGAATATCTGACTTCAGAGTATTATTTTTGATGTTAACTTTCTAATTTCTTATTCAATATCATTAAAAGCTCTATAAAGCAAATCTGAGAATCATTTATTTATAAATCTAATGATGGAAATTAAATATATAATTTTCTATCTGTTAATAAAGGATGATTTTAGATTAAGGAGTCTAATTAAAATGAAATAAATTATGTTTTCAAAATTTATGATTTTATTCCAGATATTTTATTTTAAGATTTTATATTAGTTTAACTTGCCATATTTGATTATATCTTTTATTCTTAATTTAATGTGGCTGAATGTTTAATTTGATGTGATGACTACCCTTATCGATTTGAATTTTTATTTTATTAATACTAAGAAGGGGAATTTAATTATTCTCTTCCATTCTTTGGCCCTTACATTTGTTTTTCATAATGTTTAATCTCTTCATTATAATATTTATAATCTATTGAAAAATATTTGTGAGCAATTGATATTTTTTCAACTACTGCTTTTTTTATAGAGTAATATCTTTATTAAAGAATGAAAGTAGACTTATTTTATTAAGTAAATATTTAAAAACAATTTTGATATTCTGTGTCATCCAAATTGACTGTTTAAATTAGAAGATTTTTTAATTGAAACTTTAATTCTGTTTTAATCTTACTAGAAATAGAATCTGAAACTATTTTTATTTTTTATTTTCCGTCCATTTTTAATGAGAATTTCCATTATGGCTATATCTAAACTACTTTATTTAAAGGTTTGCTTTTAACAATACATTCGAGTAATTTGTGATCTTCTTTACATTATCTATATGCAGGAGACTTAAATATTTCTTATTTTTAATGCTGCATAAAATGCAATAAAGAAGACACTGTTTTTGTTGATAGTAATGTTTAGAAAGGGTGCAACTAAATTATTATTTCACTATATTATGCCGATTAAATTGGAATTGTGCCTTCTTTTTACAATCCTTTCTTTTAATCACTATTTGAAATGATTCTATATTCAGATTATTCACCTTGAAGGGATATACAAATCTACAATGTACACACTTCTTTCTATTTTGATATTGACATATTTGGGAATGTTAATTTCTCCTTTAGATTGTAAATACAAATTGGGAGAATAATTTCTCCATATTCTTCTATAAAAGGTATAAACAAGATTCTTCTGATAATGTCGACTAGCTTATTGTGAGCATCTGATATAAATAAACTTTTATCATTATTATCACATTATACCCAATGGTTTTGTTTATCTTTTTCATAAGAAGATATTGCTGCATTTCTTATAAATTCCCATTTTTTTTCAGAATATTATTATCTTGATATATGTAAAAAACAATTATCTTCTTATTCTTATCTATCATCAAAATACTTATCATATTATTTAAATTATTCTATAGTAAAATCTTGGAAATTATTCTTATCTTTTTCATAATCATCTAAAAAGGATTTAACGTTTCCCATTAAATTTTATTTTAAAAATTCACCCAATAATTAATAACAAAGTTCACTATTTAGAAATTGTTATGAGTCATTATTAATTGAAATCTCAAAAATTTCATTAAAGAAATCTGAATATTTTATATGTGAATATTTCTGGGGATTTTCAGATTATTCTATTTTATTGTTTTATTACTATTAATAACATTATGATTATGATAAAAATTATTATTATTATTATTATTATTATTATTATTATTATTATTATTATTATTATTATTATTATTATTATTATTATTATTATTATTATTATTATTATTATTATTATTACTATTATTACTAAATTTATAACGAGGAAAGATGCTTTAATGAAGATATTTATTAGTTTATATCAGAGAATAAGGGTGATTATATGCTTGTCAAATTATCCTTTTCTTCCATTACTTTTAATAACATTCCTGGAGCTATTATTCTAATATCTCCAATATAAATTCTATCTAACAGTTCTTTCGTTTTCTTAATAGATGGAGTTTAAATTGCTCCATTTTAATAAATATTTAAAGGTACCCTTATACCTATAAAATTTATCATTAACACAAATTTTTAATGAAATTGTTAATCATTAATTTACTTCGAATCAAAGCTATTGAATTTTTCAAAACTATTAGATGTTTAAGAAACAATAGATCCTACTCCATTTAAATCCTCAATATCTTCATAAAAACTGTCCACTTCTTTGGCTGTATGAAATGACTTCTCTTCATTTTATTTCTAAGCATCATAGTAAACTTAATTCAATGTATTTATATGAGATGATTATCTTGATTTCTTTCTAGAATACGCTGCCTTTTTTAACAAACGTATATGATATTTACATTGACAAAATTAAAATATTTTTGTATTTTCAGGAGTATATTTGACATAATTTGCAATTCTAGATTCAAATAATAAAATGAAAATAGAATGTATATCTAAAGTAAATTAAATATTAATCTAATCAGGACGATTATTTTCCCCTTTTAAATAACTTGATAAGACGTTAGTTTTATCTCTTTCTAAAATCTCATATAAACTAATTTTTTCATCTCCTTCCAATTCAATTGGTATGTCATCATTTCTTTTAGAATGATCTTTAAAAGAATTTTGATTATTGATGGTATTAGTCCAAATTTCTAATAATGGCTTAACACTTTATTTATTTTGTCCATCTTTTGATGAATTATAATATCTTTTAGCTTCTATCCTAATTTCTTGAAATGCCCATTCTCTATACTTTAATAAGTCCTTTAAAGATAGATCTTCTTCACACTTTGCTATTTTAGATTCATCTTTGGCTGTCCATGATGATAGCCATGGAACTAAAATAATAGTTTACTTTCTTTTATATAATTCTATATATCTTTTCATTAAAACAAGCTTTTTTGATGAATAACCTAAATCTAATTTTTTACTCTTCTATTTTAGGATAACAGATTTAATGAAATATTTCCACCATTCTGAATAAGCATTCTTAATATCTTTTGTTGGTCTTAAATGATAATTATCTTAAATCACTTCTTAACTTGAGAGTGTTTCATTTAATTTAATTAAATATTCTTTTTATTCTTTATTCAATTGAATAATAATTGGAGATTTTACAACTATCTATAAAACTTAGATTGATTGAGTTAATTGTTCATAATTTCTATTTTTAATATATTTGATTTCTATATCTATTGGTGTTAAGATCATTTAATCTTCTTTTTTTTAAAGAATGGTGGAAGGATCATTTTTAAAAGAGATACTTAGTTTTTTTATTTCAAATATCTTATAGGTGGAATTAAGATCATTATTGAATATTTATTTAAACTCTTTGTCTGTCGCCTTAATTTAGGCATCAAATTTAACTCGCAAGATTGTTTCATAACCAAATATTGAATGATTAAAGAATCTTAGATTAAACTACTTAATTGTTATTGTTAAATTATTGTATATTCCATCGACAATTTTTTATATCCAATTTGGTGGAGATAGTTTTTCAAAATATTTTGCCATTTGTTCTTCCCACAATTTAAGTTTATGTTTCTTCAAATTATCAATTCCTTGAGTCTAACGATCTTTGTTCTTTGCAATTTAATTAGCCTCTTATATAGTACAAACTTGCAGGTCTATTCCTTCTATGATTATTTCTGGTTGTTGTTTTTTGTAATTTAAAGGCATCTTTAAACAATAAAATTGATGAAACTTACATTAAGAGTAATCTAATTGATTTTACCATCAATTATGTATAATGGAAATTTGAAATTGAGTAATGCTTACTTTTTGATGCACAAATTCTTCAGCACAATGTTTGATGATACTCCCAAAGAAAACTTAAATTAAGGGACTCATTACTTTAGCCATGTTGTTTTATGAGAAATCTTACAAATATTCTAAAAGATAGGATTAAAGTCTTTTAATAAAATATTCTTCAATATCCTTTGCCATTTAACTTATTTAATTTAATCATATAATAACTAAGAAATAGAAGAGATTCCTTTATTCAAAAAATATAAATTGATCTCTTAAAACATTATATTATAACAACCAACATAAAAAAATAAGATGGAATATCAAAATAATTATTTTATTGTAAAAATGAAAATGATAATAAATAACATCATTTTGGATAAAGAATGTCATAATGTCGAGGTCTTTATAATCAATTAATAAATATAGAATTTGGATCTGCATCTTCTGGAATTTAAAAAATAGCGGCATCGAAGATGGCAATATTCCCATCCAAATAGAACATCCTAATTGGAATTTGTAAGTAGTTATACAATGATATGATTTAAATCTTTATTAAATAATTTTTTATTACTTAATCTGCTTCCTTATCAATTGGATCAACTTCTTATTTACAAAATATTACAACTGTTCCTGTTTCTATGTAACTTCTTATATAAATGAATTTGCTTTGATATAAAAAGATGTCATCATTTTCATACACATAATAAGGTAATCAGATGTGACTTTATTGCAAAATGCGTCTACTATCCCTTACTTATTAATGTTGTTTGGACATAATTTTATTTATTTCATAATATCCTATATATATTTAAGAACTTACATCATAAAAATCATCAATAACAATTAATTCATATCCAACAGCTGTTAAATCTGCCTTTGAATTGAAAATGATAGTACTAAATTTAGTTAATATTTGCTAATCTTTTGATTGAAGATATATTCAAATATTCTAAACAGAACTGCTCTATAAAAGCAGCTACCATCTCTCCTCATTCTTCTAAAAAATGGATATGATTGACTGATTTTCTAAAATTCCTTTCAATCATTTACATTAACCTTTTTAAGAAATCCTTAATTTTCTAAATATTCTGATTCTAATATTTATGGTTCTATTGGCTAAGTAATAATGAATTGATCTTGGGCTTCTATTTGGTTTTTTATTTTATCCAATTACTTTATATGCTATTCATATAATTCTTGATTATATGCATATTGATTAGAAGATTATTAACTCATTATTTTTTATTTATTTTTTTTGGTATAAATTATTATTCAAATCCATTTTCTACTTCTCTATTCAATTTTATTAGTTTTCTTTACACTTTGCACTATCGATGAGTGTTCACTATCTATACAATCCTCTCATGCTTTTCTGAAGACAGAATATTCTCAGGAATCTACTGATTGACTTAATTTGATTATTGCCTTTAAATGTTATTCTACCCAACACAACTTCCCATTATTTAAAATATTAATGGACTTACAAATTTATATAAATTATTAGTTCTTTTCAATAAATCAAAACTACCCTTACATTTCAGATCATGAACAATAAAAAGTTCCTTACTCTTTCATTTGCCTATTTTCTTAAACTTGATCATTTATAGTAAATTCGTTATTAATAAAATATTGCTTTTTAGTTATTATTTTAAATTCAATAACAAAAATTGTATAAGTTCATCTCATACTCTATTTTAAAATTTCAATTTTATTTGATGTTGATTTTAATCAAGAGAAGTTAGATTTGCATTTTTATAATTTAAAGAATAATTTAAAATTAGTAAATCATTATTCAACGTTTTAAAAATACATTTCATTTGCATCAAAAAGTCCGAAGAATTGGATTATAAGCGAAGGTACGATATATAAGAAAAAAAGTTTAAAAAGCAAAAATACAACTACATTTCTATCCTAATATAAATAAAAAATTCTAGAAATACAAAACCTATATTTAATAAAAATTCAAAATATTTATTAAGATAATAACACATTGCGAAAAAACGATATAATTTAAGATAAAAATCAATTAATTAAGAAAACATTAAATTTTCTAAGAAATTTTTTTGAAATTAATGGTTTAACAGCATTTTGCAATCTCATTATATTTTTAGAAATTCTTTCAAAAATGGAATTATTTGGATTTTATGAATAAATTAAAAAAATTAAGACAATTTATATCAATCTTCTTCATAATTTTGTTGATTTAAATGCTAAATGGAAATATATTAAGTATGGATGGGTTGGATTTCTGATTAAACAATGATCTAATTTTCTGATTTTAAATTTAATGCTTTCTATAATTGCATGTCCGATTAAATAAGTTTATACAATGAGAATTGCAATGTACATTCTTAAAATTACTTTCTCATAATGATTTTATTTTTTGGCCCTAATAATCTTACGATAAAGATGCTAATTGGAATTTCAAGGTACATACTATTCTTAATATTATGTTTAAAATCTTTAAATTTTAATGGATTAATAATAGGAAAATGGTGTAATTCACTTTTAGAGATCTTAATTTAGCTTTTATAATTTATTGTGATAGTAAAAGTATTATTTAAATCAGATTACTCCTCTAATAAAGTGATTGTTATTTGATTTGGATTTTTTTCGAATATATAAAATATTAAATTAAAGAATAATTACCTAACTTTACCAGAATTTGAATAAATTTATTGACATTTTAATTTATTAATTAATTCTATTTAAATATTATTCTCAGGAATAAGATTTTTTGTTATCTAAATTACCGAATTTATTAGCTAAATGATATTAAAAGATGTTAAAGGATTAACATTACAAGATAACTAAACAAAATCGATTAGATTTGTAAATTAATTCCAAGCCTTTATTAGTTAACTTTATTGCTTGAACAATATTGTTTAAACTTAAAAAGACAACTTTTATAAATTTGTTTTCTAATTAATAAACGCTGCATCATTCATACATAATCTTAAAGAACAATTAAGAATATTCATCAAATATTTTATTATGAGATTTTAATTTTCATATTTAAGTTTCAATTGTTCTACTTAAGTTTTTGCTTATAACTATTTTATTATTACCAAAGCTTATGGATGAGTATGATGATGCAGTTTATAAACAACGATTTGCTAAACTTATTCATATTAATTACATTTAAAGTTTCATCAATCATTCCATCTAATTCAACTTTCTGCTTATGCTTTTTCAAGAATTCAACCAATCTAGCATCATTAACCTTTTAAGTCTTATTTAGAAAATAAAATAAAAACAATTCTAGAGATAATTTTCCTGAAAAATTAAAAATATTATCCTCTATCAAATTTTCTAATCTTTTTGATTTCGGACGAATAATTACATTTCTTATTTTTTATTTGAAATCTATTTATTAAAACTCATTAACTCTTTATTTAGTTTTTTAATTGATCAGTTAAATCTATTTAGAATCATCGCAATATTAAACTTGAAATGTTTCAATCATTTGTTCTTTTTCAATAAAACTCTAAACAATAGCTTTACAGGATAATTTTAAAAATTATTTTCTTTTAATAATTTCTTACTGAATCTTATACTAAATATCAAGGAGTATCATTAAAGAGAATTTAAAAACTTAAGACCAAAAAAGATTAGATTCATGAGGGTCAGCTGCTAAATTAAAACCAAATATTGGTATTAACATTAAATACCGAGTTTTAATGTCGAATGAATTTATAATTCTAAATTTGAGTTAAAATCTTACGCAAGAGTTCCTAAGCAAATAAAATAACCATCTAAGTAAGTATCTTAATTTGGTGGGATTTTCATTAGCCGATTGAAAGGGTAAAAAAAATTAAAAAGCTCTACTATTACAAGCAATAAGTATTTATAGTAAATTGATGTTTTGTTCACATATTTATAAGAAACTATGATAAAAATCAATCCAAAAGCATTAAAAGCAAAAGAGGACCAATTATTTTCTAGGCCTTTTTAAATTGCAAATATAAGAAGCAATAATAAAATCAACACTTTTTAATTGTGTTGAATAGTAATTGTTTATTGATTTTGTATTTGGGTGAATTGTTTCTCTAATTTCTTATCAAGTATTCTGTGAAAAAATAAAGTCATATATTATTATAATTATATTATTATTTTTAATGAGAAATCAGATTTAATGGAAATATAGCCAAAAAAAAAGCATAATTGTTATTATGGGGATAGAATTAAAATCAATCATCTTATTAAGCTTATATAATTCTTTATAATATAACTTTCTCCAAACCCATAGAATTTCTAAACATAATCTATTCATTCAACCCAAATTTCTTTTTCACTAAATTTGAATGAGGAAAAATCTCATCCATGTATGAGAATTCTTCAAAATTAAAATATGGCTTGAAGTCCTGTCTTCTTGAATGAATTTATGATAGTTTATATTATTATAACTTATTTGCTTATTAAACATAATTGCAGATCTATTATTAGAGTTATGTTTTATCCTTTGTATTAAGATTAATTTAATAAGAGGGTCTAGGCATTTTCTTAGCCTTTGGTCTAGGAATTTTGTCAACACTCATTTTTTATCTTCTCAATTAATTAATCACTTAAGTGGGAGGTAATCTAAGTTATCTTTACTAATGCAACTAACTGACCATATTGTCGTATTAGTCATTTTCTGTTTTTAAATATTAATTTATTTGTGAATGCTTATCGCTTTTAATATATTGAGTTATTGACCCAGTCTTATCATATTTAAAGGATAGCTATGTTTTGGATGTCCCAAGAAGTTGCTTATGAGTTTGCTTTTCAAGAAATATTATAGGAAGAATTTCTTTATTCATCAAATACAAAATAATAATTAATTAAACCAAATAAAAATGATAGTATTAAGTGAAAATAGTAAAGATTATCTCTATATAAATTGAGATTTAAAATAGTACATCATGACTTTGTTTTTAACTTGTAAATTTTAGAGTGGATTTTTATTTTAGATAACTGCAAACAATATAATCTTATGTCATAATTTTACAAAATTCCTTATCTTCATTTTCTTTATAAATATCTAATTGTAATAGTAATAAATTATGTNAATTGATGTTTTGTTCACATATTTATAAGAAACTATGATAAAAATCAATCCAAAAGCATTAAAAGCAAAAGAGGACCAATTATTTTCTAGGCCTTTTTAAATTGCAAATATAAGAAGCAATAATAAAATCAACACTTTTTAATTGTGTTGAATAGTAATTGTTTATTGATTTTGTATTTGGGTGAATTGTTTCTCTAATTTCTTATCAAGTATTCTGTGAAAAAATAAAGTCATATATTATTATAATTATATTATTATTTTTAATGAGAAATCAGATTTAATGGAAATATAGCCAAAAAAAAAGCATAATTGTTATTATGGGGATAGAATTAAAATCAATCATCTTATTAAGCTTATATAATTCTTTATAATATAACTTTCTCCAAACCCATAGAATTTCTAAACATAATCTATTCATTCAACCCAAATTTCTTTTTCACTAAATTTGAATGAGGAAAAATCTCATCCATGTATGAGAATTCTTCAAAATTAAAATATGGCTTGAAGTCCTGTCTTCTTGAATGAATTTATGATAGTTTATATTATTATAACTTATTTGCTTATTAAACATAATTGCAGATCTATTATTAGAGTTATGTTTTATCCTTTGTATTAAGATTAATTTAATAAGAGGGTCTAGGCATTTTCTTAGCCTTTGGTCTAGGAATTTTGTCAACACTCATTTTTTATCTTCTCAATTAATTAATCACTTAAGTGGGAGGTAATCTAAGTTATCTTTACTAATGCAACTAACTGACCATATTGTCGTATTAGTCATTTTCTGTTTTTAAATATTAATTTATTTGTGAATGCTTATCGCTTTTAATATATTGAGTTATTGACCCAGTCTTATCATATTTAAAGGATAGCTATGTTTTGGATGTCCCAAGAAGTTGCTTATGAGTTTGCTTTTCAAGAAATATTATAGGAAGAATTTCTTTATTCATCAAATACAAAATAATAATTAATTAAACCAAATAAAAATGATAGTATTAAGTGAAAATAGTAAAGATTATCTCTATATAAATTGAGATTTAAAATAGTACATCATGACTTTGTTTTTAACTTGTAAATTTTAGAGTGGATTTTTATTTTAGATAACTGCAAACAATATAATCTTATGTCATAATTTTACAAAATTCCTTATCTTCATTTTCTTTATAAATATCTAATTGTAATAGTAATAAATTATGTAATCACAACGAAAACTAAATTATAACAATGAATATTTAATAGTAAATAATAATAATATATTGATAAATAAAATCCCTCTAAATCCATCATCACCAAATTTTTAATTTTTTTAGATTTTTTCATAGAATCTATTATTATGAATTTGAACTTTATAAAAAATTTATAGTTAGTAGAAACTTAAAAGATAAAATTAAGAATCAGAAATTTTATTTAACTTTGATCTTGAATGTATATTTCAATATCGAATTAGTATTAATTGAGATCTAGTCTAAATTTACAACCCGTTAATAAATTTAACATCTTGGATTAGGCTGAATTATCTGATCCTTATCTATAAATTGAGTTTGATATTTCTATATGACTTTGCCTTGAGAAAACTTCTAATTGCAACTTTGTTCTGTCTGAGTAAGAATAAGAAAATGGAGAATGCAAGATGTATGGATAATAGAAACTGTAAGGTAAGTGTCTATCATATTTATGACGATAGATATCTAAAAAACCTAAATGGGCAATGACATAATGGATATGAAAAGAGAGTAGTAGTTGAGAATTAAACTAAAATATCAAGGTCACTTTAAAAAAGGTAATTAGAGAATTTCAATATCAAATTTACAGTTGTGTGATACATTTTTATAGAAAATTAAATTTGAGATTCGGTATAGACGTTCTTATTGTAATAAAGATAAGGAGTGTTAGTATAGAGCCTTTTGGAGACCAAAGAGAACATCAACCAGAAATTTTGAGATTTCTGATTTTCAAAATTAGAATATTATTTATTTATTATAAGAGAAAAAGAAGGCGATCATTATATCAAAATTATAGTAGCAGAAAACCTTTTTATAGGTATCCAATTGGTATGAATTTAACATTTTGTTGTTATTTTTGGAAAATCATTAAAAATTCTTGTTTTAATGAATATTTCAAATAATAAATATATATAAGATGATGAAAATTGCATTTACTAATTAATGAAGTTCAGCCCAACATTGATGCCTCTTTGACTTCCAATTATTTATTAACATTTTTTTATACTTTCAAAATTTGGTTTATAGTCTAAGTTTTTATTAAAATTCTTACTTTTCTGCATAAATAGCACTCATTTGATTTTTATATCACATCTTCAGCACACTGTTAACAGATGCCTCCATGACGACATGGTACAAAAACTATATTTGGAGTATTTTCATAGCAAACAAGACATTTTTCTTAATTCTCACTTGATTCACCATCAGATTTAATAGATTTGATAGACCGAACTGGTTCTTCTTCTTATTCTTATTTTGAAACAGTAACTGGAATTTCTTCTCTTTTTACTTTTACTTAAATTAAATGGTTTATTTAATACCATTATCAGTAATAGCAGGTTTTTGTATATCTAAATCAAGTTCATCTTTTTTTTTATTGATAATCATGGAATTACTGGCTGCAGGCTTTTAGAGTATTTTTTTCCAAGTTTCTCTCATTGTTGAACCTTATAGATTAGATCTACCCGATTCTAAATCTTAATGAGATTTTTGTCTTTTTTTGAATTCAAAAGAAGCTTTATCAAGAACAGCAAAGTAAGTACAAGATAATTTTATCAGATATAAAGGGATTCCTAACTTCACAAATTCTAGTTTCTTTGTTTAGTGTGGAGAATTAAGTTATCTTGAATTTGGAGATTGTACTGTTTATTATTAATCAATATCATTCTAATCTGAGATTCCTTAAACATCTTTTAAATAAGCTCTAAGAAAATATTGAATAATATTACTTAATTTATCTGTAAAAACAAAGTGTGAAAATGAGAAGAAATAATGAAAACAATGTGATCACTACTATATATTTAGCAGTTTCAGTAAGGCTAATTAATTGATTACCCTCATAAAATTCAGCTGTTCTTAAAATAAACAAAAAAGGAAACAATGTAAATCCAATGAGCATTATAAATATCCATAAGTTTCCTGCCACTAACAAATACTTAAATATATACAGTAATGACATTGCTATTTTTTTTTGATGATGTTAACTAATGTTTCAATGCAACTGACGAATGAGATGAATAATAATAATGCACAAACTACAAGAAAAACCCATAATAAGAGAAAGATCTAGATCCAAGACCAAGAAATCTTTGATTCCCATTTAAGTGTAATTAACAAAAGTTGGAGACAACACATACTTTTTAGGAATTATAATATCTCAATATATATAATTATTTTACTAATGCAGTACTAGTCTTTGTTGGTGCTTTGATTTTTTAAACCAGTTTCATAATTAGGAGTAAAGATGAAACTGCTAACATCATAATAGTGATGAAATAGATTTTGAATTCTTAGACTTCATAATAAAATACAATGAATATCTATTAAAAAATTGATGCATACTTTAAAGAAGAATAAAAACATGGTTTCTATGAGTTACCAAATGCAATCATCTCCTTTTCTATAGTTATAGTATATCAGAATAAAAATTGTTATTAAGTCCTATATCCACAATTATAAGAGCACATATCGATGACTATATTTCCAATGCATATAAGTAAAATAATTAACAAAGAAAGCTTATAGAAATAGATTGAACATAAGAGACTTGATCATTTAAGCATGACAAGAGATTACCTAATTTGTATTTTGAATACCTTGTCATCTGTAAGAGTAATAATGCTGTTTGAATAATCTTGTTCCCTATTTTATACTTATCTTGATTATCTATTGTTATTTAAATACTTCATACAATTCTCTAAAAAGGGGTAGGTTTTAACTAAATGTTGGAGATAAAAAATTTCTTCTTCTAGTTGACACTTGTTAATCGTCTTCTATTTGAATTTACGAGGGTCTCATCCTAACTGATCCCAATTATGATTCTGGCATTTAGCTACAATTAAAAATAAGTTTTACATCATAGTTTTTGAGATAATATAGTTTATTATCAATAATAATTCAAAAACAATATAATTATTTTTTCATTTTCTCAATTAATGTAATCTATATATTCAAATAATCACCACTTATGTTTAAGCTTCGCTTCCAGCATTCCCTATGACTTCCAAAAATCTAATTTGCATTGCTGCCTTACTATTTAACATTTCTGCAACTTCCTTCATCATTCTCGCCGATTAAAGAGTAAATTATGCATTGAGAATTTTTGCTTAAGCTGCTCTAAAAATATTAGGATTTTAATAAACCTTTTTTCTGTTGCTGCTTTTGCTAACACATTCTATGTTTATTCATCCATTTAAATATCTCTTATCATAATTGCTTCCATTTCAACACCCCAATCGATTGTGATTGGTTCCAAAAACTCTTTTATGAAGATTTATATTTCACTTCTTTTTTCAAGTAAATCCTAAAATGTAAAAGCACCAATGACACTTCTAATTGACGTTTAAGTTAATCCAATAATTCCTTGATCAATTTCATATATATTGCAAAGCAATCTTTTTGGCTCTACAATTCTCATATATAAAGAAGCACTAATTTCAATTTAAATGTTGTCTTTAGTTATTACTGATTAATTTTCAAACTCCACCATCTAAGTCCTACAATCAAAAATGTATAAAGTATCAGTACAAGGATTAAACTGGTGTATTCCAGCAAAAGCTAATAATATAAACAATTTTAACTTGTTTTATAATATTTCCCAAAACGCAAATGAACACCAGCAAATCCTTATTATATCTAACGAAATGTTTTTCCTACAACTAGATTATTTGGGCAATATGTTCCAAAACACTTACAGCATTCTCCAAATTTAAATAAAAACTTTTAATATATCCCATTAAATTCTGTTTCATCTCCTAATTCATCTAATTCCTCTCTTGGATATTTGACATTGTTATATTTATTTTCTTTTTAGATTTCCTCTTAATAAGTTTGAGGATAGACTAATTTTAATATATAGTGTACTTTAATGTTTATGATACATATTTATTATTTAATTCAATAAGTTAAATTAAAAATAGTTTCTCCATTTTTTAAATAATATAATTAATGATTAATAAATAAAGTAAGGGCTATCAATTGCCTTTAAGTAAAAGTGATGATCTATTGTTTGTGCATGATGTGGATTAAGAATAACAATAAAATTTTCGTGAATCACAATTAAGAAAAAACAGTTTACACAATTTTGTTTTATAGATACCAAAGGAATAACATCATAGAAGGAACTCACATAATTCTATTACATTTAATGATGAGAACAAAAAAGTAAAATTGGTGTATGTATTTATTCTTTAAATTGCAGTCATACTAAGAAAAAAATTCTAACTCAAATTGCTTAATATGGGTATAATGTTTATATGGCAGAATACATAATCTAAAAACAAAAAATTTTATTGGAATAAGATTATTAATTTGTATTGGATTTAGTAATTGAAAAAATTAATTAGTTTGAGGATTAGTATAAATCCTGTTCTGGCTTAAAGATTAAGAAAAGTAATTTAAAATAGGTTGTTCCTATATAAATTGATGAACAATAATAAATTCAATAGTTTGTAGTGGAAGAAACAAGATAAGTACAAGAAAAAGAATTAAAAGATAACAATGATTACTGTGGTATTTGTTTAGGTGAGTTTAAAAATAAATAAAAAGTATTAAATTGTAAACATGAGTTTTGTTATGAATGTATACAGAGTTATCTAGATAATAAAATTAAGATTGCTTAAGTTTTAGAAATTGAATGCCCTCAATTAGGATGTGACAATTATTATAATGATGAAATCATAAAGGGCTTAGTTAATGATGAGTAATATCAAAAATATGATAAATTCAAGAAAAAGAGATTATTAGAAAAAGATGAGACTGTTAGGTGGTGTATTAAACCTGGATGTGATAAATATATAAAGGGTAAAAGTATGTTTAGTAATACTGTAAAATGTGAATGTGGATAAGAGATATGTTATGATTGTCGTAGAGAAGATCATCCTGGTATGACATGTGAAGTATAGAATTTTAATGAGAAAATTAGGAAGCATTAGACAAATTTTATGAATTAACTTTGAAATAATTGGTGATTTAACGTTGTCCAAAATGTAAAGCACCAATTCAAAAGAAAGAAGGTTGTAATCATATGACATGTTATCAATGTCGATTCCAATTTTGTTGGTTATGCAGAGCTAGATACACAAGAATGCATTTTGATTCAGATAATTGCTTTGGATGTCCAGGTAATAGAATGTTATTATTAGTAAGATAAGTAATTTTCTAACGAAGAGCCCTATTCTCGATCAAGATGGAAGAAGTATGGAGGTATCATTTTCGAATTATTTGCCACCATACTAATTCTGCCTTTAATTCCATTTATTTTGATCTATTATAGCGTAATGACTCCACTGAAGTTAGTAAAACATTTTAATCGACAATATTATAAACAATTAGAAGATGGGGATAAAATGTGTTTACTCATAGTCGGAATATTATTTTTCCCTGTAATTTTAGTGTTCTTGATCTTTCCAGGACTACTTCTATTAGTTGCGTATAAAATAAAATATGATTGATTATAATTAAATTGTACTCATATGTAAAATTGCTTGTTTGGCAGTGATCTTATAATTATCAAAAGGAAAATGTTAAAATTAACAGAAATTATGGATTCAACTTGCAATTTTTGTGAGTACCAATATGTACATAAACCACTAAATTAGGACTTTGCAGTCATCATCAAAAAAGCACTCTATGAGAAGTATTCGTCTTCGCAGAATTATACTTACATTCGAATCATCAATGATCTAATCTTCGCTCGTAGAAGTCGAATCACTAATACATTTAAAGACTATCTCTTTTGGGATTATCATGATGAGTATATGGAGAACTACTTCCATTCTCCTAACGATCTACTCTTCGATACTATTAAATCTAATGTATTGGTTGTAACTTAAAATAGACGAGCAGTCCCAAAAATTTGTGCCCCGCATATTTCATACTCCTATTGCCAAAACTATGGATAATTACTACAATCCCAAAATTCGATAATCTCGAAAATACTCCAAAGTCAATTCCATTAGCGTTTCAAAAATATTATAGAGTAGTCTTATCAAAAAGTATCCTATTCATATATTATGTAAAGACTACAATAGTACAGTTCATAAGGATCCATCTTTTATATCAAAAACCAACTCAATGATATTGTCACAAATAGTTCATTATCTTTTCAAACCATTAACAAGTACATATAATACTTAAATCTAGTAAGTAAGAGGTTGGAGTTCAACTAAGATTAATATACTAGAAATTCTGTGATAGAAGACAAGAAATAAAAAAATAGAAATAGAAAAAGAGAAGTTAAGCTCATTCAATTGATAAAGAAACTCAAACTTAAGGATTTCAATTCATACCTATTATTTATCACAAAGATAAGCAATTTCTATAAAGGATAATCAAATAATAAAAGGAAAAAGAATCTACACAAATCTAGTTTCAAAAATTGAACAAATAAAATAAAACATCTAGATATAGAAATAGTGTAGATGTCAATAATAATAGATATGGTTCTGCATCTAAAATATCACAATAATCAACTGCAAGAGTTTACGAATCCAATGCTTCAAGTAGATACAATTCTACTGCTACTTAACAAAAAATTATTCGATCATAACGTACTAAATCTTAAACTCAAGATTCAAATAACATTACAAAAGCCTTAGAAAGTTAATTCAATAATTAAGTTGATGTTAGGTAAACATTAAAAAGGTTTGATAGTGGAATAAAATAAAAAAAAGTTAAATGAACTTCCCTTTATATTTTTATTATATTTATTCATAAACATATTTCACCATCGAGTCTAATCATTAATATACTATGTCTATATTATCTATTACTATATTTACAATTAAGATCATTTATATCTATAGTATAATTACAATATTAAAAATACAAAATGCAATAACCATCTTAACTATAATAATCTTCATGGTCTAATAATGACGAAGTAACTGTACTATAATTTAGAATGACTTAGAACAAAATGCAGATAGCAATTAAAGCAAACATCAAGAAGGATCACGAAAAAAGAAGAAACAAGATGAACATAAGTAATTTGAAGAAAGATTGAAAAATATTCCTGTTGGGTTAAAACCTGATCCTAAAGCATATCCAGAAGAATGGATTAACAAGTGGAGATAACTGTTGCTAAAATAACAAAATAAGAAATGAGATATATAAAATTATATAAATATGGGTTGTTGCTAAAGTAATCCTAATGGTATCTAAGTTTTAACACTTCTTAGACATGAACTCAGCAAGTGAAATGGGCAAGGAGTTAACTGATATTCATTTAGCTGAATATGAACCAAACATTATCAGTTTAGAAAAGAAAATCAAAACTCCTGACTAAATCATTAGAGCCGAGCCAGAGAAAGTCTCAATGAAAGAATCTAGTTACCATAAAGATACAAAAAGTGAAAAATAAGAGGAGGAGTCAAAAAAAATAACTGAGTAACCAAGTGATATCAAATGGAGCATTAAACAAAGTATGTTTGTCAAAATCAATTCTCATAAAAATGTTGGCGAATACTATGCAATCAAGGAGTTAATAGGATAAGGTGGATTTGGAAAGGTTTACAAAGTGACACATCGATAAACTGGTTACATTTTATACTCATAACAGGCATGGTTAGAGCCATGAAGTAGATACTAAAGTAGCGCATGAAGAAAGAAGACTGGCAAAAATTACTTTAAGAAACCCAAATCTTAATGGATATTGACCATCCTAATATTGTAAAGCTATATGAAATGTACCAAGACGATCATTCATATTATCTTATAAGCGAATATTGTGAGGGTTATACATTATTATATAATAAGGTGGAGAATTATTTGAAAAAATTAAAATAGCCTAATTTCTAACTGAGAAAGAAATTGCTTCTTATATAAAATAAATTCTTTCTGCAGTCTCTTATTGTCATTCAATGAATATTGTACATAGAGATCTAAAACCTGAAAATATAGTTTTCGATGCTAAACATTAGGGTGCCAATCTTAAAATTATTGACTTTGGAGCTAGTGTTAAGATTGAAAACTCTGAAAAACTTAATAAAAAAATTGGAACTGTATTCATTTATATTAATTTAATAGCCTTTTTATGTTGCTCCAGAAGTTTTATATGGATCATATGATGAAAAATGTGATATTTGGTCTATTGGGGTAATCTTATATGTTCTTTTATGTGGATATCCACCATTCTTTGCACAAAATGAAGCTCAAGTTCTTGCAAAAGTAAAAAAAGGAACATATTAATTTGATTCTTAAGATTGGGCTAAAGTTTCATTACAAGCTAAAGATTTAATTAGGAGGATGCTCTTTTTTAATCCATCTCAAAGAATAAGTGCAAATGATGCTCTACAACATTAATGGATTACTAATAATAAGTCAAAAGGTTAACTAAATAATTAAAGTTTGAAAAAGCTTCAAGATTTCGACTCAAAAAATAAATTAAAATATGCAATACTCTAATTTATTACAGTATAAGTGATTACAAGTTAAGAAAAGGATGAATTAATGAAAAACTTTTAAGAAATAGATAAAAATGGAGATGGAACAGTAAGTAAAGAGGAATTATTAAATGGTATTAATTTTCATTATTTAGCTTATATTAAATTATATAAAGGTGATTAGCTTGCTGCATAATAGATCGTAAATGACTTATTTCCTCATTTAGATGCTAATGGGTCTGGCAAAGTTGATTTTAGTGAATTTATTACTGCCTCAATAAATAAGGATAGATCATTAAGCAAAAAGAAAATTGAATAATCTTTTAAATTATTTGACTTAGTAAAAATAGAATAATAAAAATAGGATGGGAATGGATTAATTACAAAAACAGAAATAAATTAATTATTTGGAGATGAAATAGATGACAATATGTGGAAGGAAATACTAAAGGAATGTGATGCAAATGAAGATGGGATGGTAATATGATAAATAATATATCATAGATATCCTTAAGTGAATTTATAAATTTATTGGAGAGCAAATTTAAAGGAAAACTTTGATTATAAATAACAATGTGAATAAAATATAGGTTGTTTATTTATTAAATGCATGAAAAAGGCAATTGGAGAAATTTTATTTAAAAAGAATTTCAAACTTATTATTATATAAATTTTATTGTTTTAATATATAGAGAAATATTGAATGAATTTAATTTAGAAATATTCAGATTTATAAAATTCTTTGGAGCTCTTGAATAATGAACCATAATAATTGAATTCAAATGATATTTATGAATATGTTGCAATTGATATTTCCCCAAATTTTGAATGGTTGGCAGCTGGTGGTCTATATATTGATAATATTGTTCTCTGGAAGATATCTTGTTAAAGTCAAACAAAGGTGATAGGAACTTAGATGAATGAAGATTTAGGATAATTAGAATTTTCAAATGATTCTGTTTTTCTGGCAGCTTGTGGATCTAGTACAAAGATAATAATTTGGAATATGAAAGATTTAGATGAAAATCCTGCAATTTTAGATGGACATTAGTCAAGAATTTGGAGAGTTTAATTCTTTAATTAACCTCTTTTTGATATTTTATGTTCTGGAAGTTCAGACGCTTCGGTGAAGATATGGAATGTTACAAATAGATAATTATTGTAAAGTTTTAATATGAATGAAGATAATCCGATATATAGTATAGGAGTATCAGTTAAGAATGAGTGGATTATAATGACAGGAAATGATACAAGAGCTTTGATTTTAGACAGCAAAAGGTTGAAGATATTATCATAATAGAAAATATGCGAAAATTAATTATATTAAGTAAGATTTCCTTAACATACATCATAATACTATGCTTGTTCTGGTATGGATGAGTATGTTAGATTATTATCGAAAAATAAATTAATTAGAAAATTAAAGTTTCCAGAGAATTGGAAATGGCAAATTGAATTCACTTGTTAATCCATCTTAGCCATATCAAGTATAAACTCTATACAGTTTTGGGATATTAGTAGAGGAATTCAATTAAAAGTGGTAGAAAACGAATGTTATACTTATCCTTCATTTCGATTCAAGTATTTAGAAAAGGGAATCTGTGCAACAGCCAGCAAATCTATGATAAAATTGTGGATAAAGTGATTATAATGTTGTATATCACTAAATCAAAATTAATGAGGTTCTCCTTAAGTAGGTAGCAATCCAAATCTCTTTTTAAGTTCAACTCTGTATTTCTAATTGACATCATCAGGACTAAATCTAGCTGATTAATAGATCATTATTAGTACCAGGATGGGCATTAAATGTATATGAACCATCTTCAAGAGTATTCTTTAAAGTATAGACACGTTTGCCTTCCTCATTCAAATAATACCTCAAATGCATTTTTATTAATTGTTTATTATAATTTTTGGTTTGTTATGTATATATAAGTATAATTAGTGAAAACCAAAAGATATTAATTAATTATTAATGGATAAGACCAAGGAACAGATCTAAGAATACTTCAATATTTTTGATAAGGATGGAAGTGGCACGATAGAAAAGGAGGAAATTAAGGAATTGGCAGTCAATGTTGGCTTAAATTGGAATGATTAGAAGTTGAATAAAGTTATAATTCTTAATATAATAGATCATATAAGCTCTTGATACAAATGGAGATGGTAAAATTTCATTTGATGAATTTTATGAATACTTTTTATATGGAGAATAGAAACAAATGGATAAATTGATATAGAAGAAATTTAAACATATTAAAAATGTCAAAAATCTTCACAAAAAATTGAATTAAGAATATGGTATGTTAATTTTATTTAAGAATCTTAGCACATATCTTTAATAAAAATAATGAAGAAGGAAAATCATAATGTTCTGTATCATTGAATGTTGGAGAGAAATCTCAAAATAAATCAGCTTTAGAATTTGCAATTAGAGTTGGTGAAGAGAATAAGAATTTTTCATAATCTCTTTTGAAAAATTTCCCATATGCAGGAGATCATGTATATTATTATATCTAAATTAGATTGTTTCAATAGTTTTTGGATTTAAATGTTAAAATTCTGATGCAGTTTAAGAAAAATTTGAAGTATTTTTTGAAGGCATAATTGATTTGGCTTTAAATATGATACCAGATGATATCTCTTAAAAAATAGCAATGTTCAAAAATGATTTAAAAATTGAATACAAAGCATTGCCTGATGAATTGTTGGTTCGATTCTATGTGAATAATGAATTAACAGAAAATGTTCTTGTAGCATATAGATTGATATCAGGAATGTTTATTCAAGAAAATAGTTCTGTCTTTGCCAACCTAAAACTTTGTAAAAGATTTATAGATAATTAGAATTTTCTGCAGGATTAGCAGATATTGGTGCTTCACCTAATGAGAATATTATAAATTGGGTAGCCAAAGGATTCTCAGCTAGTTTTGATGCCACAGCCTCAAGTGATCTTGTAAATTATTTTTATTTATTAATAACAGATCGAATGTGCTCGCTAAGCACATTATGCAGCAATTGGAAAATATTTTGAATCATAAAAAGTCAAAGTCTTAGAATAATTAACACCATTAACATTAATGAATAATGCAAGATTACAATTCAATTTCTAATCATATGAATAATTTGTTTAGGAAATGGAAATACCTGAATTAAATCAAGTCAATTTTTCAGTTGCAGTAGATTAAGCAAAAGGAGCTAATATTAATGAATTAATTGGTGGAATTCCATTTGTTGGTGAATTATTGGATATTTTAAGAGTTGAAGGAAATGGTAAATATAAATATCTCTAAATTTTAGGATAAATATAATTGGCAGTGATTTCTTAAGAAGCCTCATTATCTATTACAGCATCAGGAGAAGGAGCAGCCTTGATTTGGGAAAAGCTTATTTGATTTAATATAAATTCAAAATCAAGTATAGCATTTATACAAATTATAAAATTCCAAAGACGTGTACATAGAAATATTTACTATAATTAAAATAAATCAGGGTCCTTCAGTTGAAGTTTCTGCACCTCCTGATCTAAGTTTGCTGAAAATATGTAAGAGCACAACAATTCCCAAATATACAAGACTGATTATTAATACTGTATTAGGTTGAACTTTTAGAGATGAGACATCGCCTGAATAGAAATTTAATCCTGATTAACCTCCTGTTTCAGATGATTTTGATGCTAGATAATCTTTAGACAATAATCTTACGACTCTTGCCACCTCCTTATCTTCGTTTTAATGCTTCCTTTATTAAATCTTTCTTCTCAGACATTTTTTATTTTTATTAATATGAATAATTTGCACGTTGTTTAATTAATAAATGTATTAGAAATCATCATTAAAAAAAAAGAATAATGATATCCTGCAAGTATAAAATAATTATATAGGATTATTATCATCTAAATAAAAATTAAATATAAGATTATATATTCAATTTTTGGGTACAATTCATTTGGAGTATTTTTAATATGAAAATTTAAGATTCTTTAATATATTTCTTTTCAACCACTTATTAATACCATCTTACCATTAATTACCAATAAATCAATATGTATATGATTCCCCCAAAATTATTAATAAAAATATGATAACAAAATATAATATTTGTAATATCAACCATAATAACATATTCCAAATTGATTTGATCATCAATTTTTAAAGCAAATAAAAGCTAAGAAATTTAATAAAAGTATATTAAAAATTGAAAATTTAGGAAAACTAATCATAAATATGATATAATCATAATAATCAATCTAATAATAATTTTAAAGAATAGATTAATCAGAAAATTAAATAAGTCCATAAATTAATTTTGAAATAGATTAAAATAAAAAATTATTATTATCCTGATAAACTCTAATTATTTAATGTTCATCAAAATGCTATTCTAAATGAAACTTATATTGTTGAATTAATATATTCAAATTGATTCAGTAGTATAAAGGTTAGATGGTAGTAAATATAAAGGAAATTTGTATAAATAGTCAAAGGAAGCTTGACTTCAAATTAGATTTTTAAAGTTGATCAAAAGTAATAAAATTATTAATATTGGTTAGTTTTTTAATTAGCAGGAGTAAAATAAAAAAAAATAACAATTAAACTTATATAGATAACTGATAAATAGAAATCTTATAAAGAGATTGAAGATTATATTAAATATGATTTTTGTACATGCATTTGGACTAGTAAATGGATTTTTAGAAACAAAACCACATTTAAAGATCTTTATTGAATATATAGGTCAAAATGATTTAAAAAGAAATATAAATATCAGATATCTCAGAAATTATAATTTAGATCTAATATAAAATGGCATTAAAGAATATTAAGACCTTTTTGAGGAATTGATTAAGAAATAAAAAATGAAATTATGTAAAATTGATAATAAAAGTCATTTTTTAATTAAAATTTTATGAATTCCTTTAGTGAGGTCTTGATGAAGTATTTTTGGAGTCTGTTTTTTATCTCGTGATGCCTTTTTTTGATTTTCTATAACATTACTTTGAAATGTTTATAAGTAATTGATATCATCCACTTATATCAATTTATAATCGTCTCCAATAGGATCTTCTTACAGTTCATCACAATCATTTTGAATATTCTATAATTTTTGTTCAGAATCCTTTAAGTTAGAGTGTTCATTTTTGAACATATCAGTATGTATATAGGTAATTTCTGGTTATTATTGAATAGTATGATTCAATTGAACTTGAACTTTATCCAAATTAGGTAATTCATTAACTAAAGGATTTTGAAGAAATTATGGATGATATTCTTCTTCTATAGAAAAATTAGATCCTCTTTTACAGAAGTTTGAAATGGCATTGGAGTCAAGGCAGGTTTCCAAAGTCAAGTAAAAATCATCAGAGTTTTAAGATTTGGATTGACATTTTCGTTAAAGAGGTTTAATAAATTTTCTGTGGGTATATTCTATCACCTGTTTTTTTTATAATTAAAAGGTTTCTTCTTACATTTAAAATATTACTAATCTAACTATTTAATTAATATTTATATATATAAATAATGCAGTATGAGAAATAATAATAAAAATGCAGTAATAATCATAGAACAGGAATATTTTTTAAACTTTTAGAAAATCTCTTAACAGCCTTAAGTACTAAAATGGCTGTTTTAATCTAGAAAGGTTAAGATCAATATAAATACTCTGGCTGGTTTCCGAATGTAATTTTACATTTTTTTAACTCTTCTATCCAATCTAGAAATTCTTTATTCTTCATAAGATAACTTATTTCTATTTTATGTTTTAGTAAAGAAATTAGAGATTTCTGCTATTTCTAATTCATAACAATAATATTAAGCATAAGAGATGAGTTCTTCTTCACCAAATGTTTAAGAATTTAATGAAACATCTGTCATAATTTTGGCTTTCTATTTTTAATATTAGGGTATAATTTTAGAAATATTGCTTTCTGGATAATAGATATGATATTCATGATATTTTTCAAAATTAGAAATGGAAGAGAATTCTTTCCATTCTTTTTTACGTGACAATGATTATTTTTTATGGAAATCTTCTAAATATTTATTAATTCTCTCCAAAGCAACTCTATCAAATTAATCATCTTCTGATCCACATGAAATAGTTAATTTTCCCATATGATCACGTCTTATTATTGTAGTAACTCTATTTGTATTTCTGACTCTACGACCTATTGATTCTGTTTTGCGACCTGTATTATCAATTTTACGATGTTTTAGTCTAACTGATGATTTGAATCTGCGATCAAAATTGTCTAATCTATTAATTTGATTAATAGCATTTTTATCATCTTCTTCAGTTTAAATACTTTAAACTTCTGATTATTCAATACTTATTAACATATGAGATTTATGTTCTTAATAATATTGTATTTTCTTTTCAGTATTCATGAATTTACCCTAAATACGAGATATGAGATTATTATGAAATCTAGCATTGAAATCCAATCGATCTTTTCTAACAAAGGAAGATTATTAAACATGTTTTACTTATTATAAGAAAGCTAAATAATGTGATGCCTATCTAATATCAATCAATTAATTTACACTTAGAAGTGCAATGATGGGCAATCTCTGGCAATATGATCATCCATCTAACACATATAACACCTTATGCTTATGGCACTATAATCTTTATCAAAAACTATTTTATGTCTAATTTAAAAGTAAGTTTAAACATCATTACTATGAGATCTTGCTAATTTCAAAAAATCACTTGAATTTATAATGAAAATATTAGAGAAATCTACACTTTTAGTACTAGCAGTTCGTTTTTAAGCAGAATAGAAACTAATTTCTCCAAAGAATTCATTCTTTCCTTTTTTATCAACTGTAATATTTGTTTTTTGAAAATAAATATCCACTTCTCCTGATTGAATCATAAATATATCATATGATTCTTATTCAGATTCATCAAATATTATTTCCTAAGGACAAAATACCTTTTCTTTCATTATTGGCATTACTTATAATACCAAGAAATCATATGAATGATTTGACCAAAATATATCCAAATAACCAAATAATTTACCATTTACTTATTCTTATAACTATTTTGATAAATCAACTGACAAAGCTCCTGTTATTTATTATAATACTACTCCTCCATTCCTTTCCCAAACATATTCTAAATATTTTCTAATCTTATTTTGAAGTGTCTCAGGAATTTTAGCTTTTTTCATATATTTATTTACTTAACTTAGTTTATCTTTTGTTTAACTTGACTTTTCACTTATTTTTTATAATGCAAATCCAATTGAATTCATTGTGAAAGCAAAACCACCACAAGCAATTAATAATAAAAAAATACCTAAAAATCTTTCAGTTGGATTTAATGGACTAATATCTCCATATCCAACTGTTGTCATTGTTGTTACTCCCCAATATAATGAATTTATATATCTTATATACCAATCTGCATTATATAAATCTCCCAACCATGAATTATTCTTATCCTCTTATTATGCAGTAAAATGAAATATACATCCTAATAGATGTGCAAAAAATAACACAAACAAAAACAATTTTGCAAATGTTAATATTGCTGCTAAAATTGAATTTAATTATAATATTTCATTAAATTTATCCATTATCTTTTTCAATTTAGCCAATCTTAATAACTTTAATATCTTTATAAATCTTAAGAATTTCAACAATCTTAATAATTTTGCACTTTAAATAAAATTTGATGATTCATCCAATATTATATCATATGGAAATGTAGTTGTAAAATCAACCCAAAACCAAAATTAAATATAATCCTTTATTATTGCATTCCTATTCATTTTTAATAATCCATCTTCAAAAATTCCAGTATTAAAATTCAATAGAATGTCAAATGCAAATATTCCTGTAGATACTCTTGAAAATTCTACACTCACATCAATCTCAAAACTTATTTATAAAGGAATACTTATCATCTCATACATCACTAATCCAAGACATAATAAATCCCACATCATTTTCAATGACCCATCAGGACTTAAAATATATGGTTTTTCTATAGTACATCCTTTCAACATCTTTTTTAATAATCCTCTTAAACGCAATTAAAATTTCTCCCAATTAAAGTCTACATATGATAGTGCACTTGATCTTTTCTAAACCAAAATCAATCCCATACTCTTCCTCCAATTTAATTTTTTTCTTGTCTTTTACAATACTTTAAATTCCTTCTTCTATTCCTTAATCTCTTCTTCATCTGAGTTCTCACTCAACACCAACTTGTCTCCTAAGAAATGATATTCCTTGCCTTCCAACACCTAAAAACTTTAGTTGTTAGCCTGCTCTATATACTATCTATGAAGCATTAGTATTTAATTTATAATTTATATATAATATATTTATAGATCATTACATTTTCAAACAATCTACTTTATCAAAACTATTAATAAATTTGATGTCTTCATTTATTAAAAAATAAATCAATACATAATAATTATTTATAATTCTTTGTACTTGAATAACACAATTATTTATTCATTTAATCAATTAACAATCATTCATATTATTTTTAATTCATATTTTGAAAGGATTAAATCTATTAATAATAATTTAATGTTTATTAATTTCTTTGATCTTGAGACTACAAAGATTATTGAAAAGTAAACTACTCTTATTAATTCAAATTTGATTATTAAAATTAAGGAGAAACCTTCTATTATTGTTATTAATACATCTACATAGATTATTATACGAGCATTGCTTAATATTATTGAAATTCAATAGGAGATATAAATTATTACAATTAGTATTAAAACCATTAATATTATTATGCCATCAACTATTATTATTATAAATGTAATTGATATAGCATTTAATTTGAAGTCATTTATTATTGTTATTCATATATTTATTGAAGTTATTTATTCTTTTCTTATAATTTAGTAGGTTTAATATTTTCAGTTGAATTAACTTTGTAAGCTAATCTTTTGATATTGTAATTAGAGAGAGAAAACTTTAATACTATCTAACCATGATGATTGAGAAAATGACTATCATTCAATCTGTTCAATAAGGCAACAAATTCATTTCTATACTCAATAGACAAATATTCATATAGTCTTTATATTGGATAATTAGCAAACTGATCATTCACTAATTTTCGAAAAGAACTATACAGATTAAAAATATTTTTTACCTTTCAGAAACTGAAACTTCTTCTTCCCATAATTTTAATCTCCATTAGTTTCCACCATGCACTATTGCCTTATCTGCAACATTACTACCGTATTTATCCATTGACATGGATACAAAGTCCTTGATGATATAATTATTTAATAAGATTCTTTTGTGACACTCTTAGCCTTTTTCTAATATTTACTGAATGATATAATTAGCATATTATCTTCTTATCAAACATGATGAATTTTGTATGGTTCTCATAATGATTTCATTTGCTAATGATTTTGTATTGGGATCAATCAGTTTTGGAAAGATATCTATAATTTTATTAACAATTAAGCAACCATATTGATTGGTTGATAATTCTAAAGAATATTAATTTTGATTTAAAATCTAGTAATTATTAAATTAATGTACATATTTATCTAAAATTCTTAGAAGTTATTCTAAATTATATTTATCAAAAACGTCTAAACTTTTTTAAAATAATTAATTTCCTATTTTATTAGTGTATAATCTTCTTGTAAAATTGCTCTCTTCCAAAACAAAATTTATGTATTGTTAATATTAAGATTTAGATTCTGATGAATATAAGGACATAATCTCTAATCCCTTCTACATTACCTTACAAGCATGAAGATCATTGACTAATTTCTTAATAGAAGTAAAAATTTAATCTAAGATAATGTTTCTAAAATTGATAGGTCCTTATCATATTTTTAATAAATACCTATTTCTATAATTTTCTCTAATATGTAATGCATATACTTATCTAGACTGAGATTAACAATATTATTTTTAATATAAGTGTTAAATACATATTCCCTTTCTTAATTATTTGCTTATTCATATTCTTATTACATTCTCCTAGAATTCTTTGTAAGCTATTCATGGGTCAAATATGAGGACCTAAGTTTTTTTAATTTGATGACGTCTTACATATCTAAAGAGAAAGCTTTAATCAAAGAGGGTCTAGATTTTTCAGTCAGCAACACACCCTAAAGTTACTTATTTAAAGATTCAAATTCATCACCTTCTATATTATGAATATTTTACCATCTTGGTTGAGATGATCTTCAAAAATTTAAGAAAATTTGACTTAAGATGAAATAACATTATCAAATTAGCCTGGTGTTGCAGTAGAGTCACTTTTGCTTGAATTACATTGATGAAATTCATCTAAGTCTTAATTAAATTCGATAGGGATTTGATTTAACATTTAATTATTAATAAAGAATATGATCATTTCAATTATAATTAATTTGCAATATTTTTAACATTTCTTTTCTTAAAATCTATTTTTTAATTGTTTTTTTAAACATTACGCATTATGCATGTTTTAACAATATCTAGTGCTTCACTTTTATAGTTTAATAAATAATTAATAATGAATCTTGAGCAATTTATATCAACTGAAGATGATTGGGCTCATTAATCATATCATGAAAATGATGACTTTGAATTTTCATGTTCCCCAATCATGTTTGGTCGTCCATCAAACAAAAATAAAAATGATTTTGAATTGGACAAAGAAGATTACTTTATAGATGCTCCCAAACTTGAAGAATAAACAGATGAACCTGATTTTAATCAACTTCTTAATACACCTTCAATACCAATAAAAAAGAGGTAAATTAGGAAAAATCGAAAAGTTAAAAATAACACAATCACTAATCTTTACAAAAGAATGTTCTTTGAAATAATTAATGATTCTTAATCATAGGCTTAAATTTAGAAACAATTAGAACATTGTTAAAGAATGAAATCTGTCATTGATGGATTAGAAAAGACATTAATAAATGTGAAGACCTTGCTTGTTCACAAACTTAAATAAAGAAGCTAATGATATAGTTTCATTACCTAGTTTTCAATCTGAGTTATCAATTAAACTAATTCAAATAAGTATACTTAGTTTTCATACTTCACTCCTTCAAAATCAAATTTTTATTAAAAAACTCTATTTTCTGAATTAGATATCCCTAATCTCATCTTCTTTAAATTACTTACATTATTTCTGAAATTGTTTTTATTTATTTCTTTAGTTAGTCGTTATTGATTGATATTTTTTATTTTTCATCCCCACAAATGGAAATAAATTTGAGTCCTCATTAGAATGGAACTGAAAATGGTAGTCTGATAAGAAGCAATTCCACAATTCATTTATTATATGATTCTAATCTATATCATCAATAAAATGAATTTTCCAAAAATAAAGTTATTAAATTTTGAACAAATATTAAAGTAAGAGAATATATTCATTAATAATTATATGAGTTTAAAAACCATCCATCTGGAATTAGTTGATAATTTTATTCTTCTGAACTGTTTATCAATTATCCATCTTACCAATCTCCAAATTTCTTTTTCCCATCCTTACTTATCATTAATCCTTAGCCGTGCTATTTACCTTCTAACCAATAACCTTAATATTGACTTCCATCTGGCCAATAAAATATTCCAAATCCACATTTCTTATCATGTCTATATTCTCCATCATAATACTTTCCATCTTTCCATTTATATAGACCTCTGCCATGCATTTAATTTTTAACCCATTATCCTATATATGACTGATTGCTAATAAAATTGATAAATTACCCTACCATCTAGCCATTCATACTTTCCAACTCCTTATATCATATTATCTACCCACTCTCCTTCATAAACACTTTATTAACTCCATATATAACAACCACGACCATTCTTTTTTCCATTTTTAAATTCTCCTTCATATATAGATCCATCCAACCATAGTTCTTTACCTTTTCCATCAGATTTCCCTGCTTTAAAATCTCCAATATATGTTGGTCCTCGTTTGTAAATACACTTTCCATTACCTTCCAAAACATTATCAATAAAATTGCCTTCATAAATATCCCCATTAAGAGCAATTAATTTACCATAACCATTTGCTTTACCATTATGAATAGCTCCTATGTAAGTTGAACCATCTTGAAGATTCAATTAAACTTGAACGTTATCAATTTCATCCTATCCTTAATGTGAAAACAATGAATTATATTGTTCTTTGTAAAAAGTAGAAGAATTAGACTTATTATCTAATGAAGGAGGTTTCTCTAACAATAAAGACTAAATTACATGGTTTTTTTTCATCTACTTCATCATATTCTGGATCAGAATCTGAATTAAATTAATCATTTCGATTCATTTCATCACTATTTACTCCTTAACTTAATTAACATTTTTAACATTGTTATCCCATTTTTAATAATGATCTAATTCTTAAATGTCTAGATTTACGTAATTTATAATAATTAAATGGGGAATGCAAGTACTTGTTGTTCACATCCTGCTATATAAAATAAAGAAGCTCTAATTCCTTAATAGAAAAATATGTTAGTGAATGAAGAGTGTGACGTTCGTGAATGGGAAGCAGATGATTTTGTAAAGATTGGTCTTTGTAAATGAATTAAATATTTTTGATTCAGAAACTCATCCTGTCAAAGAACACAAACTTTTTGATTAGCCATCTGTTATAAGGAGAATGGAAAGTGTTGAAGGACCTAAATTAGGATAACGATTGGAAGTATTTCCTGAAATAGAAAATCAAATAGTACGAACTGTTTTAGGTTAATTACCTCTATTGATGATACCATAGGATATGGAAAGAGGTGAAGAAAATCCACCTATCAAATTTGATAATAATTTCATTTATCATGGAGAATGGAAGGATAGTCAAAAACATGGATATGGAAAATTGTTATGGCCAGATGGTAGTTATTATGAAGGCGGATTTGTTAATGATGAAACATCTGGTTTTGGAAGATTAATTCATTCATTTGGTGATTATTATGAAGGAAGTTGGAAACATGATTAAGCCAATGGCTATGGTAAGTATCATCGGTACAGGAATTAAGCAACTTATGAAGGGAACTGGGTAAATGATAAGCAGTAAGGTTAAGGTAAAGAAACATGGCAAGATGGATCATCTTATGAAGGAGAGTATTTTAATGGAAAAAAATAAGGAAGGGGGTTGTTTAAATGGGGCAATGGTAATATGTATATAGGAGATTTCAAAAATAATAAAATGGATGGACATGGAGTTTATTATTGGAAGAGTGGAAAAGTATATGATGGTGAATGGAAAGAAAATAGAATGGATGGAGAAGGAGTAAATTAATTAATTTTATATATTATAGTCATTCAATTGGCCAGATGGTAGGAAATATAAAGGAAGTTATAAGAATGATCTTAAAGAAGGATATGGAATATTCGAATGGTCAGATGGACGTTACTACAAAGGAGAATGGAAATAAGGAAAATAACATGGTAAGGGAATTCTCAGAATGGATTAAGCTAAAGAAATAACTGCTGAATGGATTAATGGCAAAATGCTTACTGAAAAATAAATTGAATAATAAGCTACAGGTTCATGATACTTTTTTATATATAAAATCATTCGTATACAAGAAATTCTATAATTCCTGGATTCTCAACTTTTCCATCTGAATAATGAAATAGCTTTTTAAATAATTTAATTATTATATCTTTTTTTTAAGCTACTTCATTGAAAAAAGAGTGTGTTAATGATTCTGCAATCAATCCCATTTAAATAAATCCTAAAATTTTAGGATTCGTCAACAAATTTATACTTTGAAAGATATTACAACAATTAACTAAAGAGCTATTAATTTATTAAACCATAATTTTTCCATTTTCTAATTTATTTTTAAAGGGTTTTATTTCATAAACATATAATCCATATCCAAAATCTATTATAAATAAGCCAACAGAAGTCACAGTTGGATTTTTATGACAATAAACTAAACATAATGGATAGAGTAATTTTTTTAGGGATTATATATATATATGAGCATTAATCCTATATTTTTCTGGAGATTTATAAATTGGATTTAATTTGTTATCCTTACTTCTTAGAGTAATTAAAGTAGGCATTTTGACTGTATTTAAGATATATAAAAAATATGATATTGAACTAATGTTGCTAATTGAGAATTCAACTATTTATTCTATATTTGATATTCCCATAGATGAACAAATAAAAGCATTCATACAAATTTCTAATCCACAAAAGACAGTTAAATTTTATAATTTCATAGATAGATTATTTTTATTCAAATTATGAATAAATTTATTACCAAATATATGAAATTTTAACAGTAATTTATTTTATGTTCTTAAATCTAAAGTTGATTATCTCATTAATTTAGATATAGATTTTAAAGCATAATGACTCAGTATTGTGAAAGCATAAACTTAAGTTATTGGTATTGAAGTAGTTATGAAGCTACCATTTCTTTGGAATTAAGTTGGAATGTAGTATGGATTATAAAATGAAAATGATGATAGTATTTTATTGAATGATGTATTTTTAAATACTTAAAGAAATTCTTACATATTTGGAGTTTAAGTGATGTTGATATATTATTGATATTAAGTAAATTATAAGAGATCAACAAAATTTAAGAAATTACTAATTTATCCAACTATTAATAAAGCAGGTAGAGTAATAATAATTATATATTGAATAGTATTTGCAATATTTTGGAGAATATCTGTTGCTAATTATTCAGATTCAGTAAGTAAAATAATTGATTCAGTTCTTAATTATATTATAGCATCTTATAAGGTTTAATTGAATTGATTCATAATACATTTTCGATCATTAAGTTTAATTTGAATTATTGGATTATAAACAGTTTATAGATATAAAATCTAAATTATCAAATTCTAGGATTAAGTAATAATAGTTGAATTAATAAAAGTATTATCATCATCAATTAATTAGATTTTAATTAGATCTTATATGTTTTTACAATTAAATTTGATTTCTTAATCAAAGAAGAGATTTAAAAATTGAATATTATTATTGGTTTGATTAATTAACTATAATTTCATTATAGGTTATGACTAATAATAACAATAATCATCAAAACATAAGGTATTATTTAATTCAAAATTAAATAAGTTAGGAATTAATTATTGAGATTATTGTAAAAATTGACATTAATTATGTTCATTTAATGTGTATTCATCTTCACAAGTATAACATATTCTATCTACACAATATTTACAATTAGATGAACAAATTAAAATACAATTATCACATAAAATTTTAGAGTCACATTCTTCATCTTCAGTTTTGATATAATCTCCACATTTACTATAACAAAGATTATCATAATCACTTACATAATATCCTTTATCACATTTTTCTGGATCATAACATTACATTTTTGATATGATCAATTTTTCTGGTTCTTCACATTCAAGACATTGACCAAATTAACAATTTAAACAATTACCAAAACAATAAAATTGACAATCAAAACATCCATCATCATAAATATTATTATTATCATCACATTATTCATCTAATGTTTTAATTTAATCTCCACAAATAGGTTAACATGTATCAAGTACTGGATAATATCCTTTATTACATTAAAGACAAATATCATTTAGACAATATTTACAACTCTATTTACATATAGAAATAGTATTTATAAATGATTTATCTTCAATACAAATGGAATTAATTAAAATAAAATCATTTTAACAAACAATACATTATTCTTATTTACAATAAAGACAATTTTATTAACAATTAAAATTATTGATTTAACATTATTAATTATATGGATTCCATTTAAAATTTGATTCACATTCTAAACAATCAGATTAAATTTGAAATTTACAATATTTAATAAGTTAATATGTATTAAAATTGTTTAATTATTATTATTAATATAATTATTAAGATTAATTAATTATTATTATTTCACATTATTTTGTTTATTAATTTAAGTTATAATTCAATTAACATCTATAACATATTCCATAAATACAACTTATACATCCATAATCACATATATATCTACATTTATTACAATTTTAATGGATTAAATCATCACATTCTTCATTACCATTTACATAACCATCTCCACATAATGATATACATTTATTATTAAATAGATTTAAAGTATATCCTATTTCACATAATGTACAACCCATAATAGTACATGTGACACATTCCTATTAACACATTAATTGACATTAATGACATCCATCAAAATATATATTATTACCATCATCACATATTTCACTTGTTTTTACTATTCCATCTCCACATATAGGAACACATTTATTTTTCGTTGAAATCAATGTATAACCAGATCCACAAACAGAACATAGATTATTAGAACAAGTAGTACATATTGGAGAAGGTTAACATTGCCATTAACAAGTACTACTACAACCATCATTTCCAATAAGATTACCATCATCACATTATTCAGTTTCGAATGTATTAGATATACGTAAACCATCTCCACAAATTGTACTACATTTATAAGATCCAGTTACTGTTTTATAACCAGAATTCAAACAAGTATTACAAACTTTTCCATTAGTTGTACATTCTAAACAATCTGATCTACATTTAAATTTACAATTGTCACATCCATCATTTGGATTTGAATTTGAATCTTCACATTCTTCACTACCAATTATTACACCATCTCCACAATGTTCTATACATTTATTATTTATGATATCCAACATATATCCACTTACATTACATTCAAAACATCTTCCCATTTAACAATCTGAACATTAAGATTGACATTAATATGTACAACCATTGCATCCAATTGTTGTTATACCATCATCACATTATTCTGTTCCTGTTACATAACCATCTCCACATATATCTGTACAACTACCACTATTACAATTAGGACAACTTAATGGACATTAATATTAACAATTATAGCATCCATCATTCATTATATTATTTAAATCTTCACATTATTCATCACTCATTATTATATTATCACCACATATAGATTAACATTTATAATTAACTATTGACTGACCACTTAAACATACAGGTGCATAAGTGCAATTTATATTAAACCATTAAATTGTACCATTGCAATCAAAATAACATTCAGGAAATGATGGATTTTCAATAATAGGACAATCATTACAAGATATTGAAATACCACTATCAAAATATCCAAGATTGCATTTACATTATAATTAATATAAAGTTTTAGTAGAATCACATTCTAAACAATTGTTTTAGTTGGGTCCAAAACATTCTTTACAAGATAAATGACATTCTAATAACAGATACATATTATTATATACCTATACAATCACCATATGATAAGTAATAATGACTTTTACAAAGACATTAACCATCACTCTTCAAATCATAATTTTTTATAGTATTACAATTAGTACAATCAGTTTAAAGAGGTCCATTACAAGTTAAACAACTATTATCACATTTGATACAAACATCATTTCCTAATTATTCATAAAAAGACTCTTCACATTCACAAACTCCATTATTAGAGTATCTTCTGTTTATTTATAAACAAACTATACAAAAATTATATTGTAGACAATGTTAACATAATGGATCACATTGATGACATTATTAATCTCCAGTATCAAAATAATAGCCTTATGAACATGTACATAAGTCATTTATTAAAACTAAATTATTAATACAAGTATCACAAAGATTATAATTTCTACAGCTACTACATAAGATATTACAAGGATTGCAATTATAATTATAATAGTATTCATTTGATAAACAATCTACCTAACTAAATTTAGCTGTATAATAATTAGCATCCCATGAAGTGCATCCAATTTCAGTAGAATCTGTACATACTAAACAAAAAGGAAAACATTAATGTACTACTATGTAATAATCTGAAATACCACAATATTCATGTAATAAATCTCCATTACCTTGACATTCAATAGTGATTGTTAATGAATTTGTAGAATGAGAAATATACCAATATTTATCAATAGAATATTCTGTTGAACTTCTACCAAATAAATTAATTGATAATGGACCTGCTGTAATTACTTCTTAACCATTTGTATCAAATTCTATAATAAATTATTAAGCAAATAAATCTCCTAAAATTATCTTCATTCTTATTGAAATGGCATAGTGAGCATTATTAATTGAATAAATATTATTAAATTTAGCATTTGTCCAAACATAAGGTCCGCCAAAGATTTTCTTAGTATATAAACCAAATGTTTAAAAACCTGTAAGAAAATTTTAAAAATTTTATGATATCAATGTGAAATATGTTTCAGGATCTTACCTTATATTATAATTGATAAAATCTGATACTAAATAAGTAGAATAAGGATATTCTGTATCATAAGTAATAACATGAGTAGTATTCAAACTAAGTCTATCACTTTACATAGAATTTGTGCATAATCCCTAATAAATATAGTAACCAGCTATGCATTAAGAGCAGATAAAGTCTGATGTACAAGTAAGACATTCTTATTAACAAGTTCCAGCCACTATTTAGATTTAAGTAACACCCCAAACTGTAGTTGTTATTTACATATTTCCTTAGATTCGCATTATAAAATCACCTGTAGGAATAGGAGAGATTATAATCAATGTATATAATTATCCAGAACCAACTCCTGCACATGATTAGGATGTCTTTCTTAATATATATCCATTATGCATTGTGATAACACTATTTGAATTATACAATTATGCTATGTAATTATTATTTATAGTAAAGAATATGCCTTAATTTAAAGGTATAGTATTATAAAGATACAATACTACTTTGATTCTCAATTTATGTTTATATTAAGTAGGTTAAGAGATTTTCTTTTCCATACCTTCATTTCCTGTTAGTAAACCAAAATACTGAGAACACTTTGATATGGTTGTCAATCCTGATGGATCATATTATCTTATCCATTAGACATTAGGTGGAGGATTTTTAAATTAATCATTAAGAATTGACTATTCTGTTATATCTACACAAAATTTATCAGAGTTTGGGTATTTATTGATATCACAAATAGGAACACAACCTAATGATGGATCTAGATACTCTGCACATTAAGTACACAATCCAAATGCATTTAGTGTAGTTCCAGTAAAACAAGTTTAACAACTATTTTAATTCGTACAGGTCCTACAACTCCAATGACATTTCTCAACAGCAAATATCAAATTCCTTATAACAACTTTACCATTAGCAGACATATTTGTTATTAATAAATTTCCATTAGACTAACCTACAATTAAGACTTTTTTGGATATCACTTGATATTATTTACTATCACAAAATTCTGTTGAGTAGGGATATGTGGTTGGATTAGTATATGTTATAGTAGCAAATAAGACATTATTATATTTGACTTAAATAGCTTCATTGTTCCAGGTTCCCATAAAAAAGAGATCAAACCACACAACAAATTGCACTTTAGGATACCCATAGGATAAACCACGATACATTTATTTGTTGATTGAATCTAAATAATTCATAGCCAATCCTTCATTTACGCATGTATAATAATTTGGAGATGCTTATTAAGTCCAGCCATCTAGATTGCAACCTGCTGATCCACAACTGGGTGTTTTAGCATATAAACTAGAATGAATTACTAAAAGTTCGCATTATGCATTTAGTAATAAAAGCCAAAATATCATAATATAATAAACTGATTTAAATTATACTCATTCATCATCTATATGATGAATATTATATGCAATAGATTAAAGAGGCTAAAATTACAGTTTTGATTTACACTAAGAATTTCATAAGATAATTTAAGATTCATGTAATTCATTTACAGTAACATAATAGCAATTAAATTAGATCAACATAAAACTAAATTAATAAGAGATAATATTATATGAACAGATATCATTATAATTATTATTAATAACTATTAAGTTATAATTAAAATATTAATTACTAAAGCAAAGATTATTATTGGGAATTTTATGAAAATTTAGATTAATAATCTAGTTTTGATATATTTATAAATTAAGTGTGATGCAGATACATAATACTTTTCTGACATTTCATTATTACTTTTTGTATATCTAAATTATTATAAATCAATCATTTGAACAACATGTTAAAAAAGTCTTTTTATTTTTATTTAATATAATAAAGTTGTATACATTTTTCAAAATAATCGAGTAAATTTATCCTTTCCCAGCAAATACCAGAGATTATAAGAGGAATAAAGGATTTGATGATAAACCATTAGATGACATAACAATATTATTATTAGATAGATAATATAGAAATATTGGAGGATACATTGGATTTTCTATTTTTTCAATCTTTAAACAAATGAATAATAGGTTAAGATTTTTCAATACCACTAAAAACTCTGAATTTTTTATCTAAATCTTCCATATTTGTTTGCATATTCATTAAAAATTCTAAATTTTTCTTATCTTTCTTATATGAATTCTTTTAGTATAATTTATTTTGGAATCTATCCAAAATATTTTGATATTTCTAATCCATTCAATATCATTAAGTAAATTAAAGATTCTAAATATTTATATTAAGGTTAAATAGATAAATTATTGATATTGCTTTTCAAAAAGTATGAAAGTTAATCTTTTTCTTTAGGTATATTTTCCTTATTTTTTTATTTTTTTAATCATTGTAATTTATATTTTTGTAATTCATTATAATTCATTTTAGTAGTAATCAATGGGTAGTAATTAATATTCTCTTTTGTAGTATATTAAGTTTATTGATATCAATACTATTAAACAATTCTTAGACTTTTGTATCAAATGTAGCATCAATTACTTTGAATTATTAATTCAATTCAAAGTGTGATTCATCTTATGATAATTTCACTTTTATCTATAATTTTATTTGATTTAGATATTTTAATATCAAATATAAGAATTTAAATTCTTAATCTTTATAACATGATTCTGCAAATCTTATTATAGTATTTATTGACAATTTGAGATCCCAAATTTATATTATATTTGATTGAATTGGTTTCAAAAATTTCAATTTCTCTTAAAAAATCATAATATAAACTAAGAGAAGACTCATTAAGTTTGATTTCATACAATTTATCAATGATTAAAAAAATGGGTTATTTAAAATGTTTATTAAAGACATTTGAAATGTAAAGTAAGTGATTACAATTGATTTAATCAGTGTGTTTCTAAATATTCCTTTCAAGAAAATTCAGTATTTTATCATATCTTTTTTCTTAAGCTATTTTTGATGAAATAAAAGAACTTGAAAATAATTCAATACAAGTTCTTGCTAATATTAATATTGAATTCCCATCATACAATTATTTATCATGAAATATGAAACTAACAATACTATATTTTATGAAATAGAACCACTTTAGATTCCAGAATTGGCAAATCTGAAATTATATAGTAATTTAATTACTTATTAATTGCATCTTATATCAAAGCTTCTGGTCTGATTTCACTTAGGAATAAATATTGTTTATGATATATTTTTACAATCAACAATATTCAGTTGCATCATTTTATATGATTGAATTTCATATTATTTTGAATGAAATTATTTGCAGTGTTAAAATAATGAGTAAGATCATTCAATTTAATTGAATTTTTAATCATTAAATCATATAAATGTCCTATAATTTTGGCAATGTTTAAAGGTTAAGATTATGAATGATAATCAAAATTTATATAATAAAATTCCAAATTCTTAAAAGAGTTCTTAAAATTTTTCATCTTGTTATTTAAACTTCTGAGAATTTTAAGGTTTATAAAACATATAAAATAAATTGGATGCAAAATTTACAAACAAAATATCTTAAAATGAATGAAAATTCTTAATTAGATTGATTGCACCATAAAGAAATGAAATACTAGTTATAATTTAAGTTTAATTGAAATGAATAATAATTGTATTTTATTCATACTGTAGAGAATACTTGAAATAATTTTAAACCAAACATAGATACTTCTTATTCATTTCTATGTATTTAATTACTTAATTATGAATATTCAATTAACTTAAATATTACAATAAATTATTACATGAGAAATATCATATAAAAATTTCTAATTATATTAAGATTGAATAGAATGTAAAGAGAAATTGTTTAATGAAATAATTTCTATTAACTAAAAATTTCAATATTAAAATGATAACTGATTAAGGTAATTTGATATCTTCTAATATTCTTCTTCTTTATATTAATTATTCAACCATAATAATGGTTTTTTCATTTATAAAGTTGGTCTAATAATGCATGGAATAGATTGACAAAATGTATTCTATAAGTTGTTTTCTCTCATATAACCTTAAATTAAATTAAATTCGAATAATAAATTTTGTTTAATAACTCTACAACATTTATAAATTTCATTTTGTCACATTGTCAATTTTTTTTAATAGTTTATCTGCTTATTATTTCTTTACATCTCTTGCCTTTATTATTTTCTTCATTTTGCTATTCTCATTGCTTTTACTTGAAAACATGAACCTATCTACGATTATGCTCAATGCAAATATCATCCAATATGAAATAAATGAGTAAAACATAATTCCTGTTATGCTAGAAATATCTGGCAATTATTCATTAATTTTTTCCATCAAATAATTTAATTAATATAAATATGGATTAAGATTAAAGAGGCCTTTCACCATAAACTTCAAAATCATCATCCCATTAGAATCAAGTATCAAGGTCTAAAGAATTTCAATTAGATTTCTTTATACAAAAGAAATTTATATCTGAGGATTTGAAATCAATTTTAGAGGAAGCACAAGTACTATATCAAATCTAAATAAGCAAAAATATTTGATAAAATCTATCCATATAAATTACAAGAATTAAATTCCAGAATTAGATGGTGTAGCTTTTACAATTGATGATTCTGGGGAAAATAAAATGAATGCTAAATGTGATGCAGCTCTTTATATAATTCAATTATTATAGGAGAGATGTAAATAATAAATAAATATCATACTCTTAATACCAGAAGGTATATATATAGTAATTCTAGGAATTGTATCCTTTTTAATTGGATCCAAAGGATCATAGCTTGCAAAAATCATTGAAGAAACTAATGCCAAAATTACAGTAAATCAACCAATTGTTAACTATTCTCCTAGAACTGTTAAAATTGTAGGTGATTAAAGCACAATTAATTGTGCTATTAGAGCTATAACCAAAAAAATGTAAGAAAGAGGCATTTCCTCAGAAGATTATAAAAAGGTTCCTGAAACATTGAATCCATAAAAAGTTAATGTTAAAGTAAATATTTATACAATAATTTAAAGACAAAACTCATTTTTTAATCCTCTGTTGTTGATTACATTATGAAAAATAAAAATGAAATAGAGAATAAATATGAAGTCTAAATCAAAGCAAAAGAAAGCAATGAAATTAAACTCACTGTAATAATGTTTTTATTATTAATATATAGTAAAAATGCAAATTAAAAAGAGAAGATAAAATAGTTTAATTATAAGGTTCTTTATCCAATGTTTAAGATGCTTTATCATCTTTAATTAGAAGAGTCTCAGAACATTTAAAAAAATAAGAATTAGAAATAAAAATTGTTATGCCAGCTAGTTATGCTTCTAAATTAATTGGAGCAAGTATCTTATAATTTATATATATTCTTTTTAGAGGGTTGTTAAATTAGGGAATTAGCTACAAAATCAAAAGGAGCTTAAATTAAAGTTTTATCTGATAAAGATGAAACTGATCATGATTATTGTATGCTATTTCACTAATTATTATAGATTGTATTGTTCAAATTGCAGGAAATTTATAAAATAAACAAGATGCTAGTAAATTAATTCTATAATAAATTGAATGTTTTAAGAATGGAGGACCAGTATATTATAATATATATATATTAGATAATGGATAGTGGTAAATTTTTAAATGAGGATAATTAGAATTAAACATCTTAATAATCAAACAATTATGAAGATTATAAAATAAAAAGGTTTTAAAAATATATTCAAACTTTATTAGATAAAAATCTAGTTCATAATCTGAGAGAAATTCACGTTCAAGATCATAATCCAGAAGAAAACATAAACATTAAAGGAAAAGATCTAATGAAAGAAGATCTGCATCATCAAGGTAATTCAAATTAAACTATTCATACTTTTTAGTTATTCTAAAAGAAGAGAAAGAGCAAATGTCTTATCTACAAAAATGATTATTTCTAATGAAGTGATGCATATTTTAGAAAGATATAATAAATTAAGAGAATATAAAGAGAGATTTAATGTAGATACATAAGCTGAGGATTCGGTACTAATCAAATCTAATAAATTAGAGAAGAAATTCTGAATCTTATTTGAGATTAAAAGGCAAATTAAAAGATTGTTTAATTGTTATTGAAGAAATTTTGAATGAGCAACAAAAAATCCTAAGAAAATGAATATTAAATATAACAAAAATTTAATAATAATAAAAATAACCTAAGAACTTCATAATAATTATTAATAAACAGATTAATAATTAATAATACAAAGTCTTTATGCCATAAATCTATATACCCATGTGATATGATAAATTATTATGTTACCAATTTTATGTAAATTATTTCTCTAATTTTTTTGACACATCTTTAATTCTCTATTACTCTTTATTTAATATTTAAATTTAACCTCTGCATATCTTTTTTTATTCATTTCTACTCACAATCATCTACTTAATTTATAATTGTAAATATAATTTATTAAAATACTATATATAGTTATTTTAAATATCAAATATTTTATCTCTTAATTAGTATTTGAACTCAAATCAAAAGGATACATGAATCATTTGTAAACTTACTTTCCTTCTTTTATCAACTCTCTTTTACTAATCTTTCATGTTATTCATTCTAAAATTTATCTAACTTTTATTTGAATTTATTTTTAATTGAAAAATTGTTGTAGTATAAAAAAATATTAAACTATCTTTTCTGAGAATATTATTTCTTTCAGCTAGTTGAGTACAAGATTTCTAATGGTATATCTATAATTCTAAATAATAATTTTAAGAAAAATATAAATAATAAAAATCTTCATCTCTTCTTAAATTTAAGATGGTATCAAATTGTTGATCTAGTACTGATTTTTTATTATAATGTTATTCTTCTCCTCTTTACGATAGGATTTTTTTCAATTGAAAATTCCTTTCTCTATTCTTTCCTCCTTGATACAAACCTAATGTGATTTAGACCTTACTATTCTTATTCTAATATTAAAATTTCTATGCTATTAACCTATTAATTGAGTATTTTCTCATTTTTTGTAGCAGAACATCCCATTAATTTATAATTATTTTAATGATGATGCTTCTATGAATTTATTAAATATCTAAATTATCAATTATATATTTTATCAATAATTAAGGCTAAGAGATAATAAAAGTGAGAGTTTCTAGTAATTAATACCTCAACATAATTATTTGAACATGAATTTATAAATATGCATTTTTAAACAAATATTTAATCTCTTCATAGCTTAAGTATTTATAGAGTATAAATGTATGAATTTTATAGGACTCTTAACCTTGCTCATGGTTCCCGGTTTGCTCTAAAAACATAAAGAATAAACTACAAAAAAAAAATTTATAATCAGTTTTAACCTTTCCACTTGAAAACTGATTAATTAAATATCTAAAGTAAAATTACTTATTTTTTTCTTTATTTCTAAAGAATCTCATTTTCCTTTTTTTTCTTAATTCCTCCTATTTACTTTAAATAATTGTGTATTTTATATGGGGGTTAAAGTATTTATGTTTTTAAAAAGATATTTTTTAATTATTAGTTCTGCTGCTAAACTAACATATTATTTCTTGGATTAAACAAATATGGAAATTACTTATGAGTATAAGTATTTTCAACTGATCTTAAGTATTTTGTAAAATGATAGATTAATCAATTAAGAATTAATTAAAATTTTTAAATTATAATCCAAAAAAATATTCTTCATACCACCCTGGAGTGTAATCAAAGAAAATAATAACACAAAAAAATGAGCTAAAATTAATAAGAAAAGGTATGTTGGATGATTGAGGTTAAGTAATTATAAATTAGAGAATTCAAATGAAAATTAATTTATCATATCATCTATGAACTTAATATACTACTATTAGAAAATTTATTCTTTTATCTCTATAATTATTATTCCATCAAATTAGTGAGAATCAAAAAATAAATATATAGAAAGCAAATTTATTAGTCTTCACTAAAATGTATTAATTCTTTCATAATAATTTTTAACAAATTTTTATTTAATTTATATTAAAATCAAAAATTTTATTCTTTGATGGCCTAATATACATGATTGATTGATTTTTTATATTTTCATAGATTTATAATTATGATAATTGTTTATTTAATATTATTACAAATAGCCAAATAATATCAAATACCTATTTATGTATTCTTAGATGTTAGAGAACTTAAATTTTTAATTTAATGATTGAAAGCTCTTTTACACAGTTGATTAATTATATTACTCATAATTTTAATGCTAAAAAATTTTTTAGATATTTAGTTAATATATTATAGAATTTATAATTTTCATATTAAATATAAGATTATATTATTGTTAATATATTTAAGGATAATTATTATCAAAAATGAAACTGGATAGAAATATTTAGTTATTATTGAAGTTGAATTAATGTTTACTAGAATAATAATCAAGTATTCTATTATAATTGATTTATAATTATTTGAGATAACAAATTATTAAGATGATATTTTAAAAGCATAAAATATGACCTTGATGTAAGAGTTAAAAATTAATAAATGAATAATTAGTTTCATGTATATGGCTAAAATAGTATAAGAAAGCATAACTTGGAGAAAAGAAAGTTATAAACATTATTTTTTCCTAACAAATGGAATTTTCATTACTTTTTTAATATGATGAAGGATTGTCAATAATTTATTATAGCATGTATATCTGAAATAGATCATTCTTGGATAATAAAATTATTAGTATTATTAGCAAATGGAGGAAGAAAAATTTATTTGATTATGGATTGTTAAGAAGATCAAAAAAATGATGAATTATTTTAAGCAATGATTTGTGAATTGTTAATAGAAAGTCAATTTAAAATAAAGATAGTTGTTAACACAAAAAAATATGAAAGTTTACCAACTAATTTTTGTGTAATTGATGGAAAAGTGTTAATTACAACTTCTGCTAATTGGACTATAAATTCATTCAAAAAGAGTCATGAATGGATGATGATTGATAAAAAATATGATAACATTGTAGAAATGATAGAAATATTTGAATAAATGTGGAACTAATTTAAGTTTGTTACATTTATTAATGAAGACATTGCTTTATTAGATAATGATGATTCTTAATTTTAATTGGTATTTACATATTCATAGGATTGTGTTGTGGATACATTATGATTTGATATTAAAATAATTATTGTAAATTATTTTTGTAATAGTAGCAGTATTAAGAATTATGAGAATAAATATAATCTTTAAATATAAAATTATTTAAAGAAGATATATATAATTAATTTTTACATGCATACCAACATAAGTAAAATCTTGACTAAAATTATAGACTATAAGAAATCTCTATCTCTTATATCTCTAAAGTCTTTTCTTATATTTGTATTAATAGGAACTAAAGTAGTGTAAAATAAATAATTAGGAAATATATTGGAAATATTATTATATATTATCAAAATCTACTTCCTTGGTATTAAATATTTTGGTAACCCATTCCAGATAAGTATTATAACCAGGCATTGGCATTGTACCATTGTTAGTAGTTATAATATTATTGAGCATAAGAGTTAAATTAAGAATAACTATTTTAGCCATTTTAAACCTCCTGACCTTGTTTTACATTCGAGAGAGTTTCTTCTTTTATATTTTTGACAGTCTCTCTTTACTCTTGTTCGTTGGATTTCTTTATTTTTCTAATTCTCTTTTGTTTTTTCCCAACACGACCTTCATGTTTATATAATGATAAAATGGCTTTGCCAGTGGAAAATTTAATTCCAAATTACTTGGCTGCCTACTTAATTGTACAGACTCCTTATTATACTTTATTAATAAAGGCTAATCTTGTTTCATCTGAGATTTTTGAATACTTCATTAAATCTAAATTTTTTCTTTTATTTTTCTTCAATTATGGGGAATTATTTGGAATTTAAATATTATACAGATCTAATTTAATTGATATAAAGTATTAGGAATTTGTTGTAAGAAATTTTAAATTAAATTTAATTGAGATATTTGAAGGTTAAAATGTTTGGATTCCTAGTTGTAGGGCTTAATTTATTTGTTATAATACTAATATATATTTAAGCAAGCTGTATTATTATTAATTTACATATTTTAGTTAAATTAATTTAAAAAAAATTCACAATCCAATTAAAACATAATGAAATGTATATTGATTAATTTGAACTCAATATCTATAAACTTGTTCATATTCTCCATATAAATGAATTAGTTTATTTTTAATTAATGTTGACTCTGGTTTCCAGAAGAATCTTAAATTAATCAATTTCAATCTGATATTATCCTTTGTCAATAAAATTTGCTTAGTTTCTAGTATTCTATCATATTAAAACAACATTTACAGTATTATTTTTTACGAAAAAAAATAGTTTATTTCATCAAAATTATTAGTTAAATTTAGAGTTTACATTTAATACTTATACTCTCTATCCAAAACTATTTTTTAGTAACCCAAAAACTCCTCTCTTAATTTCCTTATAAATATTCTTAATTTTAATTTTATTATTGTCTTTTGAAAATTTTAGGCTTATCAGCTGCAAAAGTTGGCCAATCTGATGATTTAAATGATGAGTTTTAATTAAATATATTTATTTAATCTAAATGAGTTCATTTGCAATACCGAATCTGACTTAATTTGTTACAATAAGTCCCAATATATTCAATCTAATAGAATAGGTAAAGATATACTACTTATATAAGCTGAATATTGTGTAAACTTCTTATTTAGGTTAAAAGAATTGAATTATATTTTATTATATGGTTATTGAATAGATCGAAGAACCTCTCCTGTCAATAGATCTAAGATAAAAAAAAATATTTATGTTTTTACTTATACTACTTTAGTATAAATGTAACTATTTTTCTCTAAGATTTATAAATTTCAAAGTTGGCTATTGAAGATTCTTTTATTTAGAATTTAGACCTTAAGATCTTTATACATTTAATATATAAATAATAATTTAAAATTTCATTAGCATTTTAGACAATTGACTGCCTGATTTGTAGGATATATGACTAAATAAATTTCTAAACACTTCATGCAATAACGATAGCTAGGAACTGATATTTTTGGAGGATGCTATTTATATCCATGACATTAAGCACAAGGATAAGCTTTATTACAACAAGCAAAGATAGGTATTGTATTACATGGTTATCTATGTTCACAATCTTAAGTATAGATGATATGAGGGAATGTATTCACATTTTCTTGAATTTTCTATTGAGATTCATCCAAATCTTATTCAGTTTATCCATCTGTATGCATAGAATCAAAATGATTATTAAATTCATTTTTAATCTCAGGAAGACTTGCCACCTTATCCAAAGCTTAACTTACAATACTATTCATCATCTATATTTCTTCTTATTTAAATCCTGGTATCTTCTATTATATAGTATTATTATTTTGAATTTATTCTTTAATTTATTAAGATAATCCATCTAATCGTTATTATTTCATTTCAATCTTTTGCAATCTAATAAGATTTAGATCTTGATCTTAGATAAACATTTCTTTATTGTCATCTAAAGCATACATTATGTCAGATTCTAATTGAGGAAAGTATGTCTACCAAGTCAAATCTAATTAAATTGTTCTTTTTTTGACAGCAAAATTAGTTTATGTAGCAATCTGAGTAATTTCTCTTATATGTTTTCCTTAGATAAACTCTATACTCTCAAAAAGTTCATCTTAAGTCATATCATAAATATTCTTTTTTATGAGTTACTCTACTTATTCAGTCAATCCATTTTCTTTATTTTCCCAAAAGAGAAAACCATTAACAGCACATATAATTCCTTGTTCTATTAATTTAAGCTTTTATAATATTTCTTTTGTTAATTACTCAAACTTTTATTTGACTTCTGAGACTCTTTCAGGCATTTTTTGAATAGAGCCACATTATTCCTAAAACTCTCTATATTTTTCATCAAAAAGTTTACAAAATTGTTATACTTCCATTGTCTCATGATTATTATGTTCTTCCAGTAAACAATATGCACATCCTAATCGTTTTTAAGCTTTGCATAAAGGATGTTAGCATATATAAATTAATTTATTTTTTTCATGATTCTTTTTATCACATACAGGTTCTAAATTTAAACCTAAGTATTTGATAACTGATCTTTAATGCATCTCTGTTCCTTTAGCAACAATAGAAGAATGTCTCTTTTGCATTCTAATATTAGATGGTATCTAAACTGCTGAAGATGACATTCTCTTAGTTGTTGGACTAATACCAGAAGGACTGTGTTGAGATGGACTCTGAGAACTACGATATGATTACTTAGCCCAATCTCTCCCACTCTATAACATAGATTCTTATTGAATTTCTGTTGTCTTTTTAGTGGGAGATTTAACATTCTGCTTTTAAGTGTTAGTTACCTAAGTTTTAGTACTCTTCTTCATTCTCTAATATCAATTTAGAATTTAATATATATATAAATAAAATTAATAACTCATAATATCAATAGGCAATACTTTATGTCTAAATCAATTATGCAAATAATTTTGAAGCAGATACATTCATCATTATAGTATTCTCATCATAATCATGATGACCTTCTACTTTTCCAAACAATGCAGTTTAGAAATCTTCTTCTAGTCTTGAAAACTTCACTGCCTCCTCTACTTCCAAATGATTATTCCAAATAAGTAGTGCTAAAATACATGATTTTAGATTTTCTATTTTTATTAATATTAATACCAACTTTTGCATCTAAACTTACTAATTACCAATTATTTAATTCACTCACTATTGTTTCAATTCTTATTTGATCTTATTATTTCAAAGGTTCAATATTTAATCCAAAATTCGTTTTCAAATACAATCCAAATTTCTCATTAAAAATTTTCAATTATGGGTCTAACTTCTCCTATTAAATTTTATATAATTTAGTATCTGGATTCTCTCTAAATAATACAGTATCCCTTTCTAAATAGCTAATAATTGATTATTCCATAAATTATCTTATCCTATCATCTGCTTCAATATCAATTGCATTCTTAGCTAAATTTAATAATGGCATAGTAGTTGGTCTTATATTATCTGTTTGCATATTAAATTCATGAGCAATAAAGGATGCTAATTGAGGGGATGGCACAGCTAGTGTATTCTTATAAGGAGTTTTGACTGTCTTTCCATCTAACTAATTTGATATAATATATTTATTTACTTTCACTAGCCATTAATGATATGGATTAGTTGGATTTGTGGCCATTTCAACTGTTGCTTCCTTATAAAATCTTTTTAATTATTTTGGCTATTAGACTTAAACTTATTCTGAAAATCGGAATCTAATTATTAATCTTCTCATTAAATATTATATTTGAAATCAATTGCAATAATGTAATATGCTTAATATAATTGTTAGAACTAAATCTCAAAATCTATAGGATATTTATATTCAAACCTTAACTTAAAAGATTCCCTTAAAATCAATAATATGGATTTCTACTTCTATAATATACTTATAGATGAGTTCATTATTTTCAAAACTTTCATCAATTTAATCATTATTTTTAGATTGGAATATCTATTTCTTGTAAATCATTCTACAGTTTGGCTTAAAAAGAATCAATAGAATATTTGAATCCATTTCATAACTCTATTACTTGATAACTCATTAAAAGAAGTATTAATTTATAGATATTCTATATATATATATATGATATGATTGTAATAATGCAATCATAAATCCTATATGATTGTAATTGAATAATCAATTACAGGTTTTCCAGGCTGGTTCATTTGAATACCATTTTTCAGGAAATTATGAATAAAACAACATAACTTCATTTTTGAATCTTAGGTATTCTTTGAAGTTATTGGCTTCTCCATTCAGAATGAAGAGAGACGCTCTTTAATTCAAGAACCAAACCATGTATGACTGAAAGACACATTTCCACAATTTTAATTAAGGTGTATCCTTTTAGTCTATAATAAGTTAATTTTTGAGGCTTCTAAATCCATTTATGTTATGTAAGTTTTTTTGGTAATAATCTATAAAATGAGAGGTTTCTTGCTGCAGTTCCATTTATAGAAATTCAACCTATTTTCCTCTTCTCATAGATTTCACAGCTTATCTTAAAATGTTTCTACAGATGTTTTTTTTGTAGTCTCTTTTAGAAGGAGATGATTTTGATCTTTTAAACTGGTTTTCCTCCCAATTCATAAACTTATCTGTATCCTAATGACTACCATCTGTGTCATCATAAAAGATTAATGCTGCTTCATTTACTTCATGATAACTTGCCTCAAATTCTTGCATTTCAAAATAGTATGATGTCATTTTGACACCTGATTTATTTTTATTTTAATATATACTTTTATTAAGTCCAGGATTAGAATAAATACTGGGATTTTGTATTTTTAATTTTTTTATTTAAATTCATTAATTATATTATTATTCTATATAAAATCAGAACCTCTTGAAATATTATATCTTCATATATTATTATTTAATAAGAAATTAATAAATGAAGTTTGAAGTAAAAAATATAAAACTTAATGGTGTAATTAACTCTATTCATGATAGTATATATATATTAGATAATTTATCATAAAGTAATTATGTATTTTTGTTATTAATTATTTAATTCTTCTTTTTTTACAAAATTAAGATTCTTTTATAAGCAATAATCAATAATAAAACCTATAATCAAACAGTAAATTTTCTTCTTTTCTCTTTAAACTTTTAGAATTAATTCAAAAATCCATTAAGATTCTGATAATTTAAAATAAATAAATTAGTTTATGATAATTCAAATTACTTTAAGCAATCTGATATGCTCTACTAAGATTGAAATCTTTTATTGTCAAGAATATTTTTTTATTATGTTCAGATTATTATCTAGATCAAATTATAATCAAGAATTGTTTAAGAAAATTAAAGTGGCTTTTACCAATTTAAAAATCTAGAATTAAATACTCCTTTTAAAATTTGATATAAATTATTTTATTTTTTAATATTTTAATCAAATATGTAAATTAATTTATTCGATTTGTAATAATGATCAAATTTTATTCATATTATGGGATTGAATCAATGTAATTTATAAGAATTGTAATTATATTAACTAAAATATTGAGAATTTTGAGAAAATATATCTTATATATAATAAAAATATTATTTTGATTATAAAATATAATGAATATAATGAATATGATTAAGAATATTGATTTAATTATGACTTTTGAATAATTGATCAATTAATAATTATAAATCATGAAGAGGTATAGTTTCCCACTTAATGCTCGAGTTCTGCGACCTTTTGTGTAGCAGCAATTATTAATTGTTAGATTTGACTTTTTTCCTTTTTGATTTCAGTAATTTGGGACTGTAATTTAGAGTTTTCATCTTTTTATGTGTTGATGGCCTAAAAAAGTTTCATAGTTTTTTACTTATCTTAAGTCTCTTAACATAGCATCTAAAGTAGGTTAGGTTGTATTTTTGATTTCTTCATTGTTATTTGTGATTCTCTATTTCATTAAATGCAATTCCTATTTCAATTGGTCAATCTCATGTTTATAACTTTAAAGTAATTCATTTGATAATTCTGTGATGTTCTAATATAATATGAAAATAAAGTATACATTGACTAAAAGTAAATGATTTTTTGCATTAGTGGCTGATTCTTAATCAAGTTTGGAACTATGAGGTTATTGTACATCCTACATTTTTATTAAATAAAAATATATAAATAATATTAGATTAACAAATTGATAATGGGAAATAATTAATCATGTTGTTCAGTTCGAATAAGACAGCCTACAAATACATTAGATAAGAAAGAAGTGTTTCTATTATGTGATGTCTTAAAACATTCCTAAGAGGACAATCATACAACCTACTTGGATAAACAATGTTTCGAAAGAATATTCTAAGACAATCCTTTATTTGGAGAATAAGTGTTTGAATATTGTTCACATATATTATAAGCTACTTAGTTGCCCCTTGAAGGATGCATTAATATACGTAAGAGTTTATATCACATTCTAGTTTAGGGTATACTAAGTACTTCTGACATAACACCAATATTACTATAGATTTGTATGGAAAACTATGATGGAACAATTCAAGTAATAACAGTTTAGTAGGCATTCCAATTCATAGGAGTAAGATAAATATTTGATAATTTAAGTTAATAACATCTATTTTCCTAACATTTTGTATAAGGAAATAACAAATTGATGCACAAGTCTTAGAAATTCTTATCCATTCATTATTTAAAGAAAAGTAAATGAAGACTAATGAATTTTTATCAATAATTGAAGCTAATTTTCCATACATTCAAAAACTGATACGACTATATTTATCTTATCGATTATTATAGAAACCATTTAATTAAATGAGAGTTGCAAAGATAGATAAAGATTCATTCAGTCTGAAATATGAATGGTTAGCAATAATGGGTTTAGCTACTTCAGAATTGCATCGTCATGGATAAGTGACATTATTATATCAATCTGCTTTACAATCAATTAATTTATAAGAAATATTAATTTCAATGCAATAGACTTAAACTTTATTGGTAGTTACATTTTAAGATGAATAAACTAATAAGAAATTAACTTTAGCAATTTATAACAAACGTTAATGGTAAGTAGATTGTAAAGAAACAGAAAGTATTATTGCATTTCAAATATCACCAATTTTTTATATATATAGAAGTTAATTTAAAAACTATTTTAATAATAATGGTTTTGGATTTTCACTTGATTAAAAGACTAATAGATATTTATTATGGTTAGGAAATTAAAATAGTTATTTTTAGAATTCTTAAAGAGTAAATTTATATATAAATTATTAGTTATTAACAGTTGAAGTTTGGAGATGTGAAGAATTATAATCTAAATTAAGAAAAAGTGTAATGGATGAAGATAGAACATCTACTTTAAGTCCTAAAGAATAAAAAAAGAGAGTTTCTTTTCGTTTATTAGATGAAAATTAACCTTCAAGGAAAAGTAATTCAGTAACACCAATTACAAAAAAATTAAATTTTATTGAAAATGTTCCACCTAAATCATAACCACCTACTCCTATGTAAACTTTGTAAAATATATTATTTAAATTAGTCAAATACAAACTCTTTAAGATGATTAAGAAAGTCCAAAATCTCCTCATTTTAATAGTGATAATCCTCCAACATTTAATAATCCTTAAGCTTAGGTTTTGAAATCTTACCCAAATTCATAAAATTTAATTAATAATAATATTTAATAATAGAGTAAGTAATAAAATCGACCATCATAATCAATTATTGAAAAATATGGAAATGGATAAAGATAAACAAGAAGTGTTTCAAATAATAATGAAGTTAGAAAAAGTGTAGATGATATTCTTAAAAGATATGATAAGAAATAATGAATCTATATATCTATGTATATTTTATATATATATAATCATAATGAAATTTCAAATTCATCTTGACTATCTTAATTTTAAATATCATCTCTTATATCTTAATTTTCAAGTAAAGAAGTATTCATAATTTCATTTTTGTTTATTTTAGAATTTTCACTATTTGTTCTTTCATTTAAATCTATTTCAAATTATTTTGATTATTATTATTATTATTATTATTATTATTATTATTATTATTATTATCTTAATTATTTGACTAATTATCTACTTTTTTTAGTTTTCTTTTTATTAATATGCTTATGTTTTTTACTTTTCTTTTTTACTTTAACTTCATAAACTTGATTGCAATCTGAACATTAATTTTAAACTTTTAGATTATTTTGAGTTTTAATTTTTTTAATATTTTGTTTAATATTATCTTTGGTTTTAATAATTTATGATTTAGTAGAAACATTTTGTATTTCATCAATTTCTATACTTTCTGAAAGTTGTGTATTTTCATTTGTACTTTTTGCATCTTGATCAGTTTTTGAGTTTTATTCATATAATTATTAAGAAAGTTGAGCACATTTTTCATATAATTCTGCAATTGTTTAAAGATGAATTGCTAGTGGCACAAATTTCATAATAAGTAATTAATTGTCAATATGATATAAAATGTCTCCCTAAGATTTATATTCTATGAAATTCCTTATATTATTTAAAATTCCTGTTAAATTTTTTCTATTTGTTAAATAATGAAATAAATTACAAAATATATATAGCCATTTCCCTCCATTGATTATGGAGAACAATAAAAAGACATGGATGAAGAATCCAGTCAGATTTGGATGTATTCACTTTAAAATGAGTTTCGATTATACTAATTTACTATTGTTTAGTCCACATTCTACTACAATACTTTAGTGTGCTTACCTACTGGATTAGGCAAGACATTTATAGCTTCTATGGCAATTATTAATTTTAGTCGATGGTTTCCAAAAGGTAAAATCTTCTTTTTGGCACCAACACGACCTTTAGTAGCATAATAACATGAGGCAATGAAAAAATTTGGAATTGATGGAAAATTATCAAAAAATGATAGAACTTATCAATCTTAAATCTATTTCTCAACACCCTAAACTCTAGAAAATGATTTGAATGAAGATTTAATTCAAAATATAGTTCTAGTTGTTTTAGATGAGGCTCATAAAGGAGTAGGAGAATATGCTTATACAAATATAGTAAAAAGACTCCTTTATAATACAAGAATTATAGCATTAAGTGCAACTCCTGGTAATAATATAGAATAAATTCAATAAGTAGTAGCAAATCTTAGAATTGCTAAGATAGAAGTATATATAATGAATATATTATGTTATTAGTTAAGAGATGAGTATGATCCAGAAGTAATTCCTTATTTAAAATTTAAATCTATTGAAAAGATTGTTGTCTCATTTGATAATTGTTAAATCTTAGATGATCTAAATAAATAGATGTAGCCATTACTTAATATCATATTAAGTTTTGGAATTCTACCTGTAGAGTTAATTAGAGTTTGTTCTAGAGCAGACATATTTAGTTATGGTGCTTGTTTTAAACTTCGCGAATTTTTGACAAATTCACATTTATAATTTCAAATTGGATAATAAAATTCAAATAAAGTATTTGAGCATTTATCTCATCTACATAAATTATCTTATGCCAAAAAGATATTATTAGAATAAGGAATTTAACCATATGTAAAATATATGGAATTAGATGATATTGAAGAAGTCCATCCTAAAATTTATAAATTAAAAGAAATATTTAAGAATCATTTTGCATAAAATCAATCTAAAGTTATTGTCTTTACAAATAGTAGAGATAATGCTTAATTACTATGTAATCATATCAATTAAGTTGAAAATGTCAAAGCATCCATCTTTGTAGGTTAGGCAAGTTCTAAAAATCAAGCAGGAATGAAATAAAAGGAATAATTACAAGTTATAGATGTATATTCTCAATACTAAGTAGAAATTTAAAAATGAGTTAAATGTTTTAGTAGCAACATGTATTGCTGAAGAAGGACTTGATATTGGAGAAGTTGATTTGATTATATGTTATGATAGTGGATTCAGTCCAATTAGAATGATATAGAGAATGGGTAGAACTGGAAGAAAAAGAGATGGAAAAATTATTGTCTTATTAACTGAAGGTAAGGAGGCAGCTGATTATGAAAAGTCAGTCAATAAATACTCTAAATTAATTAAAGAGCTTAAAGATTATAATATTAATTTATATTCAAGTAATCCAAGAATTTTATAATCTCAACCATAAATTTAATTTATTGATGGAGATATTAATTAAATAGATATTAAAATTAAATAATAAGATCCTATTAAAACTAAAAACAAAGATCTTAAAAAATAAAAAAGAAGTATTAAAAAAACTGAATAGTAAGAGACTAAATAAATTAAATTAGAAAAATTCTTTACTAAAACTTTAAAGGACATCTCAGAAGAAACTGAAGAAAAATAACAAACTTAATAATAATTTTAACCTTTATTATTAGCATCAAATTCATTGACTAAACCAAAAAAAGTATAAGGAAAAAAGATTCAATTAGGAAATATTGATAAATTCATTAAACCAAAGGAAAAAGGAGAAAATATTTAAAATAACAAGTTACAAATAAAATTATAATCAAAGCCATCTGTTGTTGAAGATAAGTTTATCATTTAAATTAATCAAAAACCTTAGTTATAAGAATAAGATTTAACAGTGTCAAGTTTAGAATAGTTTAATGAACTCCTAAAGAAGCAACAGAATTAAAATTTTGATTAAGATTCTAATACTATGTTTCAATTTTTAGATAAATTAGATTTTGAAAAGATTAATTTGAATAGCTAAGAAATTCATGAATCTGATTTGGATCTATCTAAAATAGCTGAAGAATATATATCTGATTGATTACTTTACAAATAAGGAAATTTATATTATTTCAATAATATTATCTGTCACTATGAATAAAAGAAATTAAATTTTTTTAATCAACTTAATTTATTATTTAATTAAATTAAGTATATTTTTTTTTATATTATTATAAAAAATTAATGATAATATTGATCAAATAAAAGATTCAATATATAATTATAATAATTTTACTTTAATTTTAGTATAATTGAGAAAAGGCAATTCAAAATTTTGTTTTTTTAACTTAATTATCTCTGTAGTATTACTAATTTGCAAAAGCTTAATGAATTAAATATTTCTTTTCCAAATTACATAATTCTCTAGTTTAAGGTGAATAGGATGGAGATTTTTTTGAAGAATTCTCTTGATTTTCAAAACTTTTAACATTTGAGGGTCTTGTAATTCCTGATGCAATCATGTTTTGACTAATTTCTATTTAATTTCTACTATTACTAGATAATCTATCACATTTGTGATTAGAACCTAAAATATTACTGTAAAGAGAAAATTATTAAGCTTTATTTATTTTTGAGATATTAAATTAATCTACTATCATTTTCTTTCTATTTGAGCGTTGATTACTATATTAATATTCTTATAAATTATAATCATCTTCTTTATCAATATATTAATAATCATAAAGTACTCTTTTTTGATCAATATCTTATTTATAATCAATTAAATCTTCCATTTATAGAGAATTCCCTTCTTCAATTTTATGTTTTTCATTACTACAAGGTGAATAACATTTGTATGTATTAACTCTTCTTGTTATTTTTGGAAATTGGATTGGTGAATTATCTTCTTGTTTTCTCATACTTTCTGATTTTAATTTAATTTAATGTGGTATAATATTTTTTCTTTCATACAATTTCTCTTAAGTTATTATTTCACTTTGTTCTTTTGTATTAAATGGTTTTCCAATTAATGTCATTTTTTTTCTATATACTTTTGGATTCTTGAGATTTAATAATTCATAGAGTAAATAATTTTATTAAGGGAAAAGTAAATCTGCAAGTTTTTAAATTAAGATGATAAAATTATCAAAATTTAATTCCATATTTTTATCAGCATTTTGTTTATACATTTAAACGAGATAAAATTTGGTTAATATGAAATTAGATCTATTATTATTTTTATAATTGTAATTAATTTGCTATTTTCGAAGATTATTAATTTTACCACCTAAGAGTGATATTAGATTGTTTGAGATTTCTAAATCAATCAATTTGAAATCTTTACAAAATATCATAAACTTTTATAATATCATAGTGTTGGAAAGTTGTTATAGTTTTTCAAATGTTTAGTATTTATTGGTTGTAATTGGTTATTTACAATAAAAATTATAGATTTCTTTGAAATTTTTGAGTTAATCCTTATCTAAATTTATATATTCTTATCTAATTTCATTTAGTTATATATGATTGACTGGACTTGAAGGTTATAGCTAATTTTGATTGGCATAAACATTGAATGAATGAGCAAATTTCAAGTGTTTATTATTCTTTAGTATAATTTATTTATGTTTTTCAAATTATTATTGTTAGAATTCTGATATGCTAACTTCATGTTTACTTTATTTTATTTCACTTTCTTTATATATTTAAGATTCCTTTAGATTACATTAATAAGAACAATCAGGATCATTAATTTCTGTCAAGACTTGTTTTAATTCAAGATCAGAATCTATTTGTCTTTAATTATCTGAAGACAAATTACTTTAACTACTCATTGGATTTACAATATTTTCAGAGTTTTTGTCTTCAACAACTTAAGGTTTCTTAATATCGAGTAGATTGAGTACACTGCTGTGATTACTATTTGGAGTAGACTCACGTTTATAATAAGGTTTTAAGTTTGAGTATTGTTAATTAGGATTTTTTTAATTTTGAGGAGAAGTAAGATGATTAATAATCATTGATTCTTCTATAAAGTTAGTCATAATTAATATTTTTGTTCGTTAAAATAAATGTAGACGATTATTACTCAATGCCAAGATTTAGATGAAGAGTATAGATAACTTGTTTAAACAATAAATAATATGTTAGACAATCTGAGTATAGTAAGTCTTGAGTTTGTCAATTCAAAATTAGAATTTTTAGAAAAATACTCTAATACACTTAAGTCAAGTTAAATTGATGCTCGAATCCATAGAAATTCATAAATGAAGAACTTAATAGAATACATTAAGATGCATTGGAAATCACAAGTGAAATCTCTTGCATAATCTCCTCCAGCAAAGATGGCTCATCATCGTCCTAAATATTCATTTAATGAGAAAGCATTTTCATGCATGTTGTATAGTAATATGAATCAAATGACACAATAAAAAACTCAGAATAATGAACTTGATTAATCTTATTAGAAGTATACTCTAAAACACAAAAACTTAAATATATTATAAAATTTGATAGGAAAATAAAAGTTTGATTAAAAGAAGGGGAATGAAGATATGTTCAAATTGCTATAAAAATGCATGCATTTGATCTCATAGAAGTAAGAATTTTAAGATGAATATGAAAATTTATAGAAAGAATATAGAGATATAATTAAGAGTAACTAGAGTTTGTAATACAAAGTTAATCTTGATTAAAAATCATCAAAATTGAAAGAGAATTTAAATTAATTAATGGTGAGTCATGAATCTTTTAAATCGTACCTCAATTCAGTTATTTGATTAATTATATACTAATATCCTTTTTTTTATTATAATTATCTCATTTTTGGAATAATTTAATTTTAATTAATATTTCAATTTATACTATTTACAAAATTGAATGAGCAATAATCAATACAATAATAAAAAGTTGGCTCCATTTAAAAAATAGAGAGACACTCTCAAAGAAGAATTAAAAAGACTCTAATAAGAATAGACAGAAGAAGAGAAATAAAATGATTACTATTTTGATGAGATAGGTCGTGTTGAAAAAGTATTTAATGAAATATATATTAGGAATATGAATCTTTAATTAAATCTATTGAAGAATATAGTAAACATAATTAGACATTAAAAACCATTCGTCAAACAGATCAAAATCAAGGTTTAGATGAGACAATAGAAAAAAATGTGATTTAAACATTAAATCTATTTCTTCTTAGCACTAGCAAAAAAGAGTATTTAGAAAGCATTTAAGAACAAGAAATATCAAAGAAATAGTTATAAGTTGGAAATTTGATTATGACTTAAAATTAGTTAAATGAAGACAATTAGAAAGAATAAGAAATAGAAAAAGTTATTCTTGATAATGGATACTATATAACATTGAAATAGGGCAGTAGCTCATTAATTGTTAAAGTACCAGGAACAGTAAGGACATTTAGAGAATTAAAACAAATAGTAAAATCATGTTGTATGGCTGAAGAATAAGAGATATTTTATACAGATTTAATGGGAAATATACTTTAACCTGAAATGAATGTTTTAGATCAATTATATCCACCAATTTATGAGTTACTTAAAAATTATTAACCTGTTATATGCATACAAATAGTTAAATAAAAAAAAGTAAAAGAAGATACAAAATAAACAGAAGCAGATTTTGGTTTTGATGGAGGTATTTAAGAATTAATGACTAAATAACTTAGATCAATTAGAAGAATTGAAAAATCTATTAATTGGTCTAAATATATGGATTATTTAACTAGTTTTAAATATGTATTAGAATCTATATTGTTTTTATCACTCTTAATTCTATATGCAATTGTAGAAATCAATGAAAATGATTTTTTCACCAATTCTCAACTTTTATTGAATTTGAACATGAATATGGCAATCTAAAAATCATACTTATCTCCAATAAATAATATTTCTTAAATTATTTCTTTAACAATTCCAAATGGATCATCTCATGGTTTGAGTCCAACATATCCTCTTTAATCAGGATTGCTTGTATAAACTCTTGTTGGTATAGTAAATATTTAATGATAATTAGGATGACATCAAAAATTGTGATATATTAAATGAAAATCAAAAATAAATTTATGTTGATAAAAATTAATCGTGTTTGATGTTTGACATAACATAAACAACAGATTTACAAAAGAATTACTCAAGACTTAATTTTGATCCTAAGGTCTATAATGAATAATTTGGAGGTTATGTTTGGGAATTCAATATGAGTACTAGGTAATCATTTTAAGAAAGTTATGATTTGATGATTTCTGAAGATTGGTTTCAATATAATGTAAAACAAACTCAATTCATTTTGAATTATTATAATAGTCCTACTTAAAGAGTAGTATCTGTCACTATCACTACTCTGTATCTTTTTAACGATGTACATATATTTTTTAAATGATATCTAGCGTTTACTTAATTATAATAGTTTTTAAGCAGAAGGTTTTAATTTAAGTGAACTTCCAGAGTAAGTACTAGTTAGTAAAAACATAATATTTTATTGTTCAATAGTTCTATTAATATCCTCATTTTTTGGTAAATAATCAATTAAATTAAACTAGATTTCTTTGGTTTATATTTTGAAGGGACTAAAAATAATTTAATTTTAATTTACTTACAATATTTAGAATTATTGAATAGGAAGAAAAAGATGGAGGCTAAGAAAAAACAGATCAATGAAAATGATTAAAGAGAAATATAATAAAAAGAATTAATTGTAGGAGAATATGTTATTATCAATTTAAAAGTGATTTATATTACAATTAGAATTCCACTAGTTTTTGATTATATTTGTAATTATTATTATTTTATTTTAGATATCTTATGCCAATTTGGAATGGTTATGAAGAATACTGTTGATTCTTATTATGAAGAAGCTTTAAAGGAAATAGATTTGAATTCAGATTAATATTAAGATACAAATGCATTAATAGAACCATTGTTTGTTGGTAGATTGTTTTCAGCTATTTTGGTGATATTTTTGATGATTTCTATAGTAAGATTTATGGGGAATTGGAGTCCATATTTAAAATGTTATGGATTGGTTATGATAAGGGTATTTGATATTAATTCTAATTTAATAGTTTAATAAAGAGTCTTGGTTCTTATTACTTGTTTTGATGTATATAATAAGTGTTTGTGCTATGTCTTGGATTGTAACCATTTAAGGTAAATTAGTAAATCATGATAATTTCTTTTATACTTTTTTGGGATTACTTAGATGTACCTTAAGGTTTGGATTAGATAATGATCTAGAATAATAAGGATTCTATAATACTTATGCAAAAGATATTATCTATTCTTTTGAGACAAAATATGTAAAAAAGATTATTAAATTATTATATTAGTTGTAATACATTATAATAATAACCATCACAATGATAATGATTCCCATATTTATTTCTCTAATGACTGATTTAGTTCAAAATACTAAAGTAGAAGCAAAACAGAAAATAATGGAAATGAGAAAACAAAATTAAGAATGATTTTAGTATACACAGACTCAGTTTATATTATATTTGAACTCTTTTTTTAAGCATATTTATCTAAATATATAATCTAAAATTTGATTAGCATAGATACTCTATACACACAAAGTGGTTATTATTAATTATTAATATCGTTAATGAAAAATTATTCATCTTAACCATAATAATCTAGTGGAAGAGTTAGTTTGCCAGAGAATCCATATTCTATAGATTTTAAGGCAAAAAAGAGTAATAGCAAAATTATGAAGACTGAAAGTACAACTACTACAGCCAAAAATCCAAAATAAGACTTATTAGAGTACTTTAAAAAAGAGAGAAATACTATTACATAAGTCTCTAATAATATCAAGTCTTAATTGTAACAAAGCAGAAGTATTGATAATTTAAATAGTCAGAAAAGTGAACGATTAAAAATATCAAATGTAATCCATCTATATAATTTAGCGTATCCAAACAGAGGAAAGTAATTCAAATAAGAAATCACTTTTAAAAGGAAAGAATCTCTCTCTTGCCACACTACAAATTGAAACAAAACATTCAAAAAATACTATCAAATATAATAATATAATGAAGATGCCTTAAAATAGCAAATAATTACCAAAATCTACTGTAGACCAATATTTTCAAGATCTTTAAATAAAGAGTGCTAAGGAATAAAATAATATATAGCCTATTGACTATTAATAATATTTTACAATTAGATAAAATAAGTAATCTTTACTGTAAGATTCTCAAACATTAAAGTACTCAATTGAATAGATTCTAAATAAAAATAAGAACTAATTCCATAAAAATAATACTGAAGTGAGATCCATAAATCAATCAACATAATAAAGAAGTGATTCATTAAAAAAAAATCTTAGAGAAGAATCTAATCATTTTGATTCATAAAAGTAGTTAAAGATTATTTTAGTTTATAAAGGATAAAAGTAATTACTTATTTAAATACAATAGATATCATTATCATTATAATTTCATTGGTTAGACTACTGACAATTTATACAATTATTTAATATAATAAATTGCATGCATTGAAAAGTCATTTATGAAATAAGGAGGAGGTACAGGATCAACAGAAGAAGTCTAAATTTAAGAAGGTTTAAGTATAAATTATTCATAGAAATCAATAAAATATGTTAATTCTAAACAACCTAAAAAAACATCCCTTATGATTATTATCTAAATATGCATAATTTACCTTTGAATGTATTTTAAGGTATTACTCTACAATTATAACCTTTGATTTCATAACCTCTTCATGGAAAGAAAGTATCATTAAGAGACTTCACTTTGGTTAAGTGTATTGGAGTTGGAGGATTTTCAAGAGTATATTTAGTAAGGAAAAGAGACAATGGGAAATTTTATGCTTTAAAATTGATTGACAAAAATTTCATCATGGAAAACTAAAAGGAAGTAATAGTCTAAAATGAAAGAGATATTATGGTTAATATGAATAACGAATTTATTACTCCTTTACATTTTGCATTTGAAACCAAATATTATATAGCATTTGTATTGGATTATTGTGCTGGAGGTGAACTATTTTATCATCTAAGAAAATTAAAAAGATTAACTGAAGAAGATGCAAAATATTATTTTGTTGAAATATGCATAGGAATGGCATATTTACATTCAAAAAATATAGTTTATAGAGATATTAAACCAGAAAATATACTTTTAGATTTAAATGGACATCTTTTATTAAGTGATTTTGGATTAAGCAAACCAAATATGTCCAATGAAGATTTAGCCTATTCTTTTTGTGGATCTCCAGAGTATATGGCTCCAGAGATGCTCATGAAAAGTGGGCATAATTATTTAGTTGATTGTTATTGTTTAGGTGCTCTTCTATATGAATTAGTTACAGGTTTACCTCCTTTTTATTCACATAATACTCAGGAAATTTATACTTCCATCTTATCTGAACAAGTGTAATTCCCTCCTTATGTTTAAATATCAGACCTATTAAAAGATTTAATTTACTAACTCTTGGAGAAGGATCCACAAGAGAGATTGGGATAATCTTAAGGTATAGTTGAAATCTTGAGTCATCCTTGGTTTGCTGATATCAATTTTGAAGATATAATTAATAGAAAAATCAACCCTCCTTATAAACCAGAACCACTAAAATACAATTTTGATGAAGAAGAATTTAATAAAGGTGATTCTGAATTTAGGAAATAATATACAATTAATCTCTAAAAAGAATATGTGGTATGAATTCTAAATTATTTAGAATACCGATAATAATCCAAATTTTATATTAAAAAACTTTTACTTCTCTAGAGAAGATCTTCCTTAGAAACCTGGGCACAAATTAAATAGATCTAATCATGTCAATTTAGCTTAACTTAATGAAGAGATTGTACCTAATTCTGATATCAATTCCCCAGAAAGACCAAGAGTATTATTTATCTTTTTTAATTTATTAGTAAATATCTCCTTAAGAAGTTAAAAGAGTACCAAAATATTCTGGTAAATCTGAAGTTTCAGATCTTTTAAAGAGGAATGAATTTTCAAATAAATCTGCTTCCTTAATCTAATCCTCCAAAATTACTCATGCCTATTCTAAGACAATGTAATAATAGAACTAAAATCAGGATATCAAAGTAATACTCATTATATATTTTAGGTACTCAAATAAATTCTAGAATCAACAAAAGGTCAAATGAGTTCTGAAAGAACTGCTACTATGCCTGATTAAAACCTTCATAAAAATGAAAACAATAGAATCAAAACTGAATAGTTTGCTTAAATATTATACCCTAAAACTACTACAAATTATTAGTTTCATAAAAATTCGAATATGTAAAAATTATTTGGGTCTGAAAAGAGATAAAAATGAATACCATTCTTTTTATTTAAAAATAAAGATTATATAATTATATTACATTTCATATAAAAATTTAATTATAAATAATAAAAATGATCTAAATATTTGCATAATTGATAAATACCTTTTTTAATAAAGACTAATCCAGACATCTAAATATCTTATGTTTAATATTTTTTATTATTCTAAAAAGTAATATTAGAAAAAAAGATAAGTTTTACTTGTATACATTTTTTATTTATCAATGATAAATATTATAAATATATCATTTTATAATTAACATTGATTATAAAATAAAGGAAAATAATAATACATAGAAATTGATTAATGTTATATAATTTGATGGATCAAATTAGAATTGAATAAATTTTATACTTAATTTTAATAAAAATCTTTATAATTAGAAGATGAATAATCAAATACATTAAGAAATAAAATATTATTTTAGATTAGTTTTTAATTTATGATAACACATAAATGAAAGATATAAATCAGAAACAAACAGTGGAATGAACATGCCAATTACTTTTATATACCAATTAAGAATTTGATATTACTTATAAACTAGATAGTCGATTGTTTTAATCTTCTACTATTACTCTATGTCTACCAGTAGTGATATTCCATACTACAATTCCATAAGAACTTAAATGGAAATAAACCAGATTTGAGAATGAATTTATAGTAAGTTCGCTTATTTAATCTTCTCCATAGTGTTTCTTTCTTAGTAATTTCATAGTTTAAATGTTCCAAATTCTATTTTTTGATTTATTACTTGTAACAATAAAAGAATTATTGTTGCTTGTTTTGATATTTATATTGCCATCTTAAACATTAAAAAAAGTTCGCTTAATTATCTTAAGATTTCTTCTAAGTTATAGTATATTTATTTGACCCCTATCATCATGACAGTCAATAGTGCATATTTGTTATTTATTTTTTAGAGAAGTTAAAGAGACAAATTGAAAATCTATTTATTTTTATATCTATTTAGTTTTATAGTTTATGATGCTAATATGAGATAATCCCATCATTAAGGCCTCATGATTTTGAGATGAATTAAATTGCAATATCTTCTAATATAAATAATGTGATTAAACTATTTCCTCATATTCCATGTTAGACAATTTATAGATATAAATTTTCTTAGGATTTTATTTTGATCTAATTAGTTAGTATTTACCATCTCCTGAATACAATATTTACATAGGAATAAAGGAGAGTTGATGGCATGATAATTTCAAACAATTTACAAAGTCCCAAAAGATTAGACACTTATTAGTATATCCAACACAAATAATTTTGCGACATGGTGAAATATCGAAACATTGTGGTTTCATTTTAGAAATACGAAATATTTAAGAGTTCCCTTATTGATTCTGCCACTTCTTCAATTCATTATTTGTCTTTATCATTAATATGAAAGATTAATTATTGACTAAATAAAAGCATTCTTTTTTTTCTTAATATTATTTTAATAATATATATATAATTTACAATAAGTTAATATTTTATTAATATAATTTCTTTTGAAAGTAAAATGAATTAAAGTACATATCTTGAATCAATAAGATTCTTTTACCTTCCTTATGTTCAATTTAAATAGTGTTTTATAAGATAAAGAAAATAAATTTATCAAATTATTATATTCAATCTATCAATTGTAATTTTAATCTTAGAAATAATTTTTTAACAAATAAAATCAAGAAATTAATATAATATGATTAATTCATTGTTGTTTTTGGTTATGATACTAATTTGATATTTATTTAGAAAAAGAGAATGAGAAGGATATGTTTTTGTTTATGGATTTATCAATAATTCATTCCATTTCCAATTTATAGTTGTAAAGGTCGCAACTTTGTAATTTATTATTTTCTATACTATGTACTACTCTGTATCCAGAATTAAAATAGTAGATAGGAAAATCTTATGGAGGAGATGCAAAAGTATCTACTGGATCATAGGTAGTGACAGCTACTTAATTTTCGTTTAGGACTGGAGGGATAATGATATTATAAACATTAAAAACGCTTTGTTTTAATGTATTTCTACGAAGGATCCCTTGTAAATTTCCAAATTTAATAGGTTTACCCCATGATGCCCATTAGCCATTAAAATTATAAAGCGTATTTATTGTAGTTGATTATGTTGAAACATATACAACTTTAATAGATATATCATTACGATCATAATGAAATAGATTAATAGTAATTTGAGATGCATTTTAGGTTGTGGAATGGATGAGGGCTGATTAATAGTTATATACATAAGGTGAATAAAATCCTTTAAGATTAATTAGGCCATTTCTAATTGGTGAAATGATATTATTTTTTACTAAAGAGTCGACCCAAAATGCTCCCCAAGTGAATTCAACTACTATCAATTTGTAAAATGACATGTTATCTTATGAATAAGATTCATAAGCTACATCTGTAATATTGATTTCAGATGTCATTGTAAAATAATTCTTATCAAGAACGTTTTGGGTTGTCTTAATACTCCAATCTGATGCTGACAATACTAAAGTGAATAATGTGACCTTCTTTGATTATACGGTAAATATTGTATTTAGGATACTAGAAACACTGATTACTGTTTCATTTAAATTAGGGAAATACACAATATCACCAAATTAAGAGTAATGAGTTTGATTAATACCTTTATAAGCAACTAAATAAGGTCCTTCTCCATTCTTTTAACAGCCTACAAAGAACAGATCAGAGCTTTATTTGAATATCCAATTGCAGTTATGAGTCTGAGTCTTTGGAATAGGCACTGAACTCAATATGTTAAGATCTTCATCAATTATAAGGACTCTTTTTTCTGCTAAGATGGCATCTGCTCCATTTGAAAGTTTGACATTCGAAATAAATTTTCCAAAATACTCATTATCGAACTCGATATAATCATCACAAAATGCCATACTTTTTTATGCATTGCTTTGCATAACTATGAATGAGAAGATGTATAATAAAATCATGAAAAATAAATGATTGATTTTATATTTAGATTTGTTTTTCTTTTAAATTCATCAAATTCTATAACTATAAATCATAATAAACTAAAAAACAAACTTGGTTTTTGGGTTATCAATTAATAGATTCTATTTTAATTTATATAATATAAAGTCTTTAACTTTAGTTATAAGATGGAGAAGGTTTATGATTAGATAGCTTAAAAACCTTCAGAGTAATTTAATTACTTCAAAACTAATTTTTTATTTCAATATTATAGTTTTTTAACAAATATCATTATTATTCAACTTGAAATCTCAAATTAAACAAACACTTAAGTTTTTTAAGTGAAAATAAGATGGAGCGTCATTAATTTCATATCAACTCTAAATTATTGTAAAAATAATTTATTAATAACAATTAAATTTATTATAACACTAATATAAAATAATTTTATATTTCTTCCCATTATAAGAAAAACTACAATTTCATATTTTAGCAGTTTTGAGAATTTTAAATTTAGTGAAGGTTCCCCTTCATTTTCTTTATTTTTTCTTAAGAATCAAATACTCTTCTTTTGTCTATGCTTAACAATATATAATTTTAGAAATATTAGGATATTTATATAAAGGTATTGCTTTCAGCTTCTTTTGGAAATTATTAAATGTATATGATATTTAAATGTCATACTTTAACATTCATTTGAAATAGCTTTAATTATTATATCAATCTTTATATTCTCTCATTTTCTTCATTCAAGATATTTTATAAAAAAGTTTTTTAAAGCTGTTATTTAAGAAAAAAAATGTTCGGCAGTTTAAATCCTTTATTTAAGGAAATCAGATGATATATTATGAATAGAAGCTGCTTAGGATGTGTATCCATTATACTTAAAAAAAAGAGATTAATTATATATTCTAAAACCTATATATATATATACAAAATTTAAAAATAATTAAAATCAATAAAGAAAACTGACACAAAAATAACAAAAACAAAAACAATATTTCAATTACAAAGACAAACAAACTAAAATATCATAACCAAAAATTCAATAAATAATAACATTGAATGAAATGGCTGTCTAAATGAATTGAATTATGATTATAAAATAACAAAGTAAAGTTGAAAACATATAACTTAGTAAACATTATTATGCAGTTTNTAAATTCATCAAATTCTATAACTATAAATCATAATAAACTAAAAAACAAACTTGGTTTTTGGGTTATCAATTAATAGATTCTATTTTAATTTATATAATATAAAGTCTTTAACTTTAGTTATAAGATGGAGAAGGTTTATGATTAGATAGCTTAAAAACCTTCAGAGTAATTTAATTACTTCAAAACTAATTTTTTATTTCAATATTATAGTTTTTTAACAAATATCATTATTATTCAACTTGAAATCTCAAATTAAACAAACACTTAAGTTTTTTAAGTGAAAATAAGATGGAGCGTCATTAATTTCATATCAACTCTAAATTATTGTAAAAATAATTTATTAATAACAATTAAATTTATTATAACACTAATATAAAATAATTTTATATTTCTTCCCATTATAAGAAAAACTACAATTTCATATTTTAGCAGTTTTGAGAATTTTAAATTTAGTGAAGGTTCCCCTTCATTTTCTTTATTTTTTCTTAAGAATCAAATACTCTTCTTTTGTCTATGCTTAACAATATATAATTTTAGAAATATTAGGATATTTATATAAAGGTATTGCTTTCAGCTTCTTTTGGAAATTATTAAATGTATATGATATTTAAATGTCATACTTTAACATTCATTTGAAATAGCTTTAATTATTATATCAATCTTTATATTCTCTCATTTTCTTCATTCAAGATATTTTATAAAAAAGTTTTTTAAAGCTGTTATTTAAGAAAAAAAATGTTCGGCAGTTTAAATCCTTTATTTAAGGAAATCAGATGATATATTATGAATAGAAGCTGCTTAGGATGTGTATCCATTATACTTAAAAAAAAGAGATTAATTATATATTCTAAAACCTATATATATATATACAAAATTTAAAAATAATTAAAATCAATAAAGAAAACTGACACAAAAATAACAAAAACAAAAACAATATTTCAATTACAAAGACAAACAAACTAAAATATCATAACCAAAAATTCAATAAATAATAACATTGAATGAAATGGCTGTCTAAATGAATTGAATTATGATTATAAAATAACAAAGTAAAGTTGAAAACATATAACTTAGTAAACATTATTATGCAGTTTGTCTATTTTGCATAAGGGTTGAATAAATAAAATAATAAATTCAAATTTCAAGTATGTATTCAATTTTTAGATTGCTAATACTATACAGCAACTTTAATAATTATTTTAATGATCCAAAGTGTAAACAATAGTATTAGTATTGTTAATTGTCTAAAGATTCGATAAATGAATTAATGTATGTTTATAAATTTCATTGTAAATGTTCCATCCAATCCTTTGAACCATTAATCCAACGTTCTTTGTCACAAGTAGTATTGAGACTATTATTCCTATACATTGATGCCATTAGTAAATGCTATTTATTAATGACAATATTTACATCTGTAAACTTTCCATTATTATTGCTCTCCTTTGGAACTGGTATATATTATTGTTAACTTCCAAGCAATTAACCATGAGTTCTGTAAAATTATTTAGCATGAAGCTTCATGAATTCTAATAATTTCCATCTCGATTATTACCTTCATCAGAGAGTTCTTATTAGTTGGGCTATTGATTTGCACTCATTTAAGAAAATAAAGAATAGTATGAAATATAAAATAATAATTAATAATATATTATTCAATTTATCTTATCTATGTATATCATAATATATATAAATAATTCAAACTAGCATATCTCAAACTTGGCGATCATTTAATTAAGCATCAGATAGCCAAATTTCAAATTAAATCCATCATATAAAATATCTCAATTAATTTTATTTGCAATCAGAATTCTCAATGGGTTGTGCATAAGTAGTCAATCACTCAAATGACATTTAAGAACCAATCTTTGAAAGAAAATCTTCAAAAAGAACAACTTCAAAATAAAATACAAGTTGTCAAGACTCTCCCATAATCTTTCCATTAAATTTACCTGATGGATTTGGAAAATATAAAAAGAATCGCCAAAATACTATGAGTAAGACAAAGTTAAGGAATGCTATGAGGATAGAAATATAATTAGACACTAGTAAAAATACTATTTTGTAAAGGAGAACAATATCACCATTAGTCTGAAAATGAATATCATTTAACTCTAAACTCTTATTATAATCTATAATATTTATTAATAATCAACAATCTAATGATTCTAAACTTAAACTTAGGAATATCATACTAATAATACCTTTGTATTCATTAGACCAGTATTTATAATTAAGTTTGAATTTCGTATATATTATTTGATTTAATCAATATAATTTTCATTATTGTATATAATTGGAACCTAAGAAGAGATTTTGAAAAAATTATTAAGGCTTTAAAGTACATAAATAGTATCTAAAAATCTATTGGAATATTTTTCATTTTTACTGATTAATCTACAGTATTGTCATTTATTATAAACTCAAATTGTATTATATTATTAAATTAATTTTATTGATAATATAGCCAATATAATCATTATAATTAAATTAATTGAATTCAATTGAATTCATATAACCTTAAGATAATATTTATATATATTTATTTTATCATACATAAACTTTTAAAAAATATTGTGATACCTAAGGTATATATAAGATCATTATAATAATTATAGACATTAGAAGGAGTGATTTAATGATGATTAATCAGAATTATTATAATAATTATTATTTGTTTAATGAATTATTTTGATTATATCTGTTAACTCAAAGATAATATTATAAAAATTGAAGATTCTAATAAATGAAAAAAGGATAGGTCAAAAGGAAATTTGAGAGTATATTGCATTTGAATTTTAAGGTTTTGGCTTTAGTTCTTCAAATCCTTATGACCAACGCGTTCGAAAAGAATTAGTGTTGCATATACAAAATTAAGTTCAAATAGGCAATGACTTTACACTTAAATTATATAGTTGGATGAAGATTTCAATTTTAAAACAAAAAATACATAAAGCAACAAAACTTGATTTGGGTGACTTTAGGGTCCTATATAAAAATTAAGAGTTAACATTAAACAATGAAGATCTTGAAGTAATTCATATTCTAATGTAATAGGATTATGGAATTAAGAATCACGTCTCATTAAAACTTATGGCCCGTAAGTAGGGTTAGTAGACATATTTCATCAATAGTCTTTATAATATATTGGAAGAGACTAGAAGTACTTAAGAACAATTTTAAAATGCTAAATGGGCTGTCGAAGGAGCCTTTATGAAGGGAATCACTCCTAAATTAACAGATTTTGGAACATAGGGAACTTACATATTAGAAAATTAGAATCACAAACCAGTGGCAATTTTCAAACCATATGATGAAGAAGCCTTTGCGTAAGTTCTTAAATTATTATGTAGCCCAAACAACCCAAGAGGAATGAAAGGAAAAATGAACTCTCCTGGACTTAGATAAGGTATCTTATCAGGTGAAGGAGTAGATCGAGAAGTAGCTGCATACTTAATAGATTAATCCTCTGGACATTATCATAATGGTAATACTGAAATTCAATTAATTTAGTCCCTATAACTAATTATGTTTAAATCTGCCATCCAACATTTCATGAAGCAGAAGAATATAAATAGTTTTAGCATGAAAAAATACCAATTAAAGAAGGTTCATTTTAACTATATATACCACATGATGATAATGTTGGTAATTATGGGAGTGGATTGTATCCATCTATGGAAGCAAGAAAAATAGCCATTTTAGATATTCGAATATTGAATTGTGATCGAAATGAAGAAAACATTTTAGTGAGAAAAAAGTAATATATTTTTTTATATTATCAAAAAAGAAAGGTTCCTTAAGCTAATGGATAAACAAGACAATCTTTTGATTATTTCTTAATTCCAATTGATCATGGTTATTCTTTTCCAGATTCATTTAAAATTTGTAGAGATGAAGTAGTCTGGTATCATTGGGGTTAAATGGCCTAACAATTTACTTAGGAAGAAAAGGTTTTTATTGAAAAGATTGATCCAGATAAGGATATTTAAATGATAAAAGAAAAAGTATAATTAAGAGACATTTGCTTAAGAAATGTTAAAATAGCAACTATGTTATTAAAGATTGGAGCTGCTGCTGATTTGACTATTCATGATATAGCGTATCAAATTTGAATTAATATCTAGTGAAATGCTTTATAGAGAAGATCCTGATGAATTGTCTCCGATTGAAAAGGCTGTCCAAACTGCAGAATATAATTATAAGTATTTTCAATTACATTATTATCAGTAATAATGTTAGAGTGCCAAAAGGTTTTTTTAAAGAAAAGATATTTTCAAATAATCTTATATAAAAATCATTAGAGTTTGAATCATCTAACTTAAATAATTTGGAAAGACCTTAAATCAATTAACCTTTACTGAAATTATAAATTATAAGAGATGAAGAAGAAAATAAAGAAATAAATGAGAGAGAAAATTAAAACTAACATTCTGATAAAAAGTTAATAAGAGTTGGTTCTCAATAGAATATTAAAACAGTAAAAAAACCTACTGAAAAAGAATGGAATGAAGAATTCTATGCTCATATTACTTACTTACTCTAATAACTAGTAGAACACAAATTATAAGAGAAAGTACCTTCTCCAAGAAAATACAGACCTAGATATATCAGTGAAGAAGTCAAATGAGATTAAATTATTTAATATTCCAAGAAAATTATTTTCATTATCAAATCAATTTAAATAGATTGAATCTATTAATATCGATGATTAATTTACTTCATTCTTAATCTAATTATTAGATTTCATGAACTTATATAATCCTAATCAAAATAATAATAATAATAATAATAATAATAATAATAATAATAATAATAATAATAATAATAGAATAAGATTGAAAAATATAACTAAATCAAACATTTGATCCTATAATTAACTTAATCTTTAACAAAATATAACTAATTAATTGACTTAATAAATTATAAAAACACTAAATTTTTAATCTTAAATTTTGTTATTTTTTGCCAATTCTTTTTAGTATTTTTTTTTATGTAAAAATATATATTTTCACTCTTTAAAAACTTAAATTTTTAATTATAATTGGTATATTAATTCCTAAATTCTTTTATTATGCATTTATTTTAGAATGAATATTATAATTATATATAAAATAATTATATTAAATATAATCATATATATTTTAATTGGACTAATGTTTCAATTATTTTATTGAATAAAGATTTCAGTAGTGTATTTTATTAATATAGAATAAGTTGAATAGAATATAGATTAGATTTTATTTGATTAAATTAATTATAAGAAAAATAATGAATGATAATTTGTATAAGAGATATTAAAGAAATCGAAAATGTGTATAATTATTCTTTATTTTATAAATTTTTTAAATTATATTAATATAAGATAATTAAATATGAGTGATGATATATTAAGCAAAAGTAATATGGGAGAATTTGGTGAAGTAAGTTTTGAAATAGGTTTTTAATATAGGATATAGATTAATAGTTATATGAGAGATGTGAGTAATTTTGTTAGAAGTTGAGACGCACAAATTAATAGCTCTACAAGTTTTATTTTGATAAAATTATAGGCAATTTTCAAATATAGTTAGTTAAACTTCTCGTATAGCTAAGGAATCGTTGGGACAAATGTTAAGTGAAGAACCAGAATTGTTAAAGGAAGTGAATAATTTATTGGAAGATGATGTTAAATTTAAGACACAAAAAGAGAAATTGACTGAATTTGTGAATAATGAAAGTAATTAGAGTAAGGCAATGGAGACTATATTAAAATAAATATAGAATGGGTAATTAGATGGGCATCAGAATAAAGATCATATATTGGATTTATTTAGCAATGATCCTCAATTATAATAGTAATTCTTATAGAGTTTCAAAAAGAAGCATGATTAGAATCCTCCAAAAAAGAAGATTGAAGAGAATAGAAATTATTTCTAAAGATTATTAGATAAGAGTGGAATAGCTGTTATTGATATGGTAAAATTTGATTAATTAAAATAGAATGAATTATTATTTTGGGATAAATTTCGATTAAGAGTGATTTAATAATTTCCTAATGATTATTAACAATTTATGAATGAATTTTTAAAGATTATTCATTTATATTCTGAATGTATAATCACTTAAATGGAAGTTATGGAATTAATTAATCAATAAAGTTGGTTGGAAAGAGAATATATTGATGATATAAGATCAATGTTAACAACAAGAGTAATAGCAAGAAGAATATAAACTCCATTATTTAAACCATTGAAAGATACTGATTTTGCTTAAGTAGATAGAGTTACAAGATCATATGTTAGAATGCCTATTGGATATGCTAAAGCAAATAATAATCCTTAGATACTTAATCATTCATGGGTTTCTGTTCCATTTGGTTCTGAAGATTAATCATTCTTAATTATGAGGAAAAATACTTTTGAAGAATAATTGTTTAAAAGTGAAGATGAGAGATTTGAATTCGATGTCAATATTTAATAAATAAAAAGAACTATTAATTTACTTTAAGAAATTATAGATGGAAATAAAGATGAATAAGTTCTTGTAAATAAAGTTATTGATATGAGAATATTATAATAATTATATAGAAATTAGACTTAAGATTAGAATGAAATAATATAATTATTTTAAACTAAACCTATAGAAAGTGCTAAGATATTAATTAAAAGAGTCAAATAAAAATTAAATGAATTAGTATCAGCACGTAATAATAAAGCTAAATAAGTATGGGAAACTGTTTCAACAATTAATTTTCATAGATCTTTAGATCATAGATCTTTCTATTTTAAAAAGAATGATAAATTAGTAATTAATGGATAGAGATTTGTTAGAGAAATTGAAGAATATGCCAAAAATGTATTAATTAAATTTCTAGGAACCAAAGATCATGTATTTCTTAAAAGAAAAGCAGATAATATATAATTTACTTTTGATGATTCCTTTTTAAATTCTTTAGCTTAAATGACAAATATTAAACCATTTTTACCAAAATAAATGCCATTAGCTCCTCCAATAAAAGAAAATGTTCGTTTTTGCCCACTTATTTCTCTTTGGATGGGTAATGAACAAATACTCTAAGAATGTGGACAATTCATAATCCATTATTTATAAATTATGGGAGGAAATAATTAATTAGATAAAAGAAATGGTACATTCTTAATGATTAAATTAATCAATCACTTTTTTTAAGTTCCCATGAAACCTATGTAAATATCTGAATTAACATTAAATGATACTAAATTAAAGACTGAAATATAAGATTTAGAAATATATGATATTCATTATAATCCAGAAGAAACTACAGTCTCGATTCCAGAAATAGAAAATGAACCTCCTGGACATTTTTTAAATTTATAACCAAGAGTAAAGTAGACAACATATGTTACTCAAAATTTATATATTTTATTGCGATTTTTACACACCATATTTTAGAGATTAGAGATGGCATATATAATTAGTAAATAGAATAATCTAGGAAAAGATAAGAGATATAATTTATTTAAATCTGCTTTATTCCTTTCTTTAAAAGCTAAAGACTTTAAATATGAAGATCATTTAAGAAGTTTATTTGGAAAACATGTAAATATATAGTAATTATACTAGGGTTTCATATTTTCAACATTAGAAAAGGTGCTTCATGATGCAGCTAAATAATTGGCAATTTGTGCTTCAGATCCAGTGACAACTAGCTATTTTGAAAAACCTGCATAATTCAGTGGAGACATTGATAAATACTTTTAAGTAGTTTCAGGAATAGTCAATGGAGAAGGGATTAAAGTATCTGATTTGGAATTAGAAGTGTATTACTAATTTTAGATTCTTAAAGAAGAAGAGATGTTATTAAGATTACATGAGACACTTTAACATTGTAAACCAGAGAAGAAACCTATATATAGAGTAAGATTTATTAAGAATTATTTTTAGATTGCATGTTGGCATAAAGCATGTTTCATATCAATGTTACCTGGTTATGGTGGTCATTTGTAAGAAAAGTGTACTTCTTGGAAATAACCATTTTTGATGAGGAATATGATGAGAGGGGAAAGAAGAATGATGATTTTAAATAGCATTGAATGGATGGTAGATGAATTATGTCATTTCAAACCTATTATAAATAATGGAGAAGATTATTTAAAGTGTGTATGATTAAATTGCAACAAATTTATTAATATATCTATTAAATTATAAAACTATCATTTAAATCATTATTATCAAACATTTATTATTAGATATAACTTTTGCTTCCCTTTAATTTAAATCTATATTTTAATGTTACACCCTTTATCTTTGCTACAGACTATAATAATAATCCCAAATAACTAAAAGAAGTACTCAATTGATCCTAATCTGAACTTGAAATATTATAGGAAATATCATTCAAAAATTTAATCTTGTGTAATCCCTACAATCTCCTTTTCAAAGATAATGGCAAGTGATTTAAATAGAAATAACCTTTTTATTCCTATAGCTACTATACTTCTTATTTATATTGTTTCCCTTAAGTTTATATTTCTATATATTCACTCACTCTTTTTTTAACATGACTTATAATCTTCTTTTAATCTATCAATCCAATAAATTCTATTTTCAAACACTTTACATTATTATCACAAATATTCTTAAAACCTTATTCTAAATAGCTTAATAAATAATTCATTTCTTCCCCTAAAGTAATCCTTTATTTCTATAAGCTCATTTTCTTCTATTAATAATTCTTAAAACATTACAATTAATTTATTAATTATATTCTTCAATATATATTATACATCTAATTCAATTCAAATTAAACTCTTTAATTCTCTTATTATGACGAATTATTCAAAAATTAAATGAAAATATCTTATTTTTATTCATACATCTAATATCTATTATCTAATATGCTATAAATCAAAATGTGGTTCAAATTCTGCTTCTATTTTGAGATTCAAAACAATAATTAGAATTACATCCAAACTACATTTTAGAAGCCATTAAAAATGAAATAGATCAATTAAGTAACATCTATTGTCCTAGAGTCTCAAACTAAAACAGATTTAGATTCAAATGAACAACAAATTTATATTAATGGACTAAATGATCAAAATACTTGTCCATCTGAATATAATTTAAGTGAAAATGACTTTAAAACTCTTAAATTAGCCAATGCTCTCATAATTTCTAATTTGTTTGGAATGGTCTTCATACTTTTTGGCTGTACAATCATCTATATGACCATTTACTATAAATGGAATCCAGAATTTATTATTTCACTTCAACTCTACATCATATCTGATGTATTAATTGTTCTGGAAAAACCACTGTTCTTCTATACCTTAATCAATAAGAAGTAGATGATCAAATTATGTCTATGTTTAAATATGAGTTCAATGATATTGAAATTGACTGCTTCAGGATTCATTAAGTATATTATGTTATCTATAAATGTAGTAATTTATCATCCTGTCAATTATTAGTAACTTTTATTTTGATATTCCTTTCATTACCACTCAATATCTTTATCAAAATACTAACAAGAAGATGGAAATGCATTCCTGAGAGATTGTGGAAAAGATAAATTATTGTAATCAGAAAATAAGTTCTGCCTATCTATCATTGAGAAATCCTTAAGTTTTTATATATTTTCATATAACTTATAGAAAATTATATTATCTTAATTTAATTAATATATGAAACATTAATGGTGCTTCATGAGTTTGTGAATCTAATTAAAATGTATAATAATTATAACCAAAAAGAATAAGTAATTTTGTGATTGCAAAATATATTACATAATTTTAAGAATGCCATTATCAATAAAAATTAAAACTAAAATAATATGCTTGATTATATAAAAGAAAAAAGTGATATCATCATTACAAAATAAGAATCAATAAACTCAGTTTATTAGAGTAGTGAATCTAGTCCAAAGAATTTATTGGGGAACCATAAGAAATAAAGATTTCCAACTATCTCGAATGCTTAATTAAAATCTGCCATTGAATCTAATTATTTGGAACATGATCAAAAGCATAATATCATAAGAAATCCTAATTTATTGACTGTATTTTAAATGCAATTTGATACTAACTCTCCTAGAACTCTAGCTGCTATGGAAATGCTTAAAATAGAAGTAGATGATCTAAATGTTCAAGAATATACAGACTTTTATTAAAAGAAACTTAATCCTCTTTAAAATCTAGTATAATATTTACAATATGTAACTAACAAATATAAAATATTGAATGATCTTCTTAAACGAAGGAATCAAATCAAACATATTTAATCTTAAGTTACAAAACAAATAAATTCTAAGAATATCAAATATCAAGATGAATCTTTGATTGCTGAATAATCTGAATCTAAGAAAACTCAAAGAGAAGATCAATAAATATCAGTTATTCTTAGTGCTAATCAAAGAAAGGAATTATTCAATAAAAAAGTAAACAAGGAATCTGAAAATTATAATAAGTATAGTATCATAATTAATATTAATAGATTTCTTAATATTGTTTAGGATTAGATTAATAAGTAAGAAGAATATTATAGTAAGACAGCTCCTGAAATATATTAAAAAGCAGAATAACTTAGATTAAAATAATTAGATTAAATTAGAAAGAAATTGAGAAGAAAGAATTTAAAAGTAGATTAGATATGTTAAAAAAATAAATATGAAGAGTAAGTATAATATAGAGAACATAAAAAAGTGATTTAGGAATTAGAAAAAGATTTGAATTTACATTTTGAGAGAAAATAAAAATAACTCTTATAATCTCAAGATGAATAATTAGAATAAATAAAAAAGAAAGAAGAAAAGGAAAGAGAAAGATAATTGAAGAGATAAAAGTAAATAAGTTAAGAGTAGAGCATGATTGAATAAGTGATGGATTCTATGAAAAAGAAATCAGATTATTTGAATGATTATTTATAAAGAAAATAAATGGAGGATAGAAAAAAATAATAATAGAGTTTGAAGATGTTTGAAGAGAAATAGAAAAAATTATAATAATCTTATACATAAAAAGAAAATTAAAATGTTTAAATGTATTTAAGTAAATCAACTTAAAGATAAGTAATTATAATAATTTTTAAATATTTAGATTTAACTTAATAAACATGAAATATCTCAAATCAAATAATAATAAAATTTATCTATGAAAAATAGTAGAATTATGAAAAAATATGAAGAATACTAAAATTCATTAGATTAGAAAAGATCTGATTCTTTAATTACAAAACTTTAAGAAGCTGATGATAAATTAGAAAATGGTTTAAAGAGGTATTAAAAGATAATATATATTAAATTAGACATTAATCATTATTAGATTTAAGAAAGTAAAATCTATGTGAAAAAAATGAACATCGATTTAAATTGGCTAAATAAAAATAAATGGAAAATATGTTAGAGAAAATACATAAATAAAATAAAATTTTAGAAAAAAATCTCGAGATTTCTCAAAAAAATGATAAAAATAAATAAGAATTAGAATTTCTTGAGAAATACAAAAAGGAAATAATGTAAAATAAAGTGATATAAAGAAATTAAATGATATAGAAATTATAATCTTGAATTTGCTTATTCTTTTATGGTTTATAATAATTTGATAATAAAATGTTCTATTATATTTTGCATTTAATGAACAGTTATCAATCAATAAATACTAAATAATCGTTATATTATCTATATTATGAACGAAGAAATTAGGACCATATTAAAAAAAATATTGGAAATGCAACTTGATTGTACTTAAATGCTTACAACAATCCTCTTTAAAAATGATGATTCTTATAAAGATGAAGAATTAAATACAGCTAAAATATTGTTAGAAGAACAAAAGAATTAAATTGAATTAGGTGATAAAAAATAAAAGAAAAAACATATTAATCATGATAAATCTGGAGAAGTAGTAAATTAAATAATTTCTGATCATCATTAAAATGTAATTATAGATAATAATACTCAATTAAAATTAACTCCCTAAGAGGGTTATTAAAAACTCAATCATATTATTTAAGAATTTAGATAGAGAAATAAATTAACAATAAAACCTTAAAGTTGTGATTTTGAATACATTAAGAATTATCATAGTAAAAATAAGTTTAAGGAACTAAGAAATATGATAAAATCTGTAGTAAATAGAATTGAAAATAAGAAAATGGTAATCTCAAAAGCAAATGGATAAAAAGTTATTTAATGTCCTTCATGTGATTTTTAAGGGTTTTCTGGAGTTTATTTTCCTCATATTTTAAAGAAGCATTGTTAGAATTATTATATCTTCAGTTGTTTCTTATGTTTTAGAGATTTTTAATCATATATCTTATTAAAAAAACATCTGAAAAGATATCATAAATAAGTTTTGAATAATAGTTCTGATATAGAAATAATTAAGATTCAATATGATGATAATGATAATGATTTAAGTATTAATATTTGAGTTTTTTGATTTCATTATTTCAATTTACATTTATATAATATAAAAATTCTATGAGTCTATTGTGATTCAAAAGTAAAATATTATATAATTTAAATTAAACATAATTATCATGTCTGAATACTTTAGAAAGTATATCAAAAAAGAGAATTATCCAAATCATTTGTAATTATATATTCATATCTATCCTTTTTAGTTCAAATATTAAATATAAGACTTCTTTTAGAAATTGTATATTAGAGGTATCAATTATTAATTAATACTATAATAGGCTTTTAAAAGAAGAAATTGGAAAGAAACTGATGGTGATGATTGGGATATTATGTGGGCAGAAAAAGAATGGATACATGAAGTTATGGATCATATACATCTTCAACAGCATTAAAAAATCAATCATTTTCGTAATCACTATGAAGTATTAAAGAATTATTAAGTAGCTTACAAGAAAAGATTTGATGATAAAAAATCTTAAAAAATAAAAAAGGATGTTAGAAAAGGAAGGAAAAATAGATGAAGCTAATTCGTATATTAATATTCCTTTTAACGATTTAGTTATAATTTTTTCCCACTTACATTTCATTTACCAAGTGAATATCCAATCTTTAATGAAGAATTCAAGAAATAGGGTGATAATAAAACTGCTTGGATTATGAAACCTGTATATTTTATAACATATAATATAAGATAGGAAAATCATAAGGAAGAGGCATATTTTTATTTAATAAAATACAACAAATCTCTTAATGGAAAAATTAAGTTAAATTTAATCCAGAAAACCCATCTGCTGAATCTTATATAGTTTAAAGATATATAGCGGATCCTCTTTTGATTGGAGGTAAAAAGTTTGATGCTAGAATTTATTTATTATGCACCTCCTATTCTCCTTTAACTTTATATTTATATAGAACAGGTTTTGCTAGATTCACTCATCATAGATATGATAATGAAGACATTACTAATACATGTATTAATTATAAATCAATTTTAGATGTACATTTAACAAATGTTGCAATCTAAAAAACATCAGATAATTATGATGAAAAATTGGGTGGCAAATGGGATTTATAAAAATTAAAATTATTTTTAATGACAAAATATGGATAAGAAAAAGTTTAAGAATGTTTTTATAATATCCAATAATTAATGATTAAATCATTATAAGCAGTTTAAAAAATTATCATAAATGATAAACATTGCTTTGAATTATATGGATTTGATATTCTATTTGATTCTTCATTAAAACCATGGCTATTAGAAGTGAATGCAAGGTTAATTTATATTTAATTTAATAAAGTCCTTCAATGACTTCTAATACTCCTATTGATTTTGAATTAAAATGTGGGTTGCTTGATGATGTTTATACAATCATTGATCTGGAAAAGATATTAACTGGAAATGAAGAATAAATTGGAGGATTTGATTTAATATACAAAGGAGGACCAATTAAATCATAATATTACGCTTCATAAATATCTTTTTTAGGTACTTTTAATAATAGAAAAATAAATTTAAAGAAATTAGCCAAAACATATGGTAATTAAATTTAATTTATATTAGCTATAAGATTAAGCTAAATGACTCCTTAGTAATAAATAAAAAGTTAAGAAGGAGTGAAAAAAGATAAAGATGATAAATAAATTAGAAGTTCTTCAAAGAGTTCTTAAGTTCATCAAGTATAATACAATTCTATATAAAGAATACAAATATATAGAATAAAGTAGTTAATTAACCAAAAAGTATTGTAAATATAAAACGAACTTCAACTGAATTACCAATATTAATGAATAAATAAAATGCTTTAAGAAAGGATGTTAATTAGTAAAAATAAACCATATCTGTTTTATAAAAGAATGAATTAGAATAAAATTAAAATAAAATGTAATTATAAAATATCTATTTATTAGATTTTCATAGTTAAATAATTCTGCATTTAGTCCTTATTAATAAAATGATAGTGTTACAAATTATAATAGAGAAACAAAAAATAGTTTTTAAACTTTGCCAAAGATTAATAAACCAGAATCTTTTATATCAGATACATGAATTGGGAACATAAAATAATTATATTTATTATTTATAAGATTATATTGATAACTACTACTTTTTCATATAATTTTATCAAATTCATGAACATATCTTAAAGAATTTGTTATCAAAAATTCTGAATTTAAGGGATTCTCTACATTTTAAACCTATTAATAAATATTTTAGATTATTTACATTGTCAAAATAAACATGATGATTATTAAATTTCCATTTGAAATTTTATTTCTAAGCAAATTGTTACAATTCTTAAATACTTTTCACATTAAATAATTTAATAGCATTTTCTATTGATAATTATTTGTAAGATGCATTGGCACTTAAAGCTGTTTATAATCTAAATTTAAATATATATATTACCTAATAGTATCCATAATTCTTTCTAAGAATACATTCTCAATTCCTGTTGGATGATAATCACCTAAAAGATCTGAATAACTTCCTATGCTCAATTTGTATTCTAATTAAAGTACAAAATGAACAAAAGGGTTTGAAAATGTTTCTTTTGGTAACAATTCAATTTAGGAATAATATTAAGCAAATCTATTGAATTATTCACTTAATTACTTATTAAAAGATAGTAAATAAATTAAATAAATGCCTGTATAATGAGCTCTATCTCTGCTTTCTAGACCTTAATTATAAAATTTCATTAATCTTTCAATTGCTAATTCAAAATTTTCAATTTGTCTTGAAATTAATAAATAAGTGACTTCCAATTCACAGAAATGTACTTATAATATAAAATATAACTTACAAGCTAATTTTTCTGTTCCCAATTTATTTACAGCTAATTCATTAAAAATTTCAAGCTAGACATTAGAAAATAATTGAATACTTTCAAGTGTTTTAAATTTTAAGGAATCTAAGGATTGCTTGGGTCAACTTGAATGCTGGAAGATAATAATTGTAATTTTTGCTCCATATTTTGAAAAAAATTATTAATATAATACTGGTGTTGTATTACATATTTTAATATTTTGAGAAATCGATATATTTACAAAAGAAACAAAATTTATATAATAAAAATAAATAATCAATTGAAAAAATTTTTTATCAAATATTCTAATTAGTTATTTGATCCTTAGAGTGAATTGCAATTTATCTATCTTTTTTACTTCTAATATTAATTGATCTGGATCGAACTTTTGGCAATTTTACAAGATCTTATTTAAGAATAGTATTATCAATAATTAATTAATGAGCCTATTATGTTTTATTAACATTTTGCTGAGCAGAAGTTTTGAATCTATAAGTACTATCATCTTTTTCAACTTTTAAATATTCATAATTTCTTTCAGTTTTAATACAAGATTTATTACTTTTAATAACTTTTTCTTTTGATTTTTCTAGTATATTAAATCTCAAATAAGTTGATTAATTTTATGTTTCTAAATGAATAGATTCTTTTCTTTATATTTATAATTATTTAGGTTGTGGTTGAACATCAAATTACAATTCATGATTATCTTCTGTTAATCTAACACCTCTACTGAGTTTGATAAATGGAATATTAGATGTTTATCTGTCAAAATTTTCATCTTCATTATTTAGAAAAAAGGATTTAGATTCTCCAAAATTCATAGTATTTTATGATATTAAAGGTTCTTTTGATCTTTTTTTAATTACTTATTATTATATTTCTTCTTTTTTCTTTTTTGAATTCTTTTTAAATTAATTGTTTTATTCTTCCTTTAAAATTTCAAATTTAAGTTGAGGTACAATATCAGTTTATAATTATGAGTGTTTATTTATAATAAGTTAACAATTATAATCGTATGTATATTCTTTATTACTTAATTATTATTTTAATCTGAGATTCATTTCATTTAATTTTTTCTTTTCTTTAAGTTATATTTGCTATAACTCTTTTTATTTATTGGATTCATTAATTTATTAAATTTTCATTCTTCTAAGTTATTCATCTGCAGTTGAAATGATTACTTCAGGTTCAGGAATATGAATTAATGAATAATGATACTCTTTATCCCAATTGAATTAAGTAGTATGAGGTTTGAAATGAGCTTTATGAGATTTTTAAGCAGCAGTATTCATTCTGGAAGTAGATTGTACTTTTTCATTGAGATTGATTTTATAAGCTTAAAAGTTCTCTTAAGATGTTGGCTTAATTTCTAGATCTTCTATTATATCTTTATCGAAGTCATGTTTTTGAAATTATAGTTATGTTATACTATGGGATGTTGTAAAAGTTTGCCATTCAGTTAAGAGAGTCACATTTCTGCATAATATCTTTTCGGATATAAGTTTGAATGAAGAATCTAAGATGTACTTAATTTATGCTTAAATAACATTTGCATATTGGAATTCCATTATCAAAAACAATAAAAATAATATATTATTTAATGTAAATATTGCCTCCTGCAGAAAGAGTTCTACATTTTTGTGAAAGCAAGAACTGGTTTAATTCAAGACATGCTAACAAAACAAAAGAGAAATATTTGAAAACAGAGAAGGAATTGTTTGATGATGTAATCTTAACAGAAACCTTTCATTTGATTGACAGAGATCATTCGAGTAAGAGATGAATCTTAATAAAAATGCAAGATTCTATTGAGTTGGATGAGTTGTATTCAATGTTAAAGAAAAATAATTATCCTGTAAATATGAGTCTACTTAAAGCATTTTTTGAAAAAACAGATAGAGATGGGAATAGTAATTTATTATATTATATTAAGAATGCATTGATTTAGATGAATTTAAATAAGTAATCAAAGATGAATCGACATCTCAAAGTAATGATGTCAAATTACACTGATTAGTTTTTAGAATGATGATGAGAAGAATGAGAGAAATAGGAGATGACAATTATTATTCTACAGACTTTGTGAATCTCTTAAGATATTTATGTTATTGTTCAAATAGAAAAGATCTTATATTTCAAATCAAAGTACTTCTATTATTAATATAATAAGAATACTAGATTATCTTTTGAAACAAGATCCAAATTAGTTTCTGACTTATTAAAAATCAATCAATAATTTACTAAATCATAACATCCAACTTAAGATTAGTTATTAACACTTAGACCATTTATGAAAAAAAAGACTTAACTAGAATTCAAATATCTTACTCCAATCCAAAAAAGACCCAATTTATTATCAAATCACTCAACAACATCCAGCAACCATAATTCTATAATATCATTATAGACTATCAATTTTCTATAATAAACACCAAGACCATCTCCATAAAAATATTTGATCAAAAAGAAACAAACCAGTCTTATAACAACTCCTTTTCAATCAACTAAATCAACACTCCAATCAACTTAAACAACCTTAAAAAAAAATTAGAATAAATTTTGATTTTATATTAAATTATTTATATTATTTTGATTAAATTAAATTTTTTATATTTTTATTAAGTTTAAGTAGGAATTATATAATGAATAGTAATCTTGTACAATAAATATATAGATGTATATTAATGTAAAATAAATAAAGAAATTCAAATAATGAGATATATATAAATAACACATCCAAGAATTAGAAAAACTAATTGAATTATAATAAAAATAAATTAAGAAATATTCTAATTATTCCATTAATTAAATACAAATTATGTAATTAAAAATTTATTAATTATTATTTAAAGAAGAAAACAGAATAATATTCTTATCATAAGGGTACGAAAAAGTATTGAGAGTATGTTTTAACTTAAGTTAATCCAATTCTAACATCTTTATATAGACGTAGATCACCTAAAAAAGGTTATAGATCTTATAAGGCATGATCTCCTTATTCTCCATACCAAGATCTAATTTAAATACCATTTTATGGACTTAAGAGAAAATTAAAAGGATCATTATCTACAACTATATATTTATTTGCAGGTCTACCCAACAATGTTAAATCTTTAATTAATACTTTTTCATATTTCATTAAATGATTTCTATTAAGCTTATGTTTGATAGTTGAATTTTAATCTATTTATTGAATAATTCTAAATAAATAGAATTAAATACTTATCCATTTCTAATTATGGTAGATGACTAAAAACAACAATTTCATAATATCGACTAAGTTCTTCAAGAAATTCTTACAAAAATGGTCTTTTTTGTATTTAAGAATTATCATCTATATGAATCAAGGTTTCTTCTAAATCTAATATTAATGTGTATTCTTTTTCATTTTTAGGTAAGAAATATAGATGCTCCTAAATAGACTCTATAATCTTTTTCAATTTATCTAAAAAATCAATTGTTTTTTATTCAATCTTCATAAATAGGAATTCTCTAATTTATTACTGTAATTAATAATTAACAATAGTTCTTCATAAATGAATTACTTTGTACTTAATTAAATCATCAATTGTTTTATCAATATATTTATTGAGTAAATCTATTTACTTAGGAATTAATGGATTGGCTTATTGTAGTTAATAGAACAAATGCATATAGGTCTTAAATCCTGGGACATGAATTTAAAGTTTATGAATAACATTACATGCATTTTATTAATGTTAATACAAGATTAGTTTTTCTAATCTACCCAATTCATCTTTTTTGATTAAATTATATTTCATTAAGAAATATAAGATTATACATAAGAATTCAGTTAGAATGAATTGTTTGTATTATATATCAAATTCCTATAAAAAAATGAAATAAAATGATTACTGCAACATAATCAATTGTATTTGAATTTTAGTCATTCAAATATTATTATATAGATTTAATACTAATAAATTGAAGTAATTCTTATAATTTAAAGAATCTTTTTTGTAATTTTTGACAACTAAAATATAACCTAATTTTCTATGGAATATTCAATTATTTATCTAAATCATATTCTTAATCAGTTTTATTATTTTTTAAAATGATACAATTTTTCTCTTATTTCCTAATTGGACTATTATTAAAAGTGGTAGGTTCAGTGATAATTTTGTTAAATTATAATGAAATTTTTCTAGGAGTTGGTAAAAAATAACCTTAAACAATATTATTAAATTGAGTCTCTTCTTAATAGGTACTTTATTTTATAATCTTAGGTGAATAACCAATGTTTTTAATTTATCTGGGTGTATAAAGTTAGGAAATGATATTCTCATAACCATCTATCCTACTTAGATTGACTCTTTTTTTTATAGGAGTTAGATTAATTTAAGGATGCTTATAAATAGTTTACTATTTGGAATGATCTTCATTTCTAGTACTTAGACTTCTTTTATAAAATTTACTTGGCATCATAATATAATTTTATAAGTTAATAATAAATTAATTTAATGTAACATTTTGTAACAGGAATATTATAATCATTTGGTTTGTGTGGATTAAGAAATAAGTTGGTTCATTTTGTAGCTTTTAGACCACCTGAAGCTTCATATGAATTAAGATTGAGAAAATCAAATAATCATAAGAGTCATACAAAATAGAAATACATATCATCAGATGATAACTAAATTTCTGATCAATCTTAAAACAATTAATCATAGACTCACAGAAAGACTTAATCTTAATATATCTAAAGAAGAAGAAGATATATAAGAAATTCTGAGTAAAATTGTATATTATCATAACAATAAGAGAGTATCCAGAATATGATTTTATCAAACTTTCATCAGATAAATCAAAAGATCAAAATGAAGATTTTATTGTTAGTTCTGATATTTGTAGTGTTACAGCCTATTTTTTAAATTAAAAGAAGAATAAATAAATGGCATGTGTCTATCTAAATCGAAATAGTGATTAAATCATTTTATTCAGTCATGGGAATGCTTGTGATTTGGGTATGATGATTGACAAACTTATAAGTATTACTATATTTATTAATTATTTAAGAATTGGTCTAGTATACAAACACCAGTGTTTTTGCCTATGAGTACAGTGGTTATGGATAAAGTGATGGAGTAAGTAATGATATCAACATCATTCGTAATATATATACTGCCTATAACTTTTTGATCCATTAATTAGGATACAAGGCTACATAAATTATTGTTTATGGATATAGCATTGGATCTGGACCAAGTGTAACCTTGGCTTCCAATCCTTAATATCCTATAGGTGGACTTATAATATAGAGTGGGTTTAGTTCAGGCTTAAGGGTTATATCTAATAAGATAGATGAAACTCCCTTTTATGATATGTTCCCTAATATTGATAGAATTTAATTAGTTTCATGTCCAGTATTCATTATGCATGGTGCCAATGATAAAATTATATCTGATGAACATGCAAGGCAATTAGCTAGCAAAACAAATAATTTGTATGAATTATGGATTCCTGAAAATGTTGGTCATTGTGGTATAGAAACAGACATCCAGAACCGTTAATAATATTTTTAGAAACTATAGAAATTTATTTAACGTAATATATATACAATCTATTTATTTAGATATACAAATGTTAAATGAAAGTATACCAGATTTGTTAAAGAAAAATACAGCACTTATATAAGGAAAGATACCTTGTAAATCACATTTTTACTAAACTAAAATATTTTGAACTTTTTTATATTTAGTTATAATATCATTTATTTTAATTAATAATTTAATTACTTATTAGAATATATATTAGATATACTAATTTCTCAGATTCTATTATTATAAATTATATATTAAATTTTTACTTAAGTGGGGTCAAAATTAATAGATGAAAAGATTATTAGAGGATGTAAGTTATGTATAGAATGATTTCATAGATGAAATTAAGATTGTTAAATTAAAAATAATCTTATAAGTAGTAGAATCAGATTTATACTTAACTTAATTTATAAAATTAAAATTTAACTTACGATTGAAATAAGAATTAATTTTGAAATTAATACTATAATAGAGATTATAAGAATTACTAACTAAAATCATTATTTGATGAATTCTTAGATATGTTATTACAATATATGATAAAAATAGAATTTCAATCTTAATAGATTAATCAAAAGTATAAATGATTAACTATATTAAAATGTATTTTTATGGAGATATATTTATATATTTGGGATTGGCTAAATTTATTTAATAACATTATAATTAATCTTTCATTTTTTTAAACCAGGGGAATTTGATGTTTAACTAAAATATTTAGCTATATATTAAATTACTTCATTATTTTTGCTTTATTCAATGTTTAAGCCTAATCTTAATCACCTTTTTCTGCCTTGTTCCTATCAGCTAAATTTATATATATTAAATATTGTACCCTCACTCATAGGTCCTAATTGTAAATCTTTTAATCTCTTTTCTATATTGACTTCAGCTGCAATCTATTTAACTTAATTCCATATAGGAGAATCTTTTCCTAAACTGATTAACCAATTTTGTTTTTGCTATATTAATATAAATATTAATAAATTACTAATAAGAAGATTTGTTATGGTCCCAAAATACTTCCAGGTCTACAAATACGGATCCAACCTATAAAATCTGGAGCAGGAAATCTATTATATATTTTCTAATAAATTATTTACCTATAATGTTTCATCACATATGCTGCTATCAATGTTCCTGTTCTACCTAATCCTGCTTTACAATGTACAGCCACCACATTCTCTTTTTCAGCAATTTCAAGGAATCTTAAAATCTTATCATCTCCTGGAACTGAACCATCTAGAAAGTATATTTCTTCATGTTTTATGCCATTTTTTATAAATCTTTATTCTTCATAAGCTTTTTTATTCAATCTAACTACACAAGTCACACCAAATTATTTGAAGATTGGTACATATTCTTCAGGAGTGAATGTACGATTCTAATTAGAGATTGATTACTTACTCCATCAGCATCTTTTTATGTTGCAGATGGTCCTGAGAAAGCTATAAATTTATTAGGAACAATCCAATTTAAATCTCCATTTTCTACTCTTTCATAAAATTCATAATCTCTAAGATTGAATTTTCTAACATCAAACCATTTCAACTTTATTGCATATTCTAAACCTCTTAAACAATGTAAAATCTAAATTAATATTTAAATAAACATACCGTGCATTTATAAGTACATTATCCATAACTTGCATCTCTAAAATCTTAGAATGCAGGTTTTACAGATTGGAATGGTTTCCATGCATCATCTGCACTCATTTTCAAGATTATCACTTAAAATGCTCCCATCAAATAGGCAGCATTTGCTCTTTTAGCACTATCCAAACTTGTATAATGATAAATAGCATATTATTAATATGTCTTATCACCAAGTAATTTCTCTAATTCTGTCACAAATCTGTAAGTATGACCTAAATTTAATGGACCAAAATCTGCAAAAAAGGGCTCATACACAAGATCCTGAAAACAAATTAGATTTTATCTAATACCTGATCAATGCAAAAATAGAATGCATTTGGCTAATTTCTGGGTGCTTATCTATCAGAAATCCAATAGAGTTTATCTAAAGATACAAGAGAGTTATTTACCTTTAATAATCTCAACGGATCCTGTAATCGGAGCTTAATTTTGATTAGGCTACATAAATATAATATAATTTCAATATTTTTATGATTATTGTAATTATAAACTCATCATTTAAATAGACTCCATTCTTATTTAATTCACTATCAAATACACTTCATTAGTAATATTCAAACTAAATTCATCAAACATCATCAAAATAGTATCAGCTATTCTAAATAATCTTTTGTTTTATAAACCTATGAACTTCTCGAATAGTAAAATCTTTAGAATGAGCCCAATTATTCCTATAATGTTTCACTTCGAATAGTAAATTTCTCAAAAATTTAGAATTGCTATGAGTTTACTCTTTATATCACCATAGAATTGATAAATACCCTAAATGAATTCATAATTGCTAATATAGAAGGATATTGCACCCATCAAATCTTTATTAATTTAAATGATGTTTTCTTAAGAAACTTCATCATGTTGAATGGCTTATTCCAAAAAGGCTCTTAAAACTTCATAGCAATTATCTAGAAGTTAACCTACAATTTATCTCAAAGAATGAGTTTGTAAAACACTTTTCATCATTATATTAATTATTAATTAATAAGTTGTCTTTTTATAAATATTAAATAATAATATATATATATATATATATATCTCTTATGTAAATAATATCTATCACTTCCTTATTATATGTATTGGAAAATTGAGAGTTATTTTAAACCCATCATACATTATCACAACTAAGTTTACTTCAAAATCAACTAAAAATAAATTTCAATTTTATTACCACTGAATTCTTTAAATTGAAAATTGGAACATGAAAAGAATTTTGGAAATATCATATTAAATGGTACTTAAATTCCTTTAGTAATATTTCCATCTACTATCTATATTAATTGTATTTCAGTAGCTTCCAATACTTTCCCAAATCTATTTTCTAGTTTCTCTACTCTAATCATTTGCAAATCTATTGTTCTTATCTCTGATTCACATTCCTCTACATTAACACTTCCATTAAATCCTTCTTAAAATTAACATATTGCAGAATCAATTATTCCATGAATCTTGAATTTTGCATTCTACTTATTTTGTACACTCTAATTACCAAGTAGTCTATCAGGAGTTATGATAAATTATTCTTATTTTAATTGAAGTTCCTTAAAATTAATTTGCTAACCAATTTTATCAATTCCTAAACATTAAACATAAAATGGTGTAGAATTTCGAACTGCAATACCATTGTTCAATATTAATTCAACTTAAATTTCATATGCAATAGCAACATATACACCAACATATGTTTCCAATATTCTACTATCTCCATAAGGGGTCAATTAATATTTGAATTAAAAAGTGTTTTTCTCTTGTAAACTAATTTAAATTATAATCAAACATATATTTTTCTTGTGTGAATTCTCCCTGATTCAAATGAAGTAATTAAGGATTTTAGTTTTGCATAATCTTTTACAATTCTTTGTGAGAATCCTTATTCTAACAAGATATTGCACCTTCAGATCTCCATTTCAATGATGAAATCTCTAATCTTTTCTAATTAGGATCTGTGAAAGAAATAGTAGCTTGCCCAGATATGAAATCCTGATTGTAACATCAAAAATTACATTGGGTCTATAGGTATTATTAGCTTTATCAAATTTAATGACTATGCAGTATTGGGCTTACATAAAAATAATTAAAATAAATACAATAACTTTTATATATAATTTAATAGAGTATTAATTAATGTATTGTACAATAAATTATAAGATTTTTAGTGTGATTAATCATAATTCTATGACCTTAATTATTAGATTCAAATATATTTAGAAATAATAAAGAGAAATTTAACAATAATCAATTGATAAATATTAATTAAATGAATAAATATAAATAAAATTATAGAATTATAAAATTAAAAGAAAATAAATGAGCTAACTCTTTTTTTCTTAATAATTATATTATTATTTTATGATTTTATAAATGCTTGAATTGATATAAAATTGAATATATATCAATGCTTGGTTTCTTAGGGTTTTGGTGCACTGCTACTTCCACCTCCAGTAGTTTATAATCCTACTGCTGTTTTGAAACTGTCATAAATCCACCATTATAAACCAGTGAGTGTACCAATCATAATAATTCTGGTGCCTAATCCTCTCCATAATCCTGAGAATCCAATTTCCTTATAAATCTTACCAACGTTTTCACCCAAAGATCCTAAAAATAATAAAATCTATTTACCTCCTGTTTAGATTGAGTTTAATTTTGATACAATTGTATCAGCAGGATGTGAAACAACAGCACAAAAGATACCAGCCAAATATCCTGATGCAAATGTTACTGATAATTAAGTGAATTTAGAATATGAATCCTTTGGTTTTGTGAATACATTTTCATAGAATAATGCAACAATTTATTCAAAAGCAACAAACTTGACTATTGTGTATGGAACTTGTCTAGCCCAAAGTGGTCCTAAACCTTTATAAAGTCCATTAATGCCTTAAAATTATTTATTTATTATTATTACCTTCATTAGATTTAACTTAATTAAATGCTTGAGATCCACTTGTTGTGAATGTACCTGGTTTAGAGGTTTACATTCTGACCTTAATTGCTTCCATTGGGCATAAGAGAGTATCAGCAATGATTTCAGCACTTCCTGAAGCAATAGACCAACCGATTCTTCTATATTTATTGGCATTTTCTTCTCCTACAACTGATTTATAAACATCTTTGAAGATTTCATAGAATCCGAATTTTCCTAATCCTTGAAGTGAGTAACCAATCAAAGTTGGTCCCCAAGCCAATGTAAGTCCACCAAATCCTTCAGTTTTATAAATTGTGCTTAATCCATCACCCAAAGATTTGTACAAAGTTGGGAAAACCTAGACAAAGATTATCATGATAATGTACTTATCTTCTACACTTGACAACATCTAATGGGACAATTGCAGTATGTGTAAGACCACATGCTAAGGTGCCACCAATCATACATTTAACATAATAACTCAAATCGTGTTTATCTCCACCCATTAAAAATATAAAATATCTTTAATTTAATAAAATACAGATTCATTATTCTTAAATATCACAAATCCAGTTAGTATTTTTTATAAACTGGTATATATTTCGTTATTTTCTATTTCAATGCATTTAAAATACAATATAAAAATATTTGTGTAATTTACAATCTTGATTTAATCATAATATTCTCAATTAACATCTAATCATTTATAAGTCCATTATTTTGTAATTTCAGGAAAAGAGTCTCTTTTTATCGTTGAACTTGCAAATGTCTTCGATCTATACAAATATATTTTAGCATCATCATGTTTTTATTTAGAAGGTATCATTTAAATTGTATTAATCAATTAACATCGAATAGGATAAAGTTCTTCTTCAGGTTCTATATAATTATATTTTTCAATTACCATAATCTTAACCACTTTATTAAGTGATTGTAACTTGATGATCTAAAAATTGGGAAGAAGTAATATGGAATTCTTATTCTTCCATGATGGTTGCAAGAAGAGCTTTAGACATGAGTTATTTAGATTCAATTTTTAGGTTTTATCTAATGTTCACAAACCATTAATGAATCAAAGCTAACTCTACTGTCGTTTTAGAAGAAAGTAATTAATTTAATAAATCAAGCTAACTAACACGATATAGAAATCTATATTGAGTTCTTTACGAATTTGGTTCTGACCATTTATCCATTAAGGATTAAATTAATTTTAGATTAACATCTTTCACTATTTCACCTTTCTAAGTATAAAATGTAATTTAATAGAGTAGTTTCCCTAGACTAAAAATATCTTTTTCTATATTTTTAGTATTATGTTCATTATATTTTGGAAATAGTAAAGTAATTTAAAGAGTTTAGCTATCAGTATTTATATAGATATTCTATAGATTGATGTTTCCATGATAGATAGATTTAGCTTGATATTTTTGAATGGTTTATAAGATCATGAAAATAATGGATACAAATGGTACTTCTTTAAATTCAAATCCATTCAATAATAGTGATTCCAAAGATTATAATTTCATGTTTTCTCCTAATATATAATATCTTTAAGCATCTTCACATACTCTAAAGATATTAGGCATCAATTAAAATGCATGCATGATGGTTAATTGATTGTGAAATATTTGTAGTTCTTAATTTTCTTCTAGTTATTTCTTTTCGAATTTGATTGTTGAGAAATATTGATTATTTTTCTAATTTTATGTATATATTTTAATACTTTATATGATTAGGAAAGAGGTAGACAGTTTTTCTGTTCAATAAATCGATATCTTCCACTGTAATTTTTGTGAACACAAAATTTTTTTAGATAGATCTTTAATCTAAGACACTGTTGAGGATTTGAAGTGATTAGGAATTCTTTACTAGTAGTATTCTTAATAATGATGATATTAATTCCTTCACTATTTTTAGGCTTGCTTACTCTCTACTCAAATTGACATTTGCTCAACTCTATGAACTAATTATCTATTATTAAAGAGTTGAAAGAAATCACAATCTCTTTTTGCACAAATTCCTTTGTTTTTTATACATAGATTATGATTTATTCTTTTAGTAATTCCTTAACACATAATTTTTCAGCCAATGTTCCTTCCATTTTCTAAAATAAACTCTTTGAATCGTGCATTTTATATTCATCTATCAACTAAGAATAGTGCTATTAAATTTACATAATATTAAATTATTTGATATTTCCATCTTTCAATATATTCACCCAAAGAAACGAATATTTTGACAATCATATCATAATTATATATAGTTTCTATCATTAAACTTCTACATTTTTGAATATATCTGTCAATTCTTCAATTATATACACTGAAAATAAAATAACCAATTTATTAGATACTCTAATTATATTTCTATATCTCTATTAGTCAAATTACTTCTATATTATTTAAGTAAATTTTAAAGAAACTATCTTTTAAGAATTAGAATATGGTTTTTTATTCATAGAATTTTGAAAAATAATACTGTCTTTATTAATTGAGTTGATTTCTTAAACAATAATTCATAGACTTAATTACATATTTGAATTTATAATTATTTAGCTATATAGAGGAGAATGTATAATTAATATATTTTATAAAAATCATTTATTTTTGCTTCAATTATTTCTTATTCTTAAATACATGTAAATTAATGCTTGTATCTTAATTACAAATATTAATCTTTCAAACTTTTAATAGTATTTATTTATAGAATACTAATAATTATATATAATTTTTATCTGATATAAATTATTCTTCCTGAATTTGTATCTAAAATTTAATGAATTAAAATATTTAATATATGAATACAGTATCTTTAGATATAAATATCATAAAGTATATTCTTTAAAATTATACTATCAATTATAATGAATAATATATCACAATAATTATTATAAGTTTAGATTTGCTTGTAAAATAATAATTATTGATACCATTATTTAATATAAAGTTATTGGATTCAATAAATACTATTATAAACTTTTGATATCTAAGTGTGGATAATTAAAATGTAAATTATTTATTATCTATTTAACTTATTCATTAATTTTTATAGAGAATTTATTGATATACAATTTTTCCATTAATATATATGGAACTTAAATATTATTCATAATAATATATTCTTTCATATTCATTCTATTATTATTTAATTATTCAATTCAATTTTTATTAAATTTTGGTCTTTCTATTAGATTAAATTCTTTTTTGATATTGAAACTTAAAAATTATATATATATTTATTATTATCAACAATGAGCCTGAAACAAAAAGATTTCTTCTTAAACATGTATTCAAAAGCTGGAAAATCAAGCTCCTAAATATATGCACATCTTCTAGGAAGAACAAGCAAATCATACTCTATATAAAAAATATGTAATCCTTAATTCATAACAATAACACCAAATAAACTAACTAAAAAACCATTAAAATAATAACCCTTCAGTTAGGGTTTATCTAGAGAATATCTAAATAAATTATAGAATAAAGGAAATACTAATTAATCAATTGGTATTTATAATCCAAAATATTCTGCTATATAAAAGTAAACAATTTATCTATTAAGAAAGTCTGATTTAGGTGGTAAATTTGTCGTTGAACATAAGATTAATATAAAGTAAGAAAACGATTCTTATACTTCTATTGATTTAAGTAATATAAAATCTAAAAGAACAAAAGGATATGTAGATCTAAAGAGATAGTTATCAAGATAGCAATACTATCGATAACAAAATAATTCAAAAAATAGTAAATTGAATTAGTTTTTATCAATTAATACTAATTCAATAAGAGAGTAAAATTAATATTCTATCAAATTTAAAAGATCTAGAAGTGTTGAAATCAAAGGATCTGGAAATTCATTAAATAAAAAATAAATTAAATGCTTTTAAACATTTTATGATTCTGAAAATGAAGAAAGAAAGATAAAGTTATTTTCAGCTAATTTTGAGAAGTAAGGAGTCAGGAATTCCTTAATGAGTAAATCTGTTGGTTTAAGAGATTAATCAATTTATTAATATGATCAATTTTCAAATACAAATACAAATACAAATACAAATTCAATTATTCGTCCAATTACTACAAAAAAATTTAATATTTTTAAGAAATTATTAGAAAAAACATATAGAGATGAATAAAATATGCCTAGTATTAACAAAAGAAGATTTTAGATAAAAGCAGTTAATTAAAAATTATTAGAATTTAATTCATTAACAAAATGATGGATGACAATAATGATTATAAACAGAAATAAGACACTAAAATTCATGTTATATATATATATATATATTAAATAATAATCAATACTTTCTTATGATAATTATCTTAATTAGATTTTGACTATATAATTATCTTTTATATAGAATAATTTATTATATTAGTATTAATTTTAAATAGTAATAAAATTATTAAATGAAAATAATAATGTTACAATATAGTATAAAAATATTCAATCTTATAATTTTTCTTAACTTTATTAGTCCAATTATTCTTGATTTTACTATTCAAAATCAATAGTTTGAATATTTTGATGATTTTATGGAGATCTATTAGATCCTTCATTTTATTATTCTTAATTATCTTCTGAATTCTCCATTAAATTATTACTTTAATTTTACTACTATTATAATTCTTCTTCTTATTAATTATTCTCCTTTTCATCTTAGTCATTGCTTTAGAAATTATTAGATGTCACATTTTGATGATCTTCTTATGTAATTGATTTATCTTGATTATTTTCATTATTCGCAACTTCAACATTTTCTTTTTTATCTTCCTAGTCTTATTATTAAGGTTTTTCTATTATCTCATTAACTATCTTACTAACCTTATCTTAATAAGGTTCATATGGTTGAAAATCAGATTCAAAGAGACTTCTAGTTGTATTATAATATGGTTATATACTACCTTTGTTAGTTTTCTTAATTGGTCAAGAGTTATCTTGATTCTGTATTGTTATCTTGTCTGGGTCTTAATCTAATAGATTAATAATACTTAATACTTAGTTTATTGACTTTTAATTTCTAAGGGATCTAATTTCTTATTATTAAAATTATCTCTTTCTATTAATATATAAGTTTTGAATTATTACTTTATAATTAAGACTCATTAATTCTTGAATTAGTCCAATATTATACTAAAGTTTTAGTAGGTTTGAAATCTTTATAGGGATATTCGCATATATTTGAAATTTATTTTTCAACCCATTTTCGCTCTTGATTCCAATCTTTAACATTATATTAAGATTTTTAATCTTAGATTCTTTTCAAGAGTTATTAATTCTCCATAACTATTTTAATTAATTCTTTTTTTCTGTATTCTTTATTAAGTGATTTCTTTGGAGCAATATTCAAGGTAGTAGATTTCTTAATTGCTAAAGTAGAGATAGAATTATCTTAATTAGTATTATATTATTACTTGATTATTATTGCATAATGGTAGTTAATTTAGATATGAGATTTTAATTTTCTCTATCTATTTCTTATTATTTTTGTGATTTAATAGCTTCTTTAATCTTTTTATTTTTAAGGAAATCATATTGTTTAGGTGCACTAGTATTGATTTATGGTCTCATAGTTAATAAATGAGTATTAAGAATTACTTGGTTCTAGAATATTTCTTTTGTTGCACATATTTTATTCCCAATTGGAATGTTTCGATTCATTAAATAATATTTATAATTATTCTCATAAAGTTCTTATAAATAAATCATCATTATTTTCCATATAATTCTTGGTAGACTTTATCTTCTAGTAAATACTTCATAATTTTCTATTAAATCAAAAATATATAACATACCTTAATTCTCTCATAACTATGGAATTTATTTAGAAATGTGAACATTGTAAATTATACCAAAAGTGAATATATTATGTAATTCAAAACAAAGCTAGTCAAATAAGCTAAAGCCCAATATTAGGATTCTTTAATGGAATTATAACGAGCCAAACTTCCTAATAAGATAAAGTAGAAAAATGAAACAACAAGTAGTATCAATGTCAATCCTATAATCTTTAAGAATTTCATTGTATTATGAATAAGGAAAGAAAATATCTTACAAAATATTAATCCAAATAATGATTGTAATATAGATAATGCTAAAATTGTATTTAAACTAATAATCTAAAACATAAAATTTATATTATTACTTCTCCAAAAAATGTTAATATGCAAATTTCACCAATAATTGACATATAAACTATAATGGTTCTATATACTCTACTTTATTATTCATTATAAAGATAATAAAGACTCATTAAAACATGATTAATCTAAATAAATCAATATATAAAATTACTTTAAAATAAAGAAAGAATCCTTAATGAAATTTTACTTATTAATTTTGAATAGAATTGAAAATTGAATCCTCTCTTTTAGGTGAATTTTGTTCTTTTTGTTCATCTAAAATTGGTGTACCTGAAAGTTAATTACCTTCTGTTTCTTCAATTGCTTTACCAGAACGTCCATTTGAATCTAAAGCCATACTACGTTTACTAGAACATGCAGAATCAATTTATCTATTTTAATTATCTTCTGAAAGAGTTTTATTATTTTAGATTTTTATGCTATTATTTTTAGTATGATTATTATTTTATTTCAATTTTCGTTTTCCTTATTATTATAAATCTAATTATGCTAATTCATCAATACTACCAGCTCTTTCTTTATCTGGGAATTCATCCCATGATTATGGCATAACTTTGGCTGAAAAAAATGATCCAGAATTAATTTACTTTTAATCTAATCTATGTCCTATATATAGAAACAATATGAAAATTAAGGTAAATAAGATTATTATGTATAAGAATAACATCTCCTCATAATGACATTAATTTATTTTATTTATTGTATCAATAGAAAAGAAGGAAGCTAATTAATCTGCTAATTAATGCATTGCATCAATAAGAGTAATTATAGATATTTTCTAACATTCACAAATAGTTTTGAAATCTTTTTCAGTAGTAGTACAAGCATCTAAACTCCATGAATCTTCTATTTTCATAACACATTCATAAAATTTCTATTTATCAGGTTTAGGAAATTCATAATATAAGGTTGACATAGAATCAATAAGTTGAGTTTAATTTTCTTCAAAAGATACTGTTGGATGATAAAGAATAGTATTAGTATGATTTTTATTGATTTCCATAAAGTCTGAATCATATAGATAAGGATTAGAGACATATTTAATCAATTTATATTCAAAACGAATTGAATTTTATTGTTATTAATAATCAGTTTCATCATCATCATCTACAAGTTATTATTAAGATGTTAATACATTACCTAATGCTTATTATAATAATTTAGATGTAACTCTTTATGTAGATATATTAAATTAATTAGTCTAAATGGATAATTTCTTACTGTTGATCATTTATTAACTTAATTGTATTTGTGTAATAACATTAAGGGAATCTATAATTTACTGATTGTTTATTTTAATTGAATTTTAATTTTCATATAGTTATCTCCTAAATTAATTAGATATTTAATTTTTATTAAATAGTTCTGCAATATATTATGTATATCCTAATACTTCTTCATGTAGAAAAACATTTTATAATAATTATTTAGATCTATCATAACTATTATCAATTAAAGTAATTTATTATTTCAATTATTATTCAATTTCATTAAGTCTTACTTTTGATTTATCCAATTCTTAATTTATTTAATCATATGATAAAGATTAACTCTATTATACTAATAATTTTTTGAGAAATAATTATTAATTAACATCGTATTCACAATCACATTCACTTTATTATAGAGTGTTTTATAATTTTTTGTCTGTTAATTATTAAGGTGATGATTGATTATTATTTTCAGAATTCAACATAAATAATATTGAAGATTTTAAATCTGATTGACTTGACATCATTGATTAAACTTATTCTGTCTCTGTAGATGTAACATTTACAACTAGAGTATAATTACTAATCCCATTCAATGTATCTTTCACTTAGACTACTAAATATGTTTTACCCTTCCCAACTAATTTAGTTTTATAGACAGGATCATATTGATAAGGATTCAACACTACTCCTTTATATAATTAGCCAATAGCATAATCATAATGTAAATCTGATTAATTCTAATACAATAGTATTCTATATTATAAAGATTGATTAACATCAAAACAATTCTTAGTGGATATAGTAAAATCTGTTATTAATGATTAACCAGAAGTAGGTTCAATATTAACAATACATGATTTTGGAGGTAAATTGATATAGATATTCATAATTATTGTAGATGGTTAAAAGTAATTTGGATTGTGAATTGTTATTTTTAATGTTAATTTCTCTGATAATTCTTCTAATTTTAAGTAATCCCAAATTTGTAATTTCAATTCCAAATAATCAAATGTAAATTAAGCTATAATTCTTTCACTTGTATATAATAATCCTATATATTATAAAGTGTCTGGATTTACATTCAAATCCACAAATCTCAATTTAATATTTATTTAATCATAAAAATTGATAAATCCAGAATAAATATCTGGAGTTGTTTCAAAATCAACTTTTGGTACATCAGTTTCAACTATCTGTAATTGTATTTATTCCTTCATATTTTTATATGACACTGATATAATAATTGTCTAAAATGGATTAAAAGTATAAGCAGGAATTGTAATAGTACCATCATAACCTAATTTCAATGTTTGATTATTTCTAATACATAATTCATTTTCAAGAACATCAAAACATTCCCATATGAATTATTCATTTCTTAATAAACTATTTGTTATATAAGCCTCTAGATTGATAGATTGTCTATAATTAAAAGTAGTACTTGTTGATTTTAATACTAATCTTTAAATATTATCAATTATTTATAAATTAATTATCTATTCATTTATTACTTTATCTTAAAATAGTGTTTTAATATTAAGATTATATATTCCTATTTTTAAAGATTATGATTTAAGAGTAAATATATAGTATAAACCAATCTAATTTTCTTATTAATATAATTAACCATCTATTTAGATTAGATAATTGACTCTATCATAATTCTAAAATATTTGATGTGGACAATATTATGAATATATTGATATTTAAATTTCTTAGGAGATCTAATATGGAGTTTATTAATAAGCAATTTCAGTTGTGATTTTACCAAATTCTTGTATAACTATTAATTATGATTTATAGATTTCATTTAATATACTAACATATTGTAATTCAATTATAATCTCATTTTCATCATCTAAAATATTTCCTTTAAATTCAAAATATTATGTAAATGGATTTGATTAAATTTATTAATTTAAGAATTACATAAAATTATCCAATTAAGGATCTTATTTCTTATACTATATCAAATTCCATTATTACAATTAAAAATTATTCTAATTCAAAAATGATATTAATAAATTCTATTTTTAACACTTAGATAGATAAATCTTACTTTAAACAAATTATAACTTTTCTTTAACTTAATCAGCTTAACCCAAAATTCTTAATTCATTATTATAATAGGTTTAAATAACTGTAGAGCATTTTTCAAATTATATAATATTTGGATAAAATTCTATCAGATCTCCTTATTTTAGATTTGCTTTAGGTCCTAACTTAACTTATATCTTATTATTATCCTTAAAACATAAAGGATTTTCACCAAACAATTCAATAGTTTATGATTTAAAAATATGATTACAATTCAAATACAAATCTTTGATATTCCATATAAAATTGATGATTAAAATAGTCAAATCATAATTCAAAGAAATATTAAGACTAGCAATTGTACATGCTAGAATTATTATACATAAATAATTACTTGTACACCAAATAGAGTTTTCAATTTCAAGTGAATTCTTTGGACAAGAACAATCAGGTAATGAAATTCTATTTCCAGAACATGAAGTACAATAATCACCATATGAAGTACAAGTCTTACATTATTAACTACATTTATAACATTAATGTGTTTCAGTCTCAAAATAACCTTATTAAATATTAAATATACCATCTTAACATTAACATTAAGGAGGATTAACAAATCCATCAACACATTATATACATACATTAAAAGTTGAACATGTTTTACAATTATATTAACAATTTAAACACATTGCATCATCATAATAATATCCATTTTCACAAGATTAACATAAAGGTAATGAAATTAAATGGGATCCTGTCTTACATTCAATACATGTATCAACATTTATACAATTTTGACATTCTGCTTTACATTTTAAACATTCTGCTTTATTATCTTCATAATAACCTTCCAAACAATTACAATCTGATTTCCTATTATAAGTATTATCACATTTAGCACATTTATTATTTACTAATTAATAACCAGGTTCACATAATGAACATTAAGTATTAATACACCAAATACAATGAAAATCACAATAATCAATTAATATATGTAAATTTGTTATTCCTATACTACCTTCTAAAGGAGATCTCATTAAATTTGATACAAATCGTATATTTATGTCGTTAGATATATGTATAACATCTAATGCTATGTGTTCTACTGTATCAGGAAAGGTTCTATAGAATTAATTTGTACCTGTATTTTTGACGTTTTTTTCATAAACAACTGTTCCATCAACAATTATTTAAAATTTATCATCATTCCATCTATCTATAAACCAAACATCTAAATAAATTCTTAAATGATTATGTGGATTTACACTATAATAACTAAGACTAAAATATCCTTCACTCCAAACTCCATAACCACCTAATAATAATTTATCTTAATAAATTGAATATTTCTATTAAGTCATTAGAGAATATGTGGAAGATTATGAAAATTCAAATCTATTCACCTATTCCTAATAATTACTTTCTAAACTATAAAAATAACTGCCCAAATATTCAGATCCTACAATTATGTTATTATATATATATACCATATTATTTCATTTCATTATAATCTATACACTTATTAATACCATTGAATTGACTATTGCTTGGACATTACTTGACACATTTACCTTAATGTAAAAGGTATCCTTCTTCACATTCATTACATGAATTATTTCCACAAATTTAACAATTTAATGAACATTGAATTAAGCACTAATTATCAAGATTGGCAATATAATATTTTGGACATGATAATACACATTTATTAGCATATTGGTATAGTCCAGATTAACAATAACATCTACCAGAATCTAGAGATCCATATGGACAACTTAAACATTAATCTATATTTGGCCCATCACATGTTTTGCAACTGAAATGGCACTATGTTGGATATATGACTAGATTCTTTATTGAAACCAATTAACAGACACCAATAGCCATAATATCACAATTGAATGATCCTTTTATTTCAATAAAAGGATTTCTTTTAGAATGAGACATTGTCTAGTAAACTGTGATTAACTTTTAATTGGTAGGAATAGCACTTCATATATTTTAAAATTCTTACTCAATTGTGTTTAACTTACAGTATGTACTTGATGTTTAGAAGGTACTTGAAGATAGACCACTTTCAGAAAATATGTTGGTAGAGTCAATATAAATTTTGAAGTAACTTGAACCTTCCCATCTGCCTGAGAATAAAATATCAAAAGAGATCTATATTTCGCTATGAGCACCTAAGTCAGATAGTTATTTATGGATATTTTTGTCAATTAAACCAAGATATGGTCCGTTAAGATCATCACAAATGTGTTATGTTTCAAATATTGTCTAATCATCAGATATCCAATTTTCTGGAATCCAAGGTTTTCCTTCTGAAAGTTCTATAATTGTAGTAGATTTTATCACTAAATATAGTGAAAAGAAAAGTAAAAACATCTAGAGTTTATATAATAATTCTTAAGCTTTAAGGAGAAAACCTTAAATAATTTATGTCTATCATATTTTATCAGATGTAAATCGTCATTTTAATAAATCTTCTAGATTATTTCATTGCTTTTATTTAATGTTGATAAGATGCACAATTATTATATAATATTTAATATGGTTTAATTAATATAAGAACTAAGGTTTATGATTAAAAAAAGTAAATTGAGATTTAATGATAAATAATAATTCATATCTCATAATTGGTCTTATAATACACATTTAGCATTTAATTATAAATAATAATATGATCAAAAAATATACATTAACATTTAATTCATCTGAACTTGAATAATCTTTTAGGCTATGGGTAATTGATTAAAATCAAATCATGTATGAAATTACATTGACAACCATCTCATTATACATGATTCTCAACCTCATCAACTACACCTAAAATATTATTTATTTGATTACTACATCAGTAACACTATGTATAGAATTGACAATGCTTTTCTTTTTCAGAAGATATCCTATGCAAAGAGAGAATATAAAAAGTTTAAATCTCATTGTCATCAATATACTAATAGACATTTATATATGGTTAAATTATGCTTAAAACATATATTTGGAAATAGGAGCTGTTAGATTATGTAAACAATTTTCATATTATTCTTAAGGTCTCTATATGCAAGGCAATAAATTTACTGCTCAATCACTTATATTTCTCTTCAGTTAAGCAGCTGAAATGTCAATACTCCAATAATAATTAATTCCCCTTATTACTTATAGTCTATTTTGTCTTTTCTTTATATTCCTTCGCTATTAGACTGAAATGAAACGTCGTTAACATTACTTAGCATTCAGATCCTAAATCTTATATGAGAATTTAATTGAAGAACAATTACCAGCATGGGTTGTTTTGGTCAAATATGATAGTAAGTAGGCTTAGTTAAAAATGGACAAAATAAATAGGGTTATGAAAGACACATTTAATTTGAATTCAGATTAGAAATTTAGAGAATTCTTAAGAGATTCTAACGTTTAACCATTAGAAGGCATTAATCAAAAAGCATTTAATTTTGAAGATGTACTAATTAAAGATTTACTTTAAAAATAACAAAATGATAAAATAACTAAATTTGTAGGAAGATTCATAAATAATGATAAAAAATGGTAATTTTAAATCACAAAAATATATTTTAATACTCTTGAACCTACAATATTATTATTATTCATAGAAGAAGGTGGAGATTTATTTGATTTTTTTACTCATTAATTATAATGGAGAGATTAATAACTTGTTAATCATAGTAAAATGTGTTTAAATTATATTAAAGATTAAATTAATCTTCTAAAATATTTTAAATAATAAGCTAATACATAATAATTATATCATATCAATAATTAAATCAGTAATAGTTATATCATTTTCAATCAAAGTTTAAATATTTTGAACATCACTAAAATTATTTATAATAAATTAAAATATAACATCAATTAATTCAATTTATTGGAATTAATTAACTAATTAAAAGAGGATTTAAAATTTACTAATAAATAATTATTATTTGATCTATAATTGAAGACTGACAGATCTAAAATGATATCAGTTATATTAAGTATCTCAGAATTCATTAGATTAATGCTTGCAATTAATACAAATGATGAAAAACAACTTTATGAAATTCATCCATTAGGTTTTCCTATCTAAATTAATTTTAAAAGAGTTCATTCTAATCCAGGATGTCTATTAATTACAATGAAACATCAACTCTTAAATATTCCTATATCAATTCAAGAAGCATTATCAAAAGCAGCTTCATTTAGTGATCATAAAAAAAGAAATTGGGGTGTTAATCACTATTATGAAAACATATAAAATTTGAGTGATTAATTTCATAAAATCAATGTTACTACTCATAAAGTAACCTAAAGCTAAATGCCTTATTTGGAACTTGATCAATCTCTACAACAACAATAATAAAAGATTGGAGTCTATTTGGATGGAAGTACTGAACCTTTCAGTACTTTAGGTCTTCCATTGGCTTAATATTTAATCTCTTAAATTGGACCTAATAATAAAATAGAATTTAAAGATAAAAAATTGAAACATGCTCCTGATCCACTTTCCTTCAGAAATGCTACATCTAAAACAAAAATATAATTCAAAGTATATGAAGATTTAAATTAATTTATATTCCAATTAAATGAATAGGATCCTAATCCTTATTTAGACTTTTTCATTTATAATAGCAGTTAAAAAGCAGGCTTCAAAACTTATTGTAGTATGTCTCCCTAACATCCTCGAAAAAGTGGTATGACAACTTAATTGATTAGTGGAAAAATTAATTGACTTCATTATATACCATTATATTTGTATTAAACTTTATTTAAAATAATTTTAACTCTTGATTACAAGTAATCAATTTAATTATTTATTATTATTTAATGTATCTAAACAATTATATAAACATAATGGAATTCCTTACAATATTATTATCTATAATAAATATATATAAATTTTAGGATATAATATAAAATATATGAATAAAATTAAGAGAGAAAATAAAGTAGAGTTTTAATTAAAAATTCTTACTACTTTATTACATTAACAATTCAATCTTTATTTTCTGCATAAAATTAAAAATGAAAGGATTGAAGATGTAATTTATTAGTTATTTTGATAACATAAATGAAACTAAATCAATATGGTGCAGAAAAACCTTATGGAGGTAATCCAGTGTTTGGATCAGTTCCTTTGGGTCTTCTGAATAATAAAATATGTGGTTCTGGCCTATGACATTCGTAATGAACCCATCCTCTAGATTATTAAACACCTAATCCTCGCCATTCCATCTCATTCAATAATTTACCTGAATATTTAGTTTAATTTTAATACCTTTTGTCAATTTTTTGAATATATGTTTAGGTAATATGACATGTCGATATTCATAGAACTCATCTTGATATTTATCAGAATATTCAATGTCTTCTGGGTAATGCGGCATAAAATAGTAGTTAATTAATTAAATTTAAATTAATTTTTTTTAAAGGCTATATATTTTGTTTTATATACTATATTTAATAAATCATCTTCTTATGGCTAATAAGGCTAACGACATTATTGAAGAAAGCCCAAAAAATAATGAATATGCTTAATGTGTTTGTGGAGTAGGCAAAGGTTTATCAAAGTTGTCTTTAGTAGCAGGAATTGGATATAAATTAGCTGATTCTTCATCATATTCTTGCACCAATCTTTCAATATATGCAGATGAACAATCTGTCTACAATATTAGCTTTCATCATTATACCAAATTGAATGATCTGTATAATCTTGACATGAACCACAAATCAATATAATTGTACACTCCCTCTCTTGGCCAATTTCTACGTCCCTTCAAAATATCTTCTTCTTCTCCTCTTCTTACCATTCCAACAAATTCAACAAAAGGCATTTAATAATCTTCTTCCATATTTAAAACATTTCTATTGAATCCTGTCAATTAATCGTCATCTTCATTATGAGGAACATTTTCAAAGGTCTAATTTATATTTAAATTAAATTACTGTTGTTCCAATAGGCTCTTATCCCATTTGAATATCACTTATATTATCTTTAGGTACCCAACCTAAATTTACCATCACTTGAGATTTAGTAGTTTATTCTGGATCTTATTCTGTATCATTGAATTATAAAGCTGTTACAAATGGTGCAAAAACTAAGAAACCATCTCTTCCTTCTCTTTCTCTTCTTACAAAAAATCTTTCATCCTAAAGAATGATAGCAATTAATTTAATACTCTGAAATATCCATACAATTTCACTAATTTATACTCCCATTATCTAATATTACGTGCCCAAGGATATCTATTAGCATTGAGACCATTGATTGTTATTGGTTTCCATTCAGTAATCTCAGTTTCTACTTTTTCATATAATTATTTTTATTAAGCACCCTTCCATTGATGCCAAGCACAACCATATGCTCCTCCAAAGAAGACTCCGTACGCCAATAACTTAATGATACCATTACTTTGTCTTTAAGCGAACGAATTGAATACTTATGTTGAAAGCATAAAAGATTGAAAATATTAATATAAAAAATCAATAATAAAAAGTATATAAATAATAATTATAATATGAAGGATAATTATTTTTGATATTTGAAATTGAAAAAAAATACAATATTATTCTATATATATATAGAGTAAATATTACAGATATATTTTAATACTAAAATTAATTGATAAATCAAACAACTATCTTTTCTAAATCATAAATTTCTTGCTCTTTTATTGTTTTCAAAATTGCTTTATTTTATAAAAGTTCTGGAATATTCATTTTTTCTCCTCTTTCAGGTTTGTTTTTATCTTGCATTTATTTTTATAATATTTTTTTATGTTCTACTTTGACTTTTTTAATTTAATCTAATTTATTCTATTCTTCTTAAAAGAATCTTTCTGTGTCTTCCTTCCATATTTTTCCTTAAAAATCATCCAACTCTTTTTCTTATAATTTCTTTATTTATTTCAGTTTAATAGATTATTCCAATGATTAAATAGTCTTTTACTTAAGTTCATTTACTCTATTTTTCTTTTTCTACTCTTCTTCTAAAAACTTCTATTCTTCTATTGCTTTCCAATATTATAATTTATCATCATCTTCCTTTTCTAATTTATATCTTAACAACTATGATTCACTCCAAGCATTATTTTTATCTACCTTTTCCTTCTTTTTTCTATTTTCTTCAATTCTTCTTTATTCAATTTAATCAAGTAATTCTCCATATCTATTTATAATATATATTAATATGATTACTTCTCACAATTTGCCTATTCTAATTTCTCTTATTCTTTTTATTTTTATAAAATAACCATTTTATCAACTTCTGATTATTTCATTACTTTAAACATATATTCTCTTTTCTTTTATTTTATTCTATTTTCTTCATCAATCTATCTTTATAATTCTTCTTGATATCTTCTACTGATTTCCTATTTATAATTACATAATTCTCTATCCTCACTATGATGTTTCTTTTTCTTATTATTTAATTAGACATCTCTTTCTGCTTATAATTGCAATAATTTATTTTTTACAGATGCCTATTTTTCTAATTCTTACTCATTTTTCTTCTATAATAATTCACTTTGAAATCTATCATATTTCTCTTCTAAATCCTTCTCCTTTTTCTTTCTCTCTTCTTTTATTTTCAACTACATATCTAATTCCATCTTCATTTAAGCTTTCTTTTATTAAAGCAATTCTTTCTTTCTTTCCTATTCCTTTTAGTACAGTTACGCATCGAATTTCATTAATGCAGCCCATTCATCTTCCTTTAATTATTTAAGAATATTACGTCTTGTCTATCTACATAATAAACTGATTTAGGAGGTTTTTCTGAAGTTTCAGACACTTAATCAAATGATTATATGTAGGTCCTTTAGAATGGTTAAACACGTTTTGTGAATGGTTCAAATGTTTTTCTTTGTGAATCCACAGGAGTTTTAGAAGGTAAAGCCTATTCTCCATTTCCCAATGTAGGGAAAAATTGTTATTGAGATTGAGATTAAACAAGTTTTGATCTTAATTTCGATAAGACCTAAGAATTGGCCCCCTCTTTAAGCAATACCTTCTAAATAGATTATTGTAATAGCTAATTCTTATGGGCATCTGTGGACCCATATTTTGATACAAATAAATTTACAATATCCTCTGTCATTTATATTTGATAAACTTACTTCCTCAAATAATATATATATATTAATTTTTCCAAAGAAAAGACTAGATAATTATTTCTAAGTCTTTCTTATCTTTTAATAATGAAGAAAATTAGGAAATATTAATCAAAAGTCTAAATGATATTTATGTCCCAATATGAAATAAATTTAATATAGTAGTGTAGAAGTGAAGTAGTATTTGATAATTTTGTATAATTTTAAAGATTTTGGTTGAATTTAAGAATTTAGAGTATCCTTAAAGAAAAGATTTTAGAAAGATTCTATCGAAGCATTATAAATTAACGATTTTCAGTATATTATTAATAGATTATTATAATTAAATTTAAATATATTTTGCAAATCTTAAATTTGTAAATTTGATTTTGATGTTAAATTCTAATTATGTATATATATATATATATTTAGAATATCAAATTAATTTTTGATTAATAAATTAAATAGTTTAAAATATCATAAAAATTGAAATATTAAAGAGATGGTAACGTTAGTATAACAATCTTAAATCTTATAATCCTGATTATAATTATTAAAATCATTTATCAATTTAATTTTATTATTGACTTTTTATCATTTCTCAGAACTTAATACAATTTTTAAATAGCTGTAATAGATATTAAAAAATGTATAATTATAAATAGATAATAAAGTAGAATGTAAATATGAAATACTAAATAATTTTAATTCATTTTAGGGTTAACTCCTTTAATCTTGTTTTTTATAGTTTTGCTTTGAAAAATTATAAAATTTAAGAACATTATTATTTAGAAAGCCTACTTAATCAAATAAGTTTGTAGATTAATAAAAATAAAAAAAGAAAGAAAACATAGAAATAAATTAAGTTTAAATATCTATTCGATGATATAGAAAACTAATATTTTTGTTTTTTCCTATTATTGCTTTTAATAGTTCATTTTATAGATTAAAAACAGCCTATTTATTTTATTTAATTTTTAATTTAATTTCGTATTTCAATAGATAGAGTTTATGTTATTATTAAGAATAAAATTTAATTAAAAGTTTTTTGTATATTTTTGTTCATAATTATAAATAAATAATTAATAAGAGTCATTTTCTTTTGTTAATTTCGGTTCCCAAAAGTTTTATCTAGTCTCTAAGCTACAAATTTTCTATGAGGGTTTTCTATTTTTAAGAATGTTTGATACTTCTAAAATCTCTTAAATGTTAACTTTTTTTTTTAATTATTGTATCATTTTTATATCTTCTTTATCCAATAAATCCTATTCTTATAAAGAGGGAATTTATTTTGATATTTAATGAGCAATTTGATTTATATAGTTTGTTTTCTATTCTAATTCATTCTATAATTAAACAATTTTAGCACATAAAGTATCTCTTGTTTTTCTGTTTTCCATTTCAAGTTCTTATACTCTTAATGAAAGAGATTCAACTACAATCTTTTCTTTTTTTGTTAAAGGAGCTTCAGGTGCTTTTTATCTGAATTATAATTCTCTTAATCCTAAAAGATCATTAGTTAAACATTTATTAGATTCCTCTAATACTGATATTTATTTTTATTTTTAATGACAATCATCCTTTAATTATTCTGTTTCCTAATATTATTATAATTATTTTACATGAGAATATTTTTTTTGCAATATTTTAACCTAACTTTATAAATCTTCATAATTAATTTATGAATCTTTATATTTTGATTCTAAATGTGAATATTCTTAAAATTAAGATTACAATAACTTTTCTAAATCCTTTAACTTTATTATTTTTTAATCCCTTTCTTATTTAACATTTATTAATTCTTATTAAGTTTTCTAATATTAGATTGTAATTTCATCGAACTTAATTTATAACTTTAATAAATCATAAATTATACATTATTCCTTAATTATTCACTTTATCTCAAAGTTTTTTTGGTTGTTTCTAGTTATTCCTCTTTATTTTCATAATTAGATGAAAGTTCACTTAATTTCTATATTTAAAATATATTAATATATTACTTTCATTAAATCTTTGTTTTCTGATATTTATATATAAGCAGAGGCTAATTCTCCTTCTAATTTAAATTTATCTTAGGCTATCACTCTTAATTCTTTTAATTCATGTTAAATATTATGTAAATCCTCTTTTTGCTATTGATTTTATAGTTTATAAGTATTTAATTCTTATGTAATTTTTGAATTTTGTTGACTTGTTTCATCAATGATTTGTTATAAAGCTGTACATTTTTAAACCATTCCTTCCAATGAAAGACTAGATTTCATTTATTTAGAGTTTTATAGTTTTTATTATTCTTCTTATGAATTCTTTAATAATTAAATTTCATTTGATAATGCCTTAATTTGATTCTATTGATCTTTAGATCTTTTATCCCAACTTAATAATTCCTTCATTGGAATTGTAACCATTTTTTCAGCAGTATTGCTATGTTAAGTTTATAAATTGTTATTATGATTTTAATTAGTTTATTGAATTTATTTTTATTATTATTATTTTATATCTTCTAATTATTATGTAAGTGTTTAACAACTCTCATTTTTATGAATTAATTCCTACTAAAGTGCAGTTAAGTCTAATAACTAATTTTCATTTTTATTTTTTAATTCAAGTATTTACTCATTTAGAATTATTATTTCATCTTATAATTTTTTCATTTTTCCTTCTTAAGTTTCAAATTATTTCATGTATTATTGTTCTTACTCTATAATATATTAGTTTAATTCTTCAATTTTTTATTCAAATGTATTATTTTATCCTTTTTCATATAATGCTTTATTTAAATCATCAATTTCATTCTATAATAATTTGATAGCTTATTCCCATTCATTATCTTTTTCTTATTTTGTCTATTCAATTTGATTATTTAGTTAGTCAATCTCAATTTTATAATTTTTAAGATTTGTTTAAATTTTCTCTTCTAAATTGTTGAGTTTTTCATTTAATAAATCAATTTCACTTAATTTACCATTAAGAATTTATTGATAATCATCATTAATTTCATTTATTTTCTCTTTCTCATTCATCAATTAATCAAAAAGTGTTTTAATTTCAATTTCATGTCTAGTATGAATTTCCTAAAGCTTTTATAAAGCCTCATCACATTGAATGGTTACTTTCTTTAAATCTACATTAAGTAGTGTTATCTATTGCTCATAAGATTCTATTTAAATCTGAGACTTTTGAATTTACTCATCACAAGATTTTCTCTCCTTATGCAATTCAATAAGTTCAGCCTCATAATTGGCAATATTGCTTTTTTATCTAGTGATTTCTTTTTCTAATGCAATTTGATTAGTTTATAATTCATTAGTATTTTAAATCAATATATTTCTCTCTTCCTCTAGTTATTTGATTGTTTGATCTTTTTAATTCAATTCTTCTTGTAAATCCATTAGTAATTTAATTATATTAATTTTATTGTTCCATATGAATGTTGTAATTTTACCAAATCAATTTATGAGTCTTAAAAATCAACTCTAGAACACTTATTTCATAAATTAAAACATTTATATAATGTTTTTTGTTTTGAACACATCTGATTATCAAATAGATTTTGAAGTGGCATAATTAATTTGAATATTAAAAAAGTTAGAATTCTTAAGAGAATTAGAGATCATAAACAGCATAAAAGATATTGGAAGATGATAATGTTAAATCAAGAGTGATATTTGTGTTAAAAGAATATTTTAATAAGAAATTAAATAAATGGTACTTCATATGAGTTTTTCTTTAATCATAAATTGTGGAATAAGTATATAGATTCATAGATATACACAATGGATAAATTTATAAATAGTCAATAAGCTGAACTTATGATAATATTAAAATTCAATTGAATAATTAGTTTAATTATGAGATTTTATGATAGCTATTCTATACAAAATAACATCTAATAATAAGTTATAATGGTAATTATTATGTAAAATCAAAAATAATATTTTATTAGATTGAGGGTTTCTGAAATAAAAAAAATTAAGAATAGTTTTATCAATTATTTTCTTAATTTAAACTAATTTTAGAATATAATTAATTTATTATGTGTTATATACTAATAATATAACAGAGATGAGCAAAATTATTGACATGAAATTTAATTAATCAAATTCAATTATGCATAAGTATAATATATTGAAATAAATTTAAATAGGATACTTTGTTAAAGCATTCTTATAGATTCATTTATATAGTAATCAATATATTTTTTTTTCTTATTCTAATGCAACTTAAATATGTTTCAATTGAATTATTTTGTATTTAAAAATAATTCTTAATAAAGTTCTATAATAAATGAAAATATATCTATGTTTTTTAATATTTAAATAGTGTTTTTATTTGTTCATAGATTTTTATGGGAGATTTGGATTGTGATTGTGGAGATTGTGGAGATCTAGGTGGAATTTGTAATGATTGTGGAGATTGTGGAGAATGCACAAATATGTATGGAGACTGTAAAAATTGCTGTTAAGATTGCTGTGATTGTAATAATTTAGATTGTGATTGTTGTGAGAATTAATTTTGTAGAGATGGTTGTTAAAGGTGCTTTTCAAATCCAGTAGCTAATCATTCAAGATTAAGAAGATTTGTATCATCATTAATTATTTTTGTGTTGCTAGTTGTATAATGGGTAACATCTGTTTCTAAAATATAAGAATACTAAAATAATAAAGTTCAGATTACAAATATTTAAGAAATGCTTAAAATAGGTCCAATCAATGATTTAAGTTTATTAACATAATGTCCATCAAATACTATTGTAATAACGAATTATACGATTCCTTCAACTGTGGCAGGATGTTATTGTCCAAATTAAAATGACAAATTATCCGTTGAAATTTGTAATACAACATAAACTGATTGTACAATTTTAAGTGCCTCTAATGAAATTTAAACTAGTAATTGGGGATATAATGAGTCAATGAAAAGGTTTTAATTATGTGCCTAAAGAACTAGTACTAACTTTGAGAAACTTAGATAATTAAAAATCAAGCTACCTGAGGATTGTAAAACTAATAATTTAAAGTTATGTCAAGATATGAATAACGAATTAAACTTTTTTTGTGTTGAAAAAACAGAGAAATGTCCAATAAAGGATGTTTAAAGAAACAATTAGATTCTAAAAAATTATGAAAAAATAGATTAAGCATAAATAATTGATGATCAATATGTAATTATTACAAGAAACTCTTCAAATAACTATATAATCAATTTTAATATTACAAGAGGATAAGGAATTTGTGAAGATAGAAAGAAATTATCACAAGGAGTAGGTGAAGATTATATAATGAATACTCAAATATGGGAACCTTGTAATCTTGATCTATCTTTTAATTAACTATTTAAATTAAAATTTGAAGACTTTTTAGAATTTAATGATTTAACAGATAAATTCTAAAAGACAAGACCTCTTTATAATTACTCATAAAATATTTAATTAGTATTTCAAACTTCTCTACCAACATTGAACATAATTAATTTTTGCTCTCTTTTTGATGATATTGAATTTGCTATAAATTTGTTATCATTATTTATTTTGATTAGTATGTCATATTGGATATATATGATTGTAATTATAATAAATGAAATATGCAGATGTATATTTAATGCAGCAGAAAGTTGTGGTTAAAAATGCAAATAACATGTTACTGCCTTTCTATTTTATTATGTTCGATTTGCAATTTAAATACCCTTAATAGTACTTTCATTACTTGGATTTTTAGTTGTTATTTAAACTGATCGTACAATTAAAACTATTTCAATTGAAAATATTAATGATCAAATATCAGAATAAATCTTAACTTTTAGTTCAACTATTTCATAAAGTATTTTAAACTAATATAAGTTATTGTAAGGATTAGTTTTTGCATAATTTCTCTTGGATATTATTATAAGTATTTGGGCATATTATGAAGAACATAAAAAGAAAAAAAAGAAATAATATTAACTTTATAATCTTAGTCAAATAGTTTCACCTTAATACCTTCAACAAACCAATTAGAAACCAGTTGAGGTTACAAATGATAATGGTAATGCAGTTAAAAAAATTTATCGAAATATTTATTGAATATATACTATTTTGTTTTTTAAATGAACAATTTTATCTTATATCTAGAAAACTATTATCATTTAATCAAAAAACAAGAATCAAATATTCTATCTATGCTAATGCTGTAAATCAAGTCTATTTATGAGAAATTAATTTAATAATATTAAGTTTTAATTTTATTATATAATTATGGATATAATTAAAAATTGCTTTAAGAAATGTGTCTATGCTTTTAATAGTAGCAAATTCATCAATAATGAAGAGGAGTGTATAAAAGAGTGTATAGAATAATACAAAAAAAGAATTAATTTATTATAAGATGCAAAATAATAGAAATGAGTTATTTTATTTTAATTAATGAGTAAAGACTACATTCATCCACTATAATGAAGAAAATCTATTAAGAAGAATGGTTATAAAATTAAAGATAAAAGAAATAAAATTACTATAACTTTATATATTAAGATAGATTAATATAATTTAAATATAGCATTACATTAATCAACATAATAACCATAATTCAATTTGGAATATTCAAATTATATTATCAAATTGTGATGTATTAAATTTTTACATCGTCTTTTGTTTTTATTTAGGTTAGCTTTAATTCTATATCTTCTCTGTAGTTACAAATGATCCTTAATAATCTTAAATTTCTTGATCCTAATTAAATTCAACAGTATGTTATTTAGACTATAAAAATCCTTGTTTTTTTTGATAAACATTATATTTTTCAATGTTCTTAAAGAATTCATGATTCAAACATTCTGTAGCTGTAGGTCTCAATTTGGGATCCCTTGATAGCATTCTTTAAACAAGATTCCTCAATAATAAAAATGCATACTGTCAAATTAACAGGCAATTATTAAAGAGTTAAATGAGAGAAATCAATATTGCATTTTTTATTGAGTTCCAAAACATAAGTAAAACCAGATCCTGGAAAAACATCTCTCCCTGTTAACAATTTGTAAAAGATTACTCCACAACTAAAGATGTCACAAACCTTATCATAAGTCTGATTACTATTTTATAAGTTAACGACTTCTGGAGCCACAAATCCTGGAGTCCCACATTTAGGATATTTAAATCTTTCTATATAGTGTTTTAATAATTATTACTCAAAGTACTATAAGTAGCTAATCCAAAATCAACAATCTTAAGTCTAACTTATCCTCCTTTTATTTCTAGTATTATATTTTCTGGTTTAATATCTCTATGCATAATATTCTTAGAATGCATGTATTCTACTCCCTCCAATAAGGCCTCTAATATTTATTGATCATCATACATGCATTATTGATTTTGTTTATTCTAAGGGTAAAGGTTTATGATGTCCGAGAAACGATTATAAATTTTTACCTGATAATAGATCCATCACAATGTAATAACTGGTTTCTCCTTAATACACTTCTTTAACAGTAATAAATGCAGGATGCTATAATTAATTATTGATTTCAATCTCCTAAAATTGCATTTCTTCCTTCTATACACATTTTGCAGCATAAAATTCTCCACTATCTATTTCCTTCACCAATAATACTTTTGAAGAACTTCCCTTACCTAATGTTTGTAAAGGTATAAAAAAATCTTGAACTCTAGAAAAAAATAATCTTCCTGCCAAGATTTGTTTTAGTTTTTTTAGTAAATCACCTTGATGACTTGTAAATTCAAATCCCTTAATTGAAAATCCAATCAATATATTTTTTATAATATGCCATTGAATTAAATTTGGGAAGCAGATTGAAAAATAAATAAATGGTTCATCATCCTTATATATGTGCATAAATTCTTTCTTTAAAATCAATCGATATGGATCTTGCAATTTTATTTAGAGTATTGGATCAGTATCTAGAAATTAGAGTTGAGTTTACAGAACCATCTAATAAACTTTTTCAAGACATGGAAGCATAATAATTATTGATAATTTTATTATTTTATGATAGAAATCTTTTATTATTTTAGGGATAATAATTTTCATTGATCCTAAAATTGATTAAGAAATGCTCTCATATTTCAAATCTATTTTTAATCAATACAATCATTATATATATATTACTATACAATTTAATTATCATTATAAACTTAATTTAAAATAATTTTATTCTAACATTTTTACTTTAAAAAAAAGTGTATTTATTGATAATCTAAATTCAATTTCATAGTATAATGTTATATTAAATATATTCTTAATTAGAATTCTGTTATAAGTATTTATATTAAGATAATACATATTGACAAAATTTATGGATCTATTATTCATAGAAATAAAAGCAGAAATTTTATAGTTAATTCTATTTAAGTAGAAACTTCTAATTAATAATTTTTAGAAAATTAGGGAAATAAAATATTAAAACTATGATTAAATTTAAATTGAGAAATATAAATATATTCTTAGTATAATTATTGATAATGGCATGGATTAAGAATATATAGATTAAGATTAATTAGAAAAAGAAAGAAAAGGGTATTATAATGAGATAGTAATATTTAATTTAATTGAGTTCATTTAATTGAATTCATAAAATTAGAAAGTAAATAGGAGTCGTCATAGTTATTATATTGAATTTAAATTAATCAAACTCTTCCTCCAATTTCCAATTGATTTTCTTATAATTTTTTGGTAATAAAGTCTTATATTAATTGTTATCTCACTTGTAAACCCTAATACCAGAAATATCCTATTCCTGGGATGTAAATACAAAAAAAGATGACCATAAAACAAATGACTGTGGCTTCAAAATTATTATGTATACCAGCCATACCTAAAATTAATATTCATATTACACACAATCCAAATAAATATTATGACCATATATGTTAACAATATCAATCCAACAATGGCCAACCATTCCAATGGAGTAGTTTTTTACTCCTATGATTCCCCTTTACCTTATGGGACATCATCATAATATCCATTTTGTTATTACAAGAATCCTTGTTACATAATTAAATTATTTAAGATTCCATATTTTGTTGTAAATAAATTTCATTAGTTTATGATGTAATAAATAGAGACAATTAATAATGAGGATTAATAGTTCATTTAAATAAAATATCAATCAATCATTTTTGCTGAATCTAACAGTCTTAAATTTCTTATCCAAATATCTCTAATCTCTACATTAACCAATAGCTATTAAAGGACATTACTATCTTTTTTCAACCATTCCCTAAATGATACATTATGTGCAAAATAAGAAATGTTAACATGGAAAATGAATAATTTCTCTTGTATTCTTTTAACATTTGATACATAAATGTTATATAATTCTTTATCTTCTTCTTGTCTTATTTTTCATTCTTTCTTATTCATCTTTCAATAATTTTTCCCCCAAATTAGTAATCTAAGCCTTTAGATCTTGAGTTTCATAATGTATCTTGTTTCTTTTCTCAGCGTAAATCTCGACTCTTTATTGTAATTTTTATTTCTCTTTTGCAAAAGAATCAGCTAATTTAAATAATTCAGATTGATTAGTAGTATCATTCTATATTTTGACTCTTTAGAATTAATAATAATGATCAAGTTTATTACTACGATCTTATAGATCTAATATAGACTATTCTTTTAATTATTATTTTACTGATTCAAAGTCATTTTATTACTTATTTTAAGTAGTAAATTGAATTCTTAATTGTGTTTCTAAGTTTTCAAGTTTTAAGATCTTTTATTCTAAAACTTTACTTTCTTCAATTTTCTTCTAGTCAAATTTTAATTTTTCTATTTCTAATTATTTTGCTATTTCCAATTATTCATTTAATTGATTTTGTAATTCTAATAATTCTATATTATCTGAATGCTTTTAGACTTATAATATCAATAATTATTCAGATGATGTTGGTATTGCTAAGATAACCCATGGTTCTTCAAATTAAACTCCTGAAAATGGATTCACATCTTCATGAATCAATATCCAAAGATACAAGAATTTATTAATAACTCTCCTATTCATATATATTATGTGATCATCTGGATTAGTTAGAGCTGCTTCCATAAATTCACATACTTTAGTTTGATCATACAATTTTGGAGTTAATATTATATTATGTTTAACCATTAATTAATGAAATGAATCTTTTGTTAATTTATAAGGATATTCTTTATTGATCATTGATAAATCTTTATAATGATTGAATAATTTATGATAGGCAGACTCTAAAACTATGGATTGTAACAAATACAATTACAATTTCTCTTTTCTTTCAATTTATAGATTCTTAACTTTAGTAACTATTTTTTTAGGATTATTTTGAGTATCAATTTTTTTTTAAGGAGATATACAATCAGTTTCATTATCCTGTTTATTTAAGTAATGTTCTTTATAATTTTCAATTAGTTAAATGATTTCCCATTTACCTTTCTTTGAAAGATGTATTAAATGTCCTGGTATTTAATAGAATACATTTTCAAAGGTGTTTATTTATTCAGAGTCTTTGTGATCTAATAATTGTTGGAATTCTTCAAAGACCTTTAGACAATTATGACACATATAATATTCTGAAGATTTTCTGATTTCAGATCTCTAATTTATTAGATGACATTTTTAAAGATGTATTAAGTAATCCCAAACATTGTTAAATACAATAGAATGAAGTTAAACAGAATTATAAGGACATTCCTAATTAAAGGGTGGTTATTGTATTGATTCTTATTATTGCGTTGATTCTTATTATTGCATAGAGATAATATTAAAGAGCAACTTCAATGAGAACTTGATGATTCGAAAAGCCTCTTTATTTTTTGTTGAAATGATTATTATTTTTCAATTAATTTATTATGGGAAATCAAATCATGGGCAAATTCAGGAAAAACAGATTCCAAGGGTTTTCTGACAATCAAATTGATTATTTAAGGTACTTATAACAATTTAATTTTAAGTGACAAATGGCTGTAAATTGAAAGCAATGGAGTAATAGATCCAAATAAGTTTGCTGATCAATACAATGTTAGTCATAAAGAAGCTATAAAAGTAATGATGGTTTGTTAAAATTAAATAGATTATTAAGTTGATGGACTTTGATGACAGTGGTCGAGTTGATTACTATAAATTTAAAGTAGGAGTTGCATCATTATGTTAAAATCCAATGACAGTAATATAAACATAATTATAAACATTTAGGCTACAGCAAAAACTATTTTTGATCTCTATGATGAAGATAGAGATAACAAATTAGGACCTAAAGAAGTAGCAATCTTTTTAACCAGCATATTGAATAATCTACACTATTATGAAGGTTTAGATGACCCAACACCCAAAGAAATTGAAGAAAAACTCTAATAGTATTTGGTAAAATGGGATCTTGATAGAGATGGAGGATTTGAATATGAAGAATATATAAAGTTGATGCAAAAAGATCCTGATGTCTTAAAAGTACTATATAATATGGGATTGGCTAATAAAGATGAAATGACAATTGAAGAAACTTGTTATAATGATATTGATAGTGATATTGAAATTGAAATGGAGAGAAGATTGTTACCAAGAGATGAGAGAGTTGAACGTATTAAAAATGGAATTGAACATACTGTTTCAGCATAAGCAACTGATGAATTTGGATTGGAAGAAGAATAAGTAGTAATGGAATGGAAAGATCAAGCAAAGAGATTAGAGCCAACCAAAAAACCAGAAGGAATGGATGCCTCTCCACCTAATGCTATTTTAGATTTAGAATATGTTTATGGATATAGATGTCATGATACTAGAAATAATTTAAAATATGGAAATAAAGGATAAATTGTATATCATACAGCTGGTGTTGGGATAGTTTTAGATCCAAGTAATATGACTTAAAAACACTTTTTGGAACATAATGATGATATATCTTGTTTAGATATATATGAAAATTTAGTTTTAACTGGATAAGTAGGTCTTAATCCAATGTTAATGGTTTGGAATATTGATAATATGAGAATGGTTTGTCTTTTTAATGATGTATTAAAGAATGGTATATCTAATTGTTGTTTTTCAAATGATGGTAAAAGTGTAGCTGCTATTGCAATGGATGATGATCATTTTATGGCTATCTATGATATTGAAATAGCCATGAATTCAAGAAAAGATCCAAAGAATAAAGTATCTCCTTTAATTGCAAGTGGAAAATTAACTAAATAAGAAATCTTTGATATTAAATTCTTACCAGGTGATTGGTAAATTGTTGTTGCTTGTATGAAAGAAATCAGTATTTGTACATGGAAAAATGGTACAATCTTGGCTGAAAGAGGAGTATGGAAAGAATAATAACCTCAACCAGTCTTGACTATTGCTATCAATGGAGGATATATTGTTACTGGTGTATTTAATGGAAATTTCTTATGTTGGAAGAAAAACATTTGTGTTAAAAGTGTCAAAGCTCATGCTACTCCAGTCAAAGCTATCATGACAAGATCAGCTGGTAGAGGAATTATATCTGCTGATAAGAGAGGTATCATTATGGGTTGGGATCCATAATTTAATAAAGTTTTTGAAATTGACACCAAAGATTTACCACTCAAATTAAGTTATCCACCTAAAGGTTCACCTAATGTTATTTCTGTATGTGAAAGTCCTGATGGTAAAATATTGTTTGGTACCAGAAGATCAGAAATTGCAGAAATACTTAGTTATGAAGAAGGTTAAAAAATATAATGTAAATTACTTATGTAAGGACATTTCAATGGAGAATTATGGGGATTAGATGCACATCCAACTTAGAATATATTTTATACAGTTGGAGAAGATGAAATGTTAGCTATGTGGGATGTCAAATAAAAAAAGTTACTTAAAACAACACCTAATTAATATGCTAGTAAAACATTGAGTGTTAGTTAAAATGGAAAATGGATTGCTACTGGTTGTTCTAATGGAAGAGTATTTATTTATGATGCAAGTTCTTTAAAAAAATTATAAGAAATCACTGAAGTTGTTGATCCTGATAAAGAAATCATTTCTTTAATCAAATTCTCACCAAATAATGAACTATTGTGTGTTTGTTATAAACCACCATTTTCTGAAATTGCCTTTTATTCAACAAAAACATGGAAAAAATAAAGTAAAATACCTAATTGCAAATATCATGTATTTACTTTAGATTTCTCTGCTGATAGTAAGTTTATCTAATTGAATACAAGTAATTATACTATTGAATTCTATGATGTAAATTCAGCATCACCAGTATAATTTGATATTGCTAAAGATATATAATGGTTCACTTGGACTTGTATTTATGGATGGTAAGTATAAGGAATATGGCCAGATTGTTCTGATGGTGATGATGTTAATGCTACTGATAGATCTAAGGATGGTAAATGTTTAGTTTCTTGTGATGATTTTGGCAAACTTAAATTATTTAAATATCCTTGTCCTAAAGAAAAAAGTGGATGTATTAAATATACAGGACATTCTTCATATGTCTGTGGAGTCAAATTTACAAATAGTGGTGAGCATATCATATCAGTGGGAGGTGATGAACTTTCAATATTTTAATGGAGATATATTTTTTCTCCATCTAGATTAGATGTTTAAGATATACAAGATGAACCTGAAAAAGTTGAAGAAAATGCTGGTGGAGCATTATTTGAATAAGAAGAGTTGGATAAGGGTGATATGATAGGAGCTGTCAAACCATTTTTAGGAGAAGTATAACATTCAGTTCCATCATGGTACAAACCAAATAAGGCTAGAGATAATTAAGAACCAAAAGGCAATTTGTCATTATATCATGTTCATGGATTCAGATTTTTTTATATTTTGGATGAATGCAGAGATATGTTAGGTTGGACAGATAAAAATAAAGTTGTTTTTGTATCAGCTGCTTTAGGAGTTGAAGTAGATCCTAAAACTTAATAATAAGCATTCTTTAATAAACATGAAGAAGATATAGTTAGTTTTGCTTTGCATCCAAATAGAAATATAGCAGCCACAGGATAGATGGCTTAGGCAGGTAAAGCAAAATGTATAGATATTTTTGTTTGGGATATAGATTCAAAGGAAGTATTAGCTAATTTTAATCAATTTCATTTAAGAGCTATAGTGTTGTTGAAATTTTCACCAGATGGTTCTTTATTATTAACTGTTGGTTAGGATGATGACAATTCATTAGCCATTTATGACTGGTAAGGAAAAAGATAAATTTGTACATCAAACATAGATAAGGCAAAGGTTAATGGAGCAGCTTGGAAGGATAATGAAGAATTTGTAACAGTTGGTAATAAACACATAAAGTTTTGGAAAATAAGTGGTCGTAATGTATAAGGAAAGATGGGTTAATAATAAGGTAAATTTGAATCTTAATTCTCTGTTGTTTATGCATTTGACAATCAAGTAATAGTTTCAGGAGGAGGCAGTGGAACATTGTTCTGTTGGAAAGGTGGCAGTAGTGATAAAGGTATCAAAGGTCATGAAGGCAAAGTGTGTTCATTTATTATGGATAAGCCAAAAAAATTATTATATTCTGGTGGATTAGATGGTAAAGTAGTATCCTGGGGTTATGAAGGAGGATAATTAGTTAAGAAATAAGAAATTATCAATCTGGCTACTAATCCACTCTTTCCACCTGGTGTTGTTGCTATGGATTACAATGAAAAAACTTAACAATGGTTATTTGGTACTAATGGTGCTTAGATATTCTCTTATGATCCAACCAAAAAATAAACCAGTATTGTTGTTTAGGGTCATTTTGGTGAAGAATTATGGGGAGCTTGTGCTGCTCCAACTGGACACAAATATGTTACAGGAGGTGGTGATAAGACAGTTAGAGTTTGGGATATTGATTAAAAGAAAATGATTTGTGTCAGTAAACCATTTCCAAGTGAAGTTAGAGCTGTTGATTGGTCATCTGATGGTAAATTTATAGTTTGTGGTGATCTTAATGGATTTGTATATCTATTAGATCCAAATACATTACAAGTTATGGATACTGCTAAGACTATCTTCACTACTATGCCTAAGAGATAATCTACATATTGGATTGATGATTTGAAGATATCACCTGATTGTAAAAAGGTAGCATTTGGTGCTCATGGTGGTGCATCACATTTAGAAGTTTGGACTATTGAATATCCTAAATTTGGTAAATAAGGAACCAAAATTTAATGTGGTTTAACATCTGCCTTAACTGCATTAGATTGGTCAGTTGATTCATCTATTGTAATTGTTAATAGTGGAGCTTATGAACTTAAATATGTTGATGTAAATGCCAAAAAAAATTAACCTTCGTCTAGTTAAGCTAACACAGAGTTTGCTTCATGGACTTGTAAATTAGGTTGGCCTGTTTAAGGTATTTTCCCTTCCGCTGATTACAGTGATGTCAATACTGTATGTCGAAGTAATAGCAAAAAATACTTGGTATCAGGTGAAGATACTCAACATGTTGTCTTGATGAATTATCCTGTTGTTGTACCAAAATAAAAGAGAAAAGAATACATTGGACATTCTTCACATGTAATGAGAGTTAGATTTACATGTGATGATAATTTTTTGATTTCAGTTGGTGGAAATGATAAATCAGTTATTGTATGGAAAACAGATTTTGGAAGTGCTTAAGGAAAAGTTGAATAAGCTAATTTATAAGAATTGTGTAAGGAAGAAGGAGCAGATGATATTGATATGCCTGTTAAAAAGAAGAAGGCATAACCACCTCCTAAAAAGTAAATATAACAAGATGAAAATTCAGTATTTTCACAAGAGGAAACTGATGAAGGAGATTAATTTATGGCATGTAAACCATGGATGGGAGCAATTAAAGAACCAACATATCAATATTATTAAAGTAAAACAGAAGGACATAAACCACCAAAATGTGATTTGGAAATTGAGTATGTACATGGTTATCGTACAAAAGATATGAGAAATAATTTATTCTTTTTAGCAAATGGCTAAGTATTATATAATGCAGCTGCATTAGGAATAGTTTTAGATGTTGGTAGTAATACCTAAACTTATTTCAATAAACATGAAGATGATATTACAGCAATAGATTTGAATCCTGTTGATAGAATGACAGTAGCTACTGGTGAATTAGGTGCTAAACCAAATATTTTTGTTTGGAATGCTGAGACAAAAGAGGTGAAATGCTAATTCAAAGCTCCATTATAGAAGGGTATAATAGCAATGGCATTTACTCCAAATGGAAAAAGATTAGTTGCTGGAGCTGTAGATGTTGATCATTCATTGGCAGTTTTTGATGTAAGTGGAAAAGGAGCAGTATTATGGTCAGATAAGAGTGGACCAGATGTTATTGTTGATTTAAGATGGAATACAGATGATGCATTTGTAACAGTAGGTGTTAAACATTATAAATGTTGGAAATATGATAATGGGAAGTGTTAAGGAAAGAAAGGATAATTTGGAAAGGGAGCAAGTAATAACTTATCTGGAATTGCTATTAATGGAAATGATACATTATGTGGAGCTGCAGATGGATGTATATAAGTATGGAAAGGAGAAGCATTTATGAAACCATTACCTAGTAAACATGCTCAAATTTGTGATTGTATTACAGTTACACAAGATTATGTTTTCTCAGGAGGAAGAGATGGAGTATTCTTTGTTTTAAGTAAAAATTATGAAGAAATATTGGCTGTGAAAGTAAAAGAAAAGTGTCCAGATTCTGTATGTCCTAGTGTAAGAGCTATCTATGCTGATTTACCTAATTCAAAATTATTGATTGGAACATTAGGTAGTGAAATTTATTAATTCTCTTGGGATGGTGGTGCTATTAATAGTTAAACAGACTTTTAGGTAACAAATTTAATGAGAGGTCATTTTTGTCCAAATTTAAAATGGACTAATGAAGTTTGGGGTTTAGATATATTTTAAGAAGATTAAGATAAATTTGTAACATGTTCTGATGATGGTACTGTTCGTGTATGGTCTATAAGTGATAGAAAATAAGTGAAAATAGGTAGCACTCTTTTAACTGCAGATGGTAAAGAAGAGAAGAGAGATCTGAATACTGGAGATTTTACTGATTAATGTAAAGCACGTGTTGTTAGTACAAATCCAAAAGATGAAGGATTTACTGCAGGAATGAAAGATGGTACTATTAGAGTATATGATGCTGAATTTAATTAAACAAAAGTATTTAAATAGGCTAAAGAATGGATTAGTGATATTAAATTCTCTCCAGATGGTACTACTTGTGTTATTGGTTCACATGACAATGCATTATATGCTTATAAATATCCTTCATGGAAAGCAATAGGTAAAAAAATGTAGAAACATTCATCATATATAACACATTTTGATTTTAGTAGAGATGGTGTTAATTTACATTCTACTTGTGGTGCTTATGAACTATTATTTTGGGATGTAGCCTAATGTAAATAGGTATTATATTTATATTAATTTAGTTACCTGGTGGAGCATCTGCATTAAAAGATGAATTATGGTACACTTGGACAGTTACACTAGGATGGCCAGTTTAAGGTATTTGGCCTGAATGTGCTGATGGTACTGATATAAATGCTGTTGATCGTTCCAATACTACTATAAATGGAAAGAATGATCCTAAAACTTCTTATCATTTACTTGCTTCTGGAGATGACTTCAGCCATGTTAGAATACTCAGATATCCAAGCTTAAAAAAATCATCTGAAGCAGTTGTTGGTACTGGACATTCATCCCATGTTACAAATGTTAAATGGACAAAAGATGATTCAAGAATCATCTCAACTGGTGGTGAAGACTAATGCGTATTCGTTTGGAAAGTTACAAAAAAATGAAAATTATGAATATATCATAAATCAAATGGCTTACGCAATCTATAATTTTTTAAAGTTCTATGTGTTAAATCAGGAGTCAAACATAACTCTGTCGGAGATCTCTCAGATATTTCAAGTTTTTATTCAGTTTATTATTTTTTAAATTAGAATTATCTCTATTATTTTTTTGAGAATTATCTTATTTCTTAAGGTGGTTCTGCTAGTTTAATTTGATCTAAATTAACAATTTTAAAATTCTCAGTTGCTTTACATAGTTTGTACCATAGATCAAGAGGTTAAAGATTATCAAGAATAACTTGCATACTTCTTTTTTATAAAAGGTCCTTAATTAAATATATTATTTGTATAGCAAAATAGTGTAAGGAACTCTGAACATTTTGAACATCATTAAGGATTATTACTCTTTAGGATTCAAATAAAATTTAAAGTAAACCATAATTAAATAAAATTTACTGTATCATATAAGCTGGTGCTTTAGAAAAAACACAATTCAAAAACCTAAATTTTGAGATAAAAATTATTACTTAGTAAATTATAATTAATAATTATTATTTTCAGGACAATTAATTAAATATTATTGTAGTTAATTAAATATTTTACTACTTAAATATTTATAAATATTAAATTCTAAGTAATTTTGACCTAAGTAATTATTCAATATAAATCCATTAAAAAATATTGATGAAATTATATATCTCTTAAATCCAGTATTTTATTATTTCTCCAAAAATATAAACTAACTTCCTATTTCTTAAATAAAGTTATAAAATTATTCATTTAACATTTCATAATATACATCCAAATGCTCATTTAAAACCATTTAATATATACTATTTAATATTTAGCCACAAATTAATCCATAATCATCTTTCATTATCTTATTAACAAAGATTTAAAAGAATTGTACTAAATTCTCTGTTGTTAATATTTTACTTGTCTTTTCAACTATATTACAATTTTTATGGCTTAAGAATTTCTTTTAGAATTATTACAATGAATCCAATAATCTATAAATAAATTAAAGAGATTCCATTAACCCAATATCTTTTATTTAAATACCTTACTAATTCTATTTAAATAAACTTGCATTTGTTTTACTTGTTGCCTGATATATTCTTATTAATTTATTCTATGATAAAGTATCATCTTAATTATCTGATGGCCTTAAACTTGAAGAAGATTATTTAGATTTCTAACTCAATTATGCATCCTTATCAATAGATAGATTCTTGGAACTCTCTCTTGACAAAGGAGAATTAATATTTTTAAGAGGAGATTTTACAGAAATTGTATTTAGTTTAGGCAATGATAGTTATTTCTTTTTAGGAGGTATTTCAATCATTTATCTTCCATATTTATTTACTCTTTGGGATATGATATTTTATTCTTCGATCATTACCTTTTGTCCTAATGTAACCTAATTCTTTTTTTACTCTTCAATCATTTTTTCCATCATTTTAGGATCAAAATTTAATTTATCATTATTGAAAAACTTCAAATTATCTATATCTCTATTATTTAAGAAATCATGTGGTTGTAATTCATCAAGTTTCTCACTTGTGCTGTAACATTAGACAAAATATGATTTATTTACAGTAACTTATTATTTTATGGAACCTCGTTGATTTCTATTTAATGATTGTAACATACTCAAAACTTGAGTCTAATTATAATATTAAATATATTTTACTTTTTTTTCACTCTAATAATTTTCATCTTTTTTACTTACATCAATGTTCTATTTAAATAGAAAAGTAAAAAGATATTAGAACCAATCTGTATCATTTATATATGTCCATACTTATTCTTGAACAAAATATCCTAATTGATATTTATCAGTATCAAAATCCAAAATTTCCAATACCAAATTCATAATAGAGTTATTATAAAAAAATTATGTAAAGGAGAACAATAGATTTAACTTAATTATTTAATATATAGTATGTTTAGGACACATTTCTAATAATTTATTTATTAATGAGCCTAAATGATACAAGTTGATATTTTACTCAGGATCTCGAAGTACCTTATATATCAAATGAACTAGTAAAAATAAATTTAGTTACATATTTTTGGTAACAAATTTTACATCTTTAGTTTCAAGATTTCAAATTTAGTACAATTTAAAACTGAATTTAAAGCCTTATAAGACCTTATTATTAATAAATCATCTAATTCTGAACAATTTATCTTAAATCCTTAGTAATCTTTATCTATAATTGTTTCACTATATTTAACATTCCAATCATCTATTAAATCATACTTCTATGGCTTAATAATCAATTTTAGAAATAAATATAAATCGATTGAATCATCAATCAAATTTACCAAGTTTTATTTACATAATGCTATTTAATATTTATCAATTTGTTATTTATGAACAGCCTTTTAATCTACTTATGGGCTATTTTCTTCAGAGTTTTAATTCTGTAATCCAGGATTCTCCATTTATTATTTGTATTATTCATAAAGTTATTGTAAATTATGTTAATTCTGTTTGAATTTAACAGAAAATCTTTATGGGATTAATGTTTATTTATAAATATCTATTTCAGATTAAAATGTATCAATCCATGGTAAATTTTTAAATAAAGTCCTTTTCAAATTCTCAAATGATTCAATTAATTCAAATATCAATTCCTTATTACTTGTATTATGTAAATAAATTCTATATATATCGTAAATTCTTGACATATCGATTCCTAAATCTTGAGCTAAGGAAAAGTATTTGGAAAAATATGAACAAACATACAATTTAACTTTCGTCATTTATTGCTGTACAGATTCAGAAAAATGATAAAAATGATTTAAACCAGTTTTACCTTCCTTTCTATAATATATTAAATTATTACTATTTTCTTATATAAACATCAAATATGGATTATTTTTTATATGCAGCAGCCTTGCTCTCTTAATAGTCTCCTATTTAAGAGATCGCTTAGGTGTATGCCCAAAAAAAGTTTTCATTTTTATAATAATCAAAAAATGCTGAGATCAACATATTAATATTCTACTCTTAGTATGGATAACAACAAATTACTAATAAATAGATATGAATATTTACAAAATTTAATGAGAGCTGTACTTTAAATTGTTTCTATCTTAGGCATTTCAGATGTTACTTCTTTGATGCCTTCGCTTAAAAGTTATAACCTCTGGTATTCATCTTCTGTTTAAAGCTAGATTCAAAAAAAACTTATTTACAGCTTTATAAAGAAGCATTGATCAGATTTATAAAAATTACACAATAAAATTATTAAATTACTTCTTGTTTACTAAAAATGCTTTAATGCTCAATAAATTAATTTGTAATTGAAGATGAATGAAATCTTTAGCATAGAAAGTACTTTCTTTACTTTATCTATTTTTTGGTCTTTAATCTTATTTAAGGCTCTCTAACTATCATGAATTAAAAAATTACAATTAATTTTTAATGAATTATAATTTTGTTTCATTTGTAGATATTTAGTTTATTAATTTTCTGAAAATTTCATCTTGAAAAGGATAACTGAATATTTTAATGAATGAATTAAATAATAATATAAATAATTTATAGTATTATTGTTCTTTATATAATTTAATTTTACTCAGATGCTGTTAACAGCAAAATATTTAAAGAAAACACGTATTTACTAAAAATAAAATACTGTTAATTATAGTTGGAATGGAAATTACAAGAATTTATTTATATATATATATTAAAATAAATACATTTTATCTAAGAATAGTATTACAACTAGATTAAAGAGTTTTAGTAATTTTTATAGAGTATTAAGAAATATAAATAACTAATTCATTAAGAGATTAGCATAAGTGATTCAATTTAAGTCTAATCGCTTCATTTTTCTTAAAATTTTTTAAAATTCTTTTTAAGAGAGATCTATTTCCAGATTTTCAAATAAGCCTTCTTCTTCCATTTAAGACGCTCTTTATATCATATAATCTAAAATAAATGATTATATAAATACTTATCCATTCTTTGTCATATTAGCTTATTTTCTTGAGTTTCTTTAATTATTTTATTTTTCTAATATGCTTATTCTATCCAGTTTTGGCTTTTTTAAAAGACTACTTTGATTATAAAGGAGATTAGTTGATCGTGTAATTTTCATCCATCGTTTGAGGATAGTCTCTTTCATAACAGTCTATCTGATAATCGCTAGTAAATCTCTACTCTTCCTCTTCATTGTAAATATTCAAGCTCATAGATATGCAAAAAAATATTAAATAAATAATATATCATTAAATTAATTTAAAGGATCATTTATAATTAGTATTGAGAAATTATGGAATGATGGCCTCTATAATTTATATACTTACCTAATAAATTACGAGGAAATTTAGTCTTAATTTTATCAATTAGATAATTAGAATAGTAGACTCCAATTATAATTTATTTGTGTATCCATTATATTTTGTGATTTAGTTTAATTAATAAAATGAAAAATATCTAAATTTGTGAATTAAAATATATCATGAAATTTATCTATTATTTAGTAGAAAATATTCAAAGTTTGAAGTTATATTGAGGATCATTAGTAATTATTAATAAAAAAAAGTGGGAAAACTATAAAAATATAATGATTGGTAATATATTATTTAAAAATACTTTTTTTGGATCATATAGATACTGTACATCCTAAATGTAAACCAATCTGCCTATTATCCAAATCAGTCGAGTCATCTTAAAATTCATAAGAATAAATTTACCTAAAGATATTAAATCTTAAATATTACCTTAAGCATCTTCTAATAATGAAAATAATGATAAATCATATTAATTAGCAATTCTTAAACCAGACATGGTAGATGATAATCTAATAAGTTGGTTTATTTTGTTAATGACTCTTTTAATAGTGAAATTGTAACATACATTCTCATTTAAATTTTTGACTATTAGGAGGAGAAATAAAAAGTCTATTTAGCAACAGGAGCAATAAAAGCCCTTGTAATAGCAAAGAAACCTCTCATCACAAATAAAATTTATAAATATTATTATATAATTTATTATATTTATTTTATCATCTTCTTATTCCACCTCTTTCTAAAGCAGATTCTGCTTATGATAATAACATTAATTCATTATCCCATCCATCATTCAATTATTTATTTTGTTATTATCTTAATAAATTTAATTTGAATACCTGGCTGACCATCCAGCATTAACATTATCAAGATTACTTTGAGCATTATTTAAATTAGTTTATGCATCTGATAATAATCCTTATTTTGTATTGATTTCTCCATCTTTAGTTTCTATGTCTGCTTTCAATTATGGTATAATTTCATTATTTAACAAATTGATAGTATTTTCCAATGAATTTAACATTTCATTATTAGTATCTTTTTCTAATTATGCATTCATTTACAATCCTTATTTTGAAGCTACTAAATCTTCTCTTAAAGTATGAAGTAATTTAATAGCATTTCCTGCTTATTCTTAATCAGCAAAACTATTGTATATGATATATATTTACCCTTAAGTACTCATTTAAATGAGAACTTTTGATAAAGGTTCAAATAAATGAGGAAGATGAGTTAATTCCCCTAATCTTCTTGAGAAAGTTGCTGCAGAAACACTTAAATCTTCTAATTCGACTTAAATAAATGATGATTCTTTATTTAAAAATATTGAATACATTTTAAAACTGATAATTTAGCAATTACTTAATCAATAATAGAAATTGAAGAATCATATTCTCCTACCTTTTTCGATGTTGCTTAATCACTATTTTATACAGTTCTTTATAATTAAGCTTAAGTTCTTTAAGCATCATTTAATTATTGAGTTTTATCATATAAGGATTATTATAAACTGTTTCTATCCTTTTTAAAAGTTGTAATATCACTTTGATGTTAAGCAACCTTTTTTACATACAATTTTATTTTACTTCTGTACTATATTCAGTAACTTAAGTAGAGTAGAACTCAGAATCACTTAAAAATTATTAGTAATAGTTTTCTAATTAATCTGTCTCATCTTATTTTGCTTATTGAGTTGATGCAACAATATCATCTAATGCTGTAAACAAAGGACTAAAATCTACTTCTGTAAATTATTGCAATGTTATCATATTTAATATAGTTTTGCCTAATTTACTGTTACTTAATTTTCCTAATTATTCTTCAAACATACTTGCCTAGCTTAATCATATAAATGACTTAATTACTTTGTGATCTAAGTGCAATGAACTATAACTATCATACATAAAAGTGCACAAACTCTCATTAATAAAACGGATATTAATTAATAATAAATTTATACAAATATCACATCATTGAAATCCATCTAATTATTTTTGCATTTTGTTTTCATTTTCCTATTGCTAATCAATACTTTCTATTTTTTATCCAATTGATTTTCTTACTGATTCAGAAGAACTATGAAATGATAATTACCTTTATTTTAATAAGTAATCTTCCACCATATCAGGTTTTGGATGTAAAAATTAGATTTTATTAATTTCAATTTTAAATTCAAAAAATGTTTTTAGAACTTCTATACACTTTACTTTATCCTATAAATAAATACTCATATACTATAAATATATCTCATATAATTACTTTCTTAATTGATATTTCAGTCCCAAATTCTTACATTTGATCACTTACTTCATAAGTTTTTAAAATGATAAATTAATCTCTACCTTCAATAAATAGTTAAATAAACAATTTTTTCTAAGTATTCATATTACCAACCTAATGCAAAATCAAACTTCCATCCTATTTTGCTTAATTCAATGTAATTTTGTATTCTTTATAATGTTTTTTCAAAATTCTATTTCTAAACTTCAATTACATTGGCTTGATTGAATTTTCAACAAAAAAGACTACATTACTTTCTTATTTTAACTTCATCAATTATTAGTCTTAATAATCAAAGCATAAATAAATGAATTTTTAATTTACTATCTAAATTTATTATATTAAAATATTTGCCATATTTTCTATAGTAGATTGATGAGTTAGAATTTATGCGTCATCAGGAGTCAGATACCAGTATATTGGTTATGATCTTTCTTTTAAATTCAAAAGTTGTGCTTTTATCTCAAAAATTCTTTAATGATCATCAAATACAGAATCTCTATCCTGAAATAATAATTTATTAATTTTATTTCTAACAAAATTTATTACAACTAAGTGTTTCTTACCTTAAGTGTAAAATGTTCTTTTAGCCAATACATTATTAGAATGAGGTCTTTATGTTAATCTTATTTTCTTAAAAAATTCAGGAATATTATATTAAGATTCTTATTTATTTTTTGATAAATTTATAGGATTTATGAAAGAAGATTAAATCCTACTTTTATCAATAAGTAAATTCCCAGAATTTTGATCTACTTTGACTCCTTTTATTAGATTAGAACTTAGAATTTTCATAGTGTTAGGATTATTAAAATTAAAGCTTGGATACAATTTTTTAACTTCCTATAAATCAATTTATAGTTTAGTTATATTTTCTTAAACATCCTCTTCTTATTTTTTATTAATTGCATCTTTTGAATTAGTATAAACTATATTGACAACAGCATCACTAGTTCTGTCTTAATCTATGAGTATTTCTTATTAATCTTTAGCAATTAATTTACCATTATTCAATAATTCTTCTTCATTCTTTTGAATAATTAATTTAGATTCATCAAATTATTAATTTTCAACAAATGTTAAAAACTTATTTTCATCAAATTTAATTATTTTTTCTTCGATTCTAATTTTATTTATAAAGAACTCAAATAAGTTTTATTATCCAAAATGTATTAATTAAGAATTATCATAAAAACATGTTGTTCTAAATTTATTATATCTATGTTATTTCTTAACTGGAATTAATTCAAAAGTAAGTTAAATTTAATCTTCAATTTTTCCATTTTATTTGTACACATTTACAATATAATAATTTTAAATATGATCTTCCTAAATTAGTTTATAAGTTCTCATTACAAATTCTCCTGTAAAATATCTATTTTTTTCTTGCAACTATCTTTTTCTTAAAACTTTCAAATGAATCCAATCTTTAAATAATTTTCTTCTAAATGCTGCTTATGCTGTCAAAATACATACTGTAAACATTTAATATTTTGATTCATTTTAAAATTTTCTTTTTCTTTTTTTTTAAATATTCCTTTCAGAAAAAGTGATTGGAATTTCAATAGAAATATCAAATTTATTGAAATTTATGTGCATATTTTTTTGAATCAATTAAATTAGAGGATTTATTAATGCTCTATAATATTCTATAGTTTTCATCTTATCATATTATGATAATTAAATAAAATCAATTCTTTAGAAATCTATTTGATCTTATCTTTTATGCAAAGATTGATATATAATCTCTCTTTCTTATTATAACTCTACTAAATTAATTATAAATTATTTTTCTCTAAATCTTCTTTTACAATGCTAAACCTTGCCTTTCTCAATAATCCTACCATAATGAGTTATAAAAGTCAACTCTCTCATTGTAAATTATAAATTATAATGATGTTTTATTAAAAAGTAATCAATCTCAACATAAGTTGAATAATAGTTTAAAATAAATTTTTAAAGAAAAAGTTTAGAACGTTTTAATTATTTATAAATTTTAAACTTCTCAACCATCCTTTTAACTAATATCATACCTTATATTTTTTAAACAAATTTTTCTTTTAAAAGCAAAGATATTTCAGGTCTCAAATCTTCAAAATTATGAGTATATTGTATTTCATTTATTATTAAGACTTTTGTAAGTGTTTGTGTAAATCCTTTAAAGAAATTAATCACTCTCATATTACTTAAAGTTTGTAAATTTTCAGTTACATATTTTGATTGAAAATCATTTGAATCAATTTCAATAACTCTTATACATTAATTATGAAATTGTATAATAATTCTTAAGATCATAGGTATTCTTTAGAATTCAAAATTGAGTGTTGATGTACCTTTTTAATATGTACCTATAGTTACTTTTTCAGTGTGTAAAACCTATGATACCTAATCTGATTTTGTAGGAATAATTTAATCTTTTTCTAAGATATTTGAATTATCTTTTTATGAATTCAGATAGTCATCTATTATATATTCCATTTTGATTTCATCAAGATTAAATATTAATTTATCTTCATTAAAATTGAGGCATGATAATAATAATTTATTAAAATTTACCTTAAAATATTCATAGGGTATTTAATAATATTTTTATAATTATGTCATTGAAATTGTAATCTAAGAGACTTTTTAATTAATTTAATTTTCAGCTTTAACAATAAAAGTCTATTCATCAATACTATAGTATATAACTAATTAGAATTTAACTTCATTTATTTCTTAAATAAATTTTCCAATAAATTCTTTTTGAAATTTTGGAGAATTTTCAGATACCAAATCACTAATAGTGTTTTAATCAATCAATAATTAATTAAATAAATCAGGATTTGTTCCATATTCAGTACAAGGTAATGTATTTAATACATATGTTTTAATTGATGTATCATCATATTCTTCAACATATTTATTTTACTTCACTTTTTTTATTCTTCTATATTTATGAACTCTATATAATGATTAAAGAGTTTTTATGAAATTCATTTGTTTATTTTCATCAAGTTAATGATTAATCAACATACCAGGAAATTCCATATCGATATTACTTGATTATTATAAATACTTCTAAGTTAAATTAGAACTTATAATTTATCTTGATTCTAATGTATTTTCTCTATAGTTTTTGTCATCTTAGTAATCAGAATTTGATAATGATATAAATTAACCATATGTTTATTCTACACTTTTACATTCAACTATGTCAAAACCTTTCTTATTTTTAATAATTTAAGAGAATTCTATCATTTTTTATGCAATTGATATTAATTCACTAATTTCTAATGGTTAAAATAATCTTTAATAATAAGGTAATATTTTATCAATTGAAAAAGCATGTTCCAAATGCTTAGATGTTATAGTTATACTTTAATATTCACTATTCCCTATCAATGATGATTTTGGATCTGTTTTCTCAATATCTAAATAAAATGTAGTCAAACATGCCTTTTCACCAATATAAATCATCACTCTTCTTGTCAACATACTTCTTTCAACAACTTTAGATGAATTATTTGTATATTTTCTTTCAATTATATTTCTTATCTAACATCTTCTTTTAAATAAATATCTCATAATGGCTCTTTAAATAATAATTACACATATCTATGATTTTGTAATTTATTCCCATACTCTAGCTCCTCTTTGAGAATACTCTTCCTCTCTTTTTATCCAATATAAGGCTTCATCACTATATTCAATATATGGTGTTACTAAATCTATGTTAAATATTTCAAATATATTTTCACTACTAATATTTCCCATTTGTTTAAATACAATTTATTGTATTTCTATATCATTTGATTTTTTTTAAGTCTCATGATTTATAATATAAACATATTGTTTCTTATTATGAACATTTTTTGTCTTAACTATCTGTAAATATTAATTCCTAATTGTTTTAATTAAATAAGTATCAAATATTTATTTAGTCTTATTATTAACCCATTTTGTCATTCTTAATCTTTATAAATGTCCTCTGACAAATGATTATATAAATTTTATTGCATTATTTTCATATTAAGTTAATTATTTATTATATAAGGGAGGTTTAATAATTCTAATTTGTTCTTATTATGGTATAACATCTATGTAATCAAAATTATTAATGCCTTAAATTATTAGTTTATTATTTTCAATTAAGATTAATTCTTATAAAATTGCTCCTATTTTTTCTAATTATAATCTAAATTATATATTAGTTTCTGTTTTTGTTCTAATAATATATTTTCCATCTAATTCATTTAAATATAGAAACTATTATGTTAGAGTCATTAAATTTCTTATATTCCTTAATAATTTACTTTCTTCAATTATGAGACACTCCAATTCATCAGAATATTAATATAATAATCCTAAAGATTTTAAAAAACTTTCTAGATCCATTTCTAAATATATATAATTTTCCTTTCTTTTTTCTTTCATTCCATGTGCTAATGCAAATCTAACAAATGAATTATCATTCATAATTGAAAAAGTGAATATATAAGAATCTTCCATTTATATTCCTCCTTTCATTATTGGATTACAAAAACCTTATCTGATAGTTTGAAATTACTTTGCTTTAATCAAATATTTTTAGAATTTTATTTATTATTTTGATTTATATCTTAAAAGAAAAGTGATAATTTTCTACATAGCTTTTTATTCCTTCTAATAATTCTTTTATAATTTATTCATTTAAATTAATTTGTTTTTAATTTCTTAGAATTTAATCTCTACAAATTTTTTTCTTAAAAATCTTTATAATTTTTTTAATTTTAATTCATCTGTCTATAATAAATTTCCCTTATCTTTAAAAGCTTTTTTAAGATTATAAAATTTCTTTCTCTCTTTTTTCATTCTAATTTATGCTTATATTTTAGTAATTTAATTTGTATTATAAATTTATTCTTCTACTTCTCTTATAATTTATTTTTCTTTCTCTATTAAAGAATTATCAAAATAAATTCTTTAAGAATTCTATTTATTTAAAAAACTTAATCTAAGATCCTTACCACTATTTTTCATTAAAATTGATCCTCTATTATAAGGAGATCTTTCAGTTAATCTTTATTATTTAACATCCTCATCTGAATGTTCTGAATTTGACCATTATTCTATTTCAATTTATTCTATCTATGTTTTCAATTTTGTTTTCACTCCACTTATTACATTTAATTCTAATAATTTAGCCTTAATATCTTGTACTTTATCTCTATTAGTATCCATCCTTTCATTATCTGTCTTTCTTCTTAATATTGAAGCACTGTATTCTTTTTTTATTGTTTCATTTTCAATAACATTTATTTTCTTTCTCTATATCAATTTTCTTGTTTGACTAAGTGGACTTTATTAAGGTGTTGTATATTAGAAACTTTCATCTGTAGGAACATCAAATTATTTTTTTAATGATAATATCTTTTTAAATAGAATAGGAGATTATTCATTCATTTGAACAATTAATTTTTATTTAGCTTACTAATGTCCATTATATAATTTTTTATATAATGGATCCTAATTACCTAGATGTTCTGCAACAAATTACAAAGATCTCTTATATTATTTGACTGCTTCATTGATATGATCCAATGATTCCAATTCATATGCATAATTATAATGAGCCATTGCTAAATATCTTATTGTTTCTTTAGAATTTGAATCAAATTCTTATTAACCTGATTAGATAGCTCTCTTAGCTTCCTTTAAAGCCTTTTCATGCCTTAGGAATATTAAATTTCAAAATTATACAGATTCATTTGACTCAACACTGCTGTTATATTCAAATGAGTAATTGTTTTCATTTTTAATTGATCATATTATTAGACTAATGAAAGTGCATTTTCAAAAGCATTAATTGCTAATTGTGTTTGATTCATTCTTCTATAAACACAACCTAAATTATTATAAGCCAAACATCTAAAATTCAAATTTAGTTATTATTTTTACATTTATGTAGGTATATCTTAATATTCACGATGTTATATTATCCATTAAAGAATAAGAATACATATATCATTGAATCCATTTAAGTCTAAAATCTTCATAGCTTATTTATTAAGAGATTTAAACATATTTTCTACTTCTTTTTATTAAAACTATGTGCCTTTTAATGCAATCAATTCTAAAATAGAATATCAATGAAAATACATTTATCTTTCAATCCAAGTGACTCTAAAATATTATTTTTTTTCAATGACTATTCTGAAGTTTCAAGATAAGAAGATTTAAAGGAATTCTTATTGTTATTTTGTTGAAATGATATTTTCCTTGAAATTGGTGATGATTCCTTTCTTTGAGCTGGAAAATAAGCAGAGTTCGTTCGTATTGGTTACATTTACAAATATATTTATTTTTCAATTCGATTAGTTTAATCAACCAAATACATTTTAACAAATATCCATCTTCATTTATATGATGAAACATTCTAATCCTACCGAAAAATATGAAAGATTAACAATTTAGTTTAATATAACAAAATCAAAAAATCTATTCCAACATAATTGTACTGAGTCTTCTTATTAATAATGGTGACTTATTCATTTTCAATTAAGTACTCTTTATTGTACTACTGGAATTAAATTCAGAGATTTCACTATCAGAATCTAAAGTTTTTTGAGAGAAAATTGTTTTTTTTTTTGAGACTTCAAAATTTATCTATTTTTTTTGTGGATCTGTTAATTATTCAAGCTTTAAATCTTCATTCAAATAATGTATAATGAGTTTCTCTCTATCATTTATTTAATCAGTTAATATCTGAACATCGTTAGTATCATTCATTATAAATTATGTTTATCTTTATTATAATATAGTCATAAGATAAGCATAAATTTAATTAAAAAATGCCTCAATCAAAACTTATTACATACTTGCAAACAAATCTCATTGGAATAAATATTAAATATTCAGCAATTATTAATGCAAAATACAAATAAATATAAGACTCTCCTGTTTGTTATTAAAGATTCAATTAATTGTAAATACTTTTACTCATTATATATTAATTAATATATAATTATTAATGGACATATCAAAGATTGGAAGCTCGGCTATTGATAAGTCCTTTGGTAGAGGAGGGTAGGGAAAGGATGCTGTAGTAATAGTTTCAAACTTAGAAATTCATAAACCTGTTGTCACCTTTTGTGATATGAGTTAAGCATAAAAAGAATTTGCATTTGAAACTGCTGAACATGCTTTCAGTAATTACATTTTATAAACTTTAAGAATTGTCAGCTAAAAGAGAAAAGAGATATTTTAAAGACATAGCAGAGTACATTAAAAATGAATTTGATAATAAATTTTAAGGCACATGGCATGTAATTGTAGGATTACATTTTGGTGCATTTGTTTCTTATGAAAGTTAATGTATGATACATTTTTACATAAATCAATTGGGATTCATGATATATAAGTTTGGCTGAGTTATTTTAAATGAACTATTATAGAAATTAATATTTTATTGATAAGAATTTAATTTAAATTTCTATAGTTAATCACCTTCTTTAAATATACAATTTCTAAACAATCTATTATTGAATTCATATAATAAATGAAGTACTTTTAGGTGAAGATGTATACTAATCATATAGAATTCAAGAAAATGATTAAGCATAATCATTTTAATACATATCTACTTATTTTAATATGTGATTTTAATATGAAGTTTTATATCTTATTTAATGAACATCTATATATATATAGGAATCAAATAACAAATCCTACTTCTGCACATGCAAAGTTAGTTCCCTTAGCATTTTAGAACCACATTTAGACAACAATTCTACCCTATTAAAATATGTTTAATATATTACAGATGGAGTATAGGTTGGGAAATTTTAAGTCATTTCATAGTCGACAAGATCTCCTTTCTCATAGACTTCATCTTCTGGATAGTTGTCTTCAAAAGCATCTATGCCATTCCATTTAGCTTTGAGATTAACATTAGCTAATTCAACATGTTCATTTGCAGTTCCATAAAGTGTGATTTTTTCATCAACTCCCTTAGCTGGTGTAACACTGAAGGTAGCCTCAGTGAAAACAACCTTTGGGTTGGCCATACAATTGGTAACTTTGGTTGGAATGGCTGCTAAAATGGATGATACTAACAGTAAGGCAATTAGGTATTTCATATTTTATAATATTATTAATAATATTGTGATCAATAATTTATGCTTTGAATACCCACATTACGCAATCGAAATTTATATATCAATAAAATAATATTATTTGATTCTTTAAAAATAAATAAAACCAATATTTAAAATATTATGATATTTCTTAAGATTAATGATAATTGTTTCCACATGAGAACTCTTATAAAAACTAAATCTAAATATAATCGAGCAATATAAATAAAATTCTAGAATTTCATATTATTTGATTGATTAATATTTAAATCTAATCAATATTAATTGAATCTACAATAGCATAAAGGTAATCTAGTAATATAATGTACATTGAATAACATTTCTATAATTCAAATTATGAGGATAACAATTATAAATCAATAATCAAGATATTAAATAACAAAATAGACTTTATATTGAATATATAAGATAATTCATTCAAACTCTCGCATATTTCAATGGATAAATTAAAGATTAATCTTTTATCAATTTAAAAGGAGATTGTTAAAAATAAATACTTAAATTTGATTGATTATGTCAATGTATAAGAAAGATCATCTGGAAGTGAAAGTTAATTAAAAAAAATAAAAATGATAGCATCACAATTCATCAAATTATGTGGATTAATGAAAAATATTAAAGAATTTTAAATGATAATTTATGAAATTCTATTTTTATCATTTTAATCTAAGGATAATGCCTTTGAATATTGGTACTCCTCCGAAGGTCAACTATATTTAAAAAAATATATATTATACATTATTTAATTAATTATTATCTTTAATACACATGGATTCAGATTTCTTCTTAGTGAATTTGAATTCCCAAGAGCGTGCTCTCTCTCTGGGATCTTCAATTGGATCTTCAGCAGGACCACAAACAGGAGTAGTTAACTATAGTTTTATAATAAAACTAATTACTTGAGATTTAGCTTTTTTCTAACTCATATTAGGAGTAGCTCCAGCTTCTCTTTCTTTTTTCGTCAGAATTAGTTATTCCTAATTTAAATTACATTCTAGATACTTTCTCGATCTTTTTCAAATGCAAACATTGTGATTTGAGAATGAAGTTTTTCATAATCAAACTTTGACGAACATCTTTGCATAAGAGGAGAGTTTTAAAGAAGTAATCTAATTGTATTCTTCTCTCCTCTATTAATTCATCATTCTGATTGGTGGATCTCCACCAATTAGTCGGAGGAAACTTCGGCAAACTTCCTTTAAGAGTTTATAATGATTCATATAATTTCTTTAGATGTGAATAGCGATAATCGACTGAAAAGGAACGCCTTTAGTTATTTTGAGTAAATCTATATATAATTTAATATAAATATCTTACACTAACTAGTAGTATACAACATCATCATTTTTTTTGAAGGAAGGAACGCAAATTGAAATTGCAAACTCATTTTCTTACATATAATTATTTTATTAATATTTGATAATCTCTTCTTTTTTTTTTAAATAATACAATTTTTAATAAAATTACAGGTTTATTTATTGATAAAACACTAATTTCAATCTTCAAGTATTACTTATACTAAAGGATAATGAATTATTTAATTTTTAAATATTAATTTTTAAATTGATTACTTCAATTTTATGATAAAATAATAAATATAGTATTATATTTCATAAACTATCTTAATAACAATAAGATTAAATATTCATTAAAATCATATTCAAATTTATAACTATCAATTTTTAAATAAATCAAATATGAATTAAATATTAACAACAAAAACATAATTATTTATTCATTTTTCAAATTTAAAGGTGACTAATTTTCTTTGTTTAATTCCTAAAGTAGCTTAAGTTGACATCTTTCCTCTTAAAGTTTATTTACTATATTTAACATCAACTAAATTGTCTTAAGTTTCTTCTCTATATTCTTCTTTTCGAAACAAACTTCTAATTCTTGAGAGCAATTTAGCAATGATCTTATACTCTTTAATCAAGAATTCATAATGCTACTTAATATCAAGAATGAATTGATATATGATCAACATTGTACAAGCACCAATGATAAACCATCCAATTAATAATTCCTTATTTTCATCTGGACCTTATTATTAAGAGTAGTATAATCCTAAAATGAAGATTTCTGCTAACCAAATAAAAAATTCTGATCCAACAGTTTTATAGTATTCAAATTTATCTTCTAATGGAGTATTATATATGATATAAACTGCAAAAAGTACATTAAGCATAGAACATGTTATTATTTATAAGCTTGTATCATAATATAGATTAACCAAAAATAATATGAAAAGTATCTTCTTACAAAGGAGAACAAGATTATAATAATTAGAATAAGGCTTAGTTGGTTGAATGTCTATTCCTTCATATAAGGATCCATATTTCTATTTAATAAAGAATTATTAATAGAAAAATGGTTAATTGCTCATAAAAGTAAAACCTTTAAATAAAAAGAATAATTAGAGTAATAAAAATATTATACTTAAAGCAAAACTGGATTACAATAATGCATTATCTGAATTTGGTGATCTAATTTATAAAAAAATAGAGAGATTGTAATCATAGGTGACAGCCATGAATGTTCTAATTAATCCTGAAGTGAATTCTCCAATAATATTAAGGAACATTTTAGAAATATTTCTACTAATTCTGAACAAAATAAATTTGATAACATTAGGTTCTTCTTCTAAAGAGGTGTCATTTTCATCAGAGTAATATTATAATAGTTTAGCCAAGAATACAAATCCTAATCTACAACCAATAAAGATTGCTAAAGTTGTTAAAAAGACAGTAAAAACAGCAATAGAATTAATATAAAATGTAGAAGAATATCCTTATTATGCAAATTTATAATCTGGTTCAGGAGATATAACATGATGATTGATAATATCTTCAATATTAACTACTTTTTTAATGAAATCAAATTAAGCAAAATCAAAAAGCTAGAAATATGTATCAACATTATATGGATACAAAATATTGAAAAACTACAAATATGAAATTAATTATAAGACATCTAACAAATTCCAAAATATTTGTAATCCTCCAACTAGAAATGCAAATATGGCTAATCCAAATAGTATATATAAAACATATTTACTAAAATTTAATAAACTTGTTGTTGCTGAAATAACAGATTAAGATTATTTATAGAATGGTAGTAATGGAAATTCAAATGACATCTATTAAAAAGTGAAACCTTGTTCACTAATATACTTATCAGAATTGAGTATTTTACATATTAAAATAGGATTTTCACTTCTATCATTAATTTAAAGTTTCAAAATAGTTTTGATAATATTAAAATCTTCTTTTGTTTCTGTTTAATTATCAGTGATTAAAATATCAAAAGAGACAGAGTCTTTAAAAGAGTATTAACATAGATTATCAATTTTACCAGTAGTTTTAAGTTTAATATTAGTAATTAATTCTAAATTTCTGATTCCATCATGTTAATTATCAAATTTAGATTGTGTCATAAGTATAATAGGATAGATTATTCTTTCACAAGTATTTTCACATATCCATCCATCTTCAACTTTACATTATGTACATCCATCACCACTTTTATCATTACCATCATCACATTCTTCTTTATCTACTTTAAGTCCATCACCACATATAGATACACAATTATTATCTAATATTTAATAACCCTTATCAATTTAACACATAATACATTTTAAATGATTTGCATCATATAAAACACATGAAGTACAATTATCATATCTAGTTATACATGTTTTACATGATTAATCACATTATTCACATTAATTATTTTTGTTTATAAAATAACCATCAATACATTTAACACATATTCCCATTTCACATTTAGAACATAATGAATTAAAACAATAAGAATTTGGTAATAAACACATATAACAACCATCTTTAGGTTCTGAATTACCATCATCACAATCTTCATTCCATTATACTATCTTATCACCACATTTACTATAACAATAATGAGTAGATGGTGGATTTGAATAATTTCTACAATCTGAACATTCCTTCATATTAGATTCATAATATCCTCTTTTACAATTACATGCAAATACTGTTTAATTAATAGAAGGTTCTCTAGATGATGGACATCTTGTACACATATCATTTTTGGAAGAAGGTAAACATTATTAACAAGAGAAATGACAACTATCACAACTTAATTGATTTTCTACTTCAAAATGTCCTAACATACATATACAAGTACTATTTCTAATACTTAATTTACGATTTTAAGAAGTATAACAAGATAAACAATTTGTTAAACTAGAACAAGTTAAACATTTAGGATTACATTTAGTACAAATAGATATTCCTTCATCAAAATATCCATCTTAACATTCACATTTTCTATTAAGTATTGTTCTATATTAATCTGGATAACAACTAGTACAATAATTTGAAAAGAAACGACAAGTATAACAAGTCTATTCACATTAACTGCAATCTAAAAAGTTCTCTTACTCATAATACCCTTATTTGCATTCACATTATTAATAGTGTAATTCTCTATTTAATGATGTATCACAATCAGTACAAATTCTTGGTGATTTCTAACAAGCCTTACAATATTTAGAACAAGGTAAACAAACAGAAATATCCATATAATAACCTTCCAAACATCTACATTAATCTTTATCTAACCAATAATATTTAGATTCATCACATTTAACACATTATTATAAATAATTTGGAGATGAAATAGATAACAATGTAAATTATTAACTTTCTCCACAAATCAAACATCCTATTTAACAATTTTATGTATTTGAACAAACTAAAAAGTTTTCTAAATTTGAACTACAAAAACATTATCCATTTTCATTAATATATCCACTATAACATGTTGTACATGAATATTCCTAACAAATCATACATCCAGCTTAACATGATTAACAATCTTCTGAATATTAATTATAGTAATAACCATTAGCACATTAACCAGAAGATAAAGATACATCAATCTACCAAATTAAACATCCTGTATTATCACAACTTTAACAAAATTATGGACAAGGTTCTATCATTATTCTAAAATTATATACACCATAATATTAGTATACACCTAAACTATCCTTTCTTTGAAATGTTATTTATAAAGAATTTGTTGATGTTATAAGAAAAGGTGTCTCTATAAATACTTCTGCATGGTATTCCAAATTATTACCATTTCCTACCTAATTCCCAACGGAAACAAATTAAAAATTATAGGTAGTAGTTTTTCCTACCAAATAAGGATTTGATTCTTAATTTGTTGATATTTAAAATTTATCATCAATTTAATAATCTATTGCAATTACATTCATTTTTATGTAAGCTTTATAAAATTAATAGGGTGATATAATAGTATAAGTTATTGGAACTCCATCAAAAATTGATAACCCACCTAAAATTGAATATTCATTCATTCCATATATAAATTTACTAAATTTTATTTCCTAAAAAATGGAAGGCTAATTTAATACCATTTTTGCCATTTCACTCTAATAATTGTTATTATCATAAAAAGAATTGAATATATATTTGAATTAATTACTCATTCCATTTTCTTGACATATAGTACCAATCTAAGTTGTTTAAAGTGGACATTAAGTGACACATTTATCATCAAATAGGTAATATCCTGTTTAACAAGATAAACAAGATTTCTTATTCAATTTTTTACAAGTCATACAATAACCTAAACACTCATTTACATTTCCTAATTATGTTAATTTAAGTATCTAAAAATCTGTTATTCCCCAACCTCTAAATGGTTTGATTATAGTAAATCTACCTTCAAATGTTAATGTATTTATTTCATAATTTAGATTCATTATAAATTATATATCTCTATAAGAACAACGTTAATAATTTGCAAATTGACATTAATTATGATTATTTCCTATTGCTTTACCTACATTAGATAATAGAAGAACTTCATCATAGTCACTCATCTCTAATACTTTAAATCCATTAAATTTCAAATTGATTCTACCTCCTACTTATTATGATTAATTATAATGTAGAAAATATAATCGAAATCTCACTAAAGTTAAGGAATTTGATATTATAGACAAAGGTGAATAAATTAATTATTCATTATACATAAATGGTCCTGCAATCTTTTCACCATTTATTTCCATTATTCTATAATTATTATCATTTTTATCTGAATAATATTTATCCTTATTTAAAGAAAATAAATAAGATGCAAAATTACTCTACAAATCTTCAAATAATACTGTTGTTGTTCCTAATTAACACATACTATTTAAATCTGGTATATATCCTAATGGACACTTAACTACCCATTATAAATCAGGGTTATACAGTTAAAATTCTTTTTAACTAATAAATTAACAGTTTCCATTTTTTGGATCTTTATTATTTTCACATTTTAAACAAATTCCATTTATATCACATACGTCACAGTATTTGTCACAGAATTAAACATACAAATAAAAATTTGATAATGCAAATATTCTAGTAATTGGTAATCCTAACTTAACTATTTCTATATTAATTTAATTTGCTGTAAATTCTTAACTATGAGCTATTTTATCTAAATAATCACTATTAGTATTTGGGATTGAAAATGTTTAACAATAAATAACCTATGGAGTTGTTAAATAAGATTTATATGTATTATCATAAATGATCTCATTATTCAAATATATAATTGTTCTAGTATTATCCCAAACATCAATATAATATAAGTCTAATTCAATTCTAATTGCTGAAAACTTTCTATTTGTTGGCATTAAAATCCTTCTCCATATCTTATCCTTACCACCTACCATATATACTGATGAAACTGAAGTGCATATATTTGAGTCTATTGTTGTTAAAGAACTCAGAGTTGAATCAGAATTTAAACCTATCCAATCACTACTTGATGCCACGTCATATAATTCATGCTTGTAAACTTCCCATTCTACTCTCAGTAATAGATAAACTTACCACAAATCACGACATACAATTAAGTAACTACTATTAAAGCTTTCATTTATATACTAAAAATAAATATGCTTAATTTTCTTTCCATATTAATACAAAATCCTTATTTTTAAATCAATTATTATTCTTTTATAAGTTTTCTACATTGCTTATTAGATTTTCTTTCTTTTAAACTTAATTGTATATCACTTTCCTTCTCAAATTGATATCTTATAACTAACAGGATTAGAACATATATATAATTTCATTTTTATAAAAGAAATATTTCTAAATTTTATTATAACCATAATTATATATTTAACTTCAATTAAAATGTTAAGACTTTCAAAATAATCCTTTAATCTTTATTGAATTCATAAAGAATCTTAATCCTACATTAAATATACCAATATTAAATAGAATTAGTAATAAATACTATTATATTAATATGTATATATAATTTATTAACAAATATTAGCTTTATCAATTTTTATTATAATAGTATTGTTAATATCTAATACATTTGTGTATGACTCACTATTAAACCCCACACAATAATCCTTTATTGATGTATTTTCTTATTTAAAGGGTTTTAGATTCAATGGTGATGGATTGATAATTCTTGGAAAGCAAAAGTGTATTGTATTTTAATTAAATATGCAAACTTACTTTAAATCTTTAAACAAAATATTTATTTAAAAAATCAAAATATGCAACCAAAAGAAATTCACCAATAAATACCTCCCCAAACTACTCCATAATAAATGAAGACTATCATTTTCATAGAAAACTTAGATTAGGTATGAATTTCTTTTAGTACATTAAATAGGGTATTTCAGAAGATTATCTATATCGTAAATTTAAAGAAGTAGGTGAAATACAAAGTTTAAAGATTACAAAAGACAAGACCACACAGAAATCAAAAGGATAAGCATTTATTACATTTGCTCATCCTGATTCTGCTGAAGAAGCTAGAAAAAAATTTAATAATTAAGTTTTCATCAGAAATATCATCAGAGTTAAACAATACTTCAATTATCACAATGCTGATAAAAAAGCCAACATCTTCATCAATAATCTCTCAGAAGATGCTGATATTTTAGAATTGGAGTAAGAATTTTCAAGATTTGGAACTGTGTTATCTGTTGATATTCATAGAGACAGTTAAGGAAAGCAATTAAAGTAAATAATAGTATATAATAATTTTTAGTTATGGTTATGTTCAATTTGAAAAGAAGGAAGATGCTGATAATTTGATTAAGAGAATTATGAATCATCCAATGACTCATAAAGGAAAGTTATTGAAATTGGAATCATTTAAAGCTTAATCTGAAAGAAAAGTTGAATCAAGTTCAATCTATTTAAGAGCCTTTGCTAAACCTTTACAATAGAACTATTTTGAAAAAGAGAAGGTTGTCAGAGCTATTGAACATGGATGGTCATTGATTATTAAAGATTATTTCACAAAACATGGCTTTTAAATTAAAGATTGTTTTGTTAAGATTGATTAACATACAAGATAACCTTGGACAATGATCTCATTCGAAACATCAGAATAAGCAAAATATCATTTAGATATTTGTGAATTATCAAGAACACATCCATGTATAAATTCAGGTGCTCATCATGCATTGGAATTAATTAATAAACATGGTCCACCTGTCAATAGTGATGCAAGTTAAGCTTTCTCTGTTGCTGAAATTACTTAAGCATTCAAAGAAATGGCATAAGATCATAATGACACTTTCAAAGGAGAAAGTGAAAACTTCTTTTATAATATGGTCTATAGTAAAAACTTAAATCCTGATGACAGATTGATTCTCGTTTAAAATATTAAGGATGATGTTACAAAAGAATAAATCTTAGATTTCTTATCAAGATTTGGAAAAGTTATTCGTTTAACAATTAGAAAAACTAAAAATCCAAGATTTTAGGTTTAATAATGTTTTGTTCATTATCAAACAATGGAAGATTCAAAGAGAGCAAGATCAGAAATCTATGATGATAAAAATGAAGAGATATCTAAAATAAAGAAGTAAATTTTTAAGGATGGTCATGTTATCATGAATATTTTGTTATCTAAAGCCATGAGAAAGGAATTCAAGGAAATCAAAAAATAAAGTCAAAGTATCTTCCAAAATCCAGGAGGAAGACAATTACTCTAACCACCTTTTGCTGGAAACCTTCAAATGATGCCTCCTCAAATGCCCTTCCCTCCTGGATAAAATGGAATGAGACAAATTCCCCCAAGAGGAGGAAGAGGTGGTCCTTTCACTATGGTAAGACCCTAAGGTATCAGACCTCCTCCCATGAATAATAAGCCTTTTTAACCACCCCCTAACAAAGTGGTTACATCTTAGACATTCATCTAAGAATTTTCTGATTACACATTAATTTAAAATAGAATGGAAGAATTCTTAAAGATTCCTCAAAGTGATTAAAGAAATGTACTTGGTAACCTACTTTTCTAAAAAGTCTTCGAAGTTGTGAAAGATAAGGAGTCAACTAAAAAAGTTGTAGGTACATTAATATTGTAAATATTTAGGTATGCTCATTGATCCATCATAATTTGAAATTGGTGATATATTGAATATGTTTGAAGACAGTTAAGAACTTCAAACTTATATTGATGATGGTCTTGCATTGATTAAAGAAGAAACTCAAAAATGAGTTATTATTATTGCATAAAGTACAAAAAAAATAAAATAAAATAAATAATTTAAATATAACTATGTTCGTTAATAATTAATATCAATCATAAATTATCTAGAGAAAAATCAATTGAATTAATAATAGCAGAATCTTTTCGAAAGGTCTATGCCTTCTCTCCAAGATGCTATTAAACTTAAGGTGACACTCTTCTAGCTGTTTTCTAACTGAAATTTCGTAAATGAAATTCCATTTTGTTTGATTTTTAAAGTGAATACTGATTAACTTTCTTATTTATTAATTGAGTTTTATTGTATTAATTCAATCTATCACTTAAACTACAAACTGATTCCGAATTATCCACTTTCTACTCTTTATAATAATCCATTTATCTTTGTATTACTCGAATGAATTAAGTTTGAGAAACTTAATTGTTTTAAAATTACTCATATTAATAAAGTAACATTCTATTATTATTTTCAGTCTTTATTTTATTTTTAATCTTTAATCCTTTCATACTAATTATCCATTAGGTATCTCCCATACTATTTTAATAGAATTACTCATATTAATTGAGTGTTTCTTCCCAATTATTATGTAAATTATATTTTAAATTTAATGATAATTACTATTTTTAATTCCTAAAGTTTGCATTTGATATATCATCTATTTTCTACATATTTAGACAGTTTTATTAGTATTTTTTAATAAATTCTTAGTTTTAGAATATAAAATACTCATTAGAACTTAATGGTTTTTAAAATACAATTTTTGTTTAATTTAAAACAGAAATAGTAGAGGTACCAATACTTGATAAATACTTCCAGTGATATTTTAATTTCATTATAATCAAATTAACAAAAATAGCAATTATTAATTTTTCTTGAAGAACTTCAGTAAGATGATATAAATTTTTTATTTCCAAAAGAAGATTATTACTATTTTAATATTTTCTAATAATTTAAGAAATATTTGATAAAATTTCTTAGATTTTTGGTGCCATATATTTTTGGGATGATTGTTACTGTCTATTAGGAATTTAATAATTTTATTCCATTAATTTAACTTAATTTAAATTTAATCTGAAAATCCTTCTATGTTACTATTAAGATTAAGGGGATAATAGTTAGCTTTTTATCTCTGTTGCTTACAAATTCTAAGTTATTGATTAGTAACTATTTAGACTTGATAAATTCTCATTCTTTTACGAAGTTTGATGATCTTCATTTTCCAAAAGTAATTTCTTTCTTAAATATTAATTTTCATATTTCTTTTAAATTTTAATTATTTACAATGATGCAATAGACATTTATTTGGCCGTTTTATTATAAATATTTAAAGAAAATGGATTGATATTCTTTTCTTAAATAAATTATAAAATAGTGACTAAACCCATCTATGATGCACTATGAAGAGGAGTATTTTTATATAAATCTCTTTTTTGGAAATCAAATTATGTATAATTACTAGCAAATCGTACAGCAGCTAAAGATGGAAATATAATCGCAGCATGTAAACTAGTTAATTTCAATTGGTTTCTAATGTTTGGATCGCATCCCATGTCTAATAGAAGCTATTCTATAAGTTTTTAACTACTTTGACCATAATTGATGCTTATTATTATTGTTATGCATTTCTGCCAAAGGATGTCATTGCTATATGCATAACAGTTGATCCAGAAGTAATTAGAATTTTATTAGGTCCAATAATATCTTTTTCTATTTGATAATTTAATTCGATTCCATTCTATATTAAGATCTTCATTAATTAAATATCCTATTGTTTTGCTGATAACATAAACAAAGTTTACATTTCAATTTTATTTTTCTTAAAAACAGGTAATAAACATTGAATACACTTCATTCTATGTAAATTAAATGCATAAAGAAGAGGAGAACATTCATCCTCATCTTTGATCAAATTCAATTCTGGATATTTTTAACTATATTGTTTTAATAATCCTATGGAATCTCTTTAAATAAACGTAAATAATATATTCTTACCACTAATATTATTAAATTTAATACTTTTAAATAGATTACTAGATATCAAACACTTTTCCAACCATATAATAATAAAATAATGAAAATGTTATAATTTCTTATTTTTATACTACTCTTTAACCCAATAATATTAATTTTTATTTGATTTATTTGTCAAGTTCACTATTTATTTTACAATAATCAAACCAATCAATATCAAAACATTATAATGACTCTAAAATTTCTTCAAATTTTGCTGGAATTGTTGTAAATAAATTTGATCTTAAACCAAGATATGTTAATTTTAATTAAAATAATTCTGAAGGTAAATATTCTATATTATTATTATTTAAATTTAGCTCTCTAAGAGTTCTTAATTTAAATAAACTGGATGGTAATTATTCTATATAGAGTAAGATAAAAATTATACTTATTTAATTATCAGACAAAATTAACTTTTCTAAATTTGGAAGATAAAATTTAATTGGAATTTCTTAAATTTGATTATTACTCAAATTGAGGATCTTAAGGTTATTTTAGCATCTGAGATAAAATATAAGAAAAAATATACTTTAATTGATTTGGAAATTAATTGAATAAGTTATTTGATGCATCTAATTCTAATATTGATTATGATAATTTATCCAATGCAAGTGAAGTAGAGGATAATAATTAATTACTTAAATTTACTTTCAAATAAGACTCTTTTATATGCTATTTTATACATCATTATTTAATTCTTCTTCTTTTCTTTATTTAAGCTTATCATTTTCAAAAGGAGTTCTTAAAGTAGGTACAAATGTTTTTTTAGAAATTTCCTATTCACTGTCTAAAACTTCATGAGAACTTTTTGATGACAATTTACTCATTAATGATAGTAATGTTTGCATTTTTTTATGATTAAACTTTTCTTCAAATATATAAAAATAATAATATGAAGTCATTATTAATAAGAAAGTTATTCTTATTATTATTAAATCAACCATGAAAACCTCTTTTTGATATAATACAATAAATCCCAATCTTGGCCAGAAGGACAACTATATTATTTAATATTTAATTTTACGTTGTATGTCCCAATTACTTCTAAACAATCCTAGGACCTTCTGATTAATTTAATCTCTCTATTAAAAAATATATCTAAAATAATAATTTCTATAATTATTACTTTTTCTATCTAACTTAAATTTTCATCATCATTATATGTTATTTCTAAGGCAGCTAATGCAAGAGATTCTACAAACATATGTTAATCAATATGGCCACTTTTGATATTTGAATTTTCTTAATTCTCATATAATTTAGACAATATCTAAAATATTTAAACTATCTTATTTTTGGTCAATAAATCAGGGAATATCGAAAAATCCTAATAATTCATTATGATATATATATTTACTTTGTAAAATCTTAAAAATTATTCAAAATTCATAATCTATTTACCAATAGTGTATTATTTATAATATACTAAAATTGATTTATGTAGCAATCCTAAAAATTCAACTATTTCTTTATCCTTTAATATATTCATTAATTAAGAGAGGAGATCTTTCATTTTATTTTCTGGTCCTTGACTCATTAAATTTAATACATGATCATTTAAAATGATTCTTAATACATGAATATCATTATTGAGTAATTAGAGACCTTTTAAAAACTATAAGAAATTCATTGTTTATTTCTTTTATTTTATAGGAACTGATGTTCTATTATTTTGAGATATTGTACAAGCTTTGGTAAAAATTAGATCAATTTCATTATGAGGTACTTAATAAGATAATTTACTATTTTTATCAATTAAATTTATATTAACTAAATTAGCATCTTTTAAGAATTTCATCCATTTACTACCAACCAATTCATTATCTTATCCAGTCTATTAATTAATTCCTGAATATTATCTATAGATATTAAATAATTATGTATAATTTTCTTAAAATAATTATTAACATTATTCCTCAAATTATTTATTAATTTAAATAGATGGTCTTATTCTATTAGTAGGTACTGTATTAATTCTTTTAACTTATTCATCATAGAATTCTTCATTTTTTAAATGATGAATTTTCATTCTTTAAGTAGTAGAGTTCAAATATTAAATAGCATCAGGATCACTAATTATTAATTCTATAAGTTCTTCTGGTACTTTTAATTTCCAATTTAATTTAGAATTATTTGATGGTATTTCTAAATTATTAAAACCTTGACTTAATTCCATTCGTTCAAATAAAAATGCTAATTTTTATAATGGAGTTATCATTTATTATTCTTGTGTGGAATCATCAAAACTTTAAAGTGTCATCGTAGCTAATTTAATAATATAACAACAAAATTAATTAATATCAAATTTTGATTTTTATTTTTTTTATTAATAAATTTAAGGTAAATTAGGATCTGCTTATATATAATCTAAAAGAAGATAAGCAGAGCCTTTGGTAATGAATTAAGGACAAATTTCAAAATCTTTTAAAAATAAAAATAGAGATGATCGAATCTACTATTTCAACATTAATTCTTCTTATTAATCTTTCAAATTGAAATTTTTAAATTAAGGAGGAAAATATTTATTATAAATAAAGGTAATTGGTTAAATAACAACTTATATTAATTTGAGGCAAACTGGATCAATTTCTTAAGATAATTTAGTTTCCTCATCACCTAAATCTGTTGAAGAGATAATATTCTCATATAATGGAGTCAAATGATTATCCATTAATATTTAAAAGGAATTTTCATCTCCATATAAAGTTTCAGATAATAATTCTAAAAAATAATAGAAGTTTTCAAAATCCATATTTGGTTTATTTCTATTTGCTTTAACAAAAAGTAAATCAATATATTATTAATCTTATTTTTGAAGTTTTATTTATGAATCTGACATTAATTTATGTATTTTATTTGATCTAATATAATCAATATTGGTTCTGTCTCCAAAAGATGCATAAAATTTGAAAATTACACTCAACTTTTTTTTATCATCTACTCTTTTGACTTCAATTACAGGTATCTCTACCTTAGATTTTTGCATTTAAAGTTTATGTTAATATTTTGCACCATATGAAAATAATTGATTTTTTGTTGTTTAGATTGAATAATTTTCTTTATTATCTATTCTTGAATATCCAGTCTCTTCTTTTTTATTATTCCTTATTCCACTTTTATTTCTTAATTCAATACTATCAATTCTTGATTCTAGCTTTTAGAAATCTCTTTATAATGAATAGTTAGAACTTGAGTTTCTCATTTAATTATTCAAATTTTATAATTAAAAAAACAAGTTAAATGAAAAATATTTAGAATACAATAACAATACAGAAGTCATATATATTTCATTAATTTCTTCTATTATTCATGGTATAATTAATTAAGTTAGACTTAGCAGAAATGCCAGGTAATATTGATAAAGTTTACTTTTCAAATAACTTATTTTAGGCATGTGTAACAATTTAAGGTCCAGCATAAGAAGAATTATAAGAGGTTTACATTGTTGATAAATTAATTTTATTTTATTAGATATTTGTTCTTGTATTATTAAATTTAGAAGTAAGCATACAATTTCTATTATTATTTATATTTTATGGAAGAAAATTAGTTTTAGTTTCTTATTTTTAATTATTTCCAAGTAAATCATTATTTCTAATAGTTTATCTTAATTCATTTTGAATAATAGTCTCTTATTTAATTTAATTTCCAATTTTTACTTATGGTTCAGATTTTTTAATTTCAAGTACATTTTCTACTTGTTTTTCAATATGATTAACTTAATTAGCTTAATTATCTTCTTATTCTTTTTAATTAGATTATTTTTCATTTTCTTTTGGTTATCTTAATTGTTTTTCAAATTGTTTCAATTATCGTTAAAAACCACTATTTGGACAAATGACAAATCTTTTACTCTTAACATGAGAGAATGCTTCACTATATGTCCATCCTTTATTTCTCATCAAATAAGCTATAACAATGGATGCTGATCTAGAAACTCCAGCAGCACAATGTACAAGAACTGATCCAGATTTCAATCCATTTTTTATATGATAAAAAGAGTCATCAAAAAACTATGCTATATTTGCTTATTCTGAATCAAGAATTGAATATGTCTATAATTTTATATATAGTTTACTTTATGATTCATATTCTAATCATTATATTTGATATTAAGTTAACATGCAACAGTTAACACAGTTCTTATTCCCTTTTTATCTAAAGTTGGTTTGTCTTAAGCAGCTGTATAATCACCCAACCATAGTTAATTTCCATTTTCTTCATGAATAATATTCATGGCTTAATAAGAATTACCCAAACTTCTATACATATTAAAATTAATTCAATAATAATAATCCATTTTAAATGTGTTATTTATAATCAATTAAAAAAATTTCTATAAGAATAATGAATTCATATTTAAATATTCTCTAACAATTTAATAAATTCCTCTTCTTCTATAACTCCATCTTTATTGAAATCACATTTTTATAAAATATCATCCCATGCTTAATTATCTATTTCTATTCCACCAAAAATATTTTCTAATTCAGATTTGCTTATCACTCCATTACCATCCATATCAAACATCTTAAATGCTAATTTTATATTATTAATTGTAATTTTTTATTATTAAACTAATGCAGCAGAAATAAATTCAGTAAAATCCACTTTTCCAGATTCATTAACATCCAATTCTTAAATTAAACCATTTGCCATAATTTCTGCTTTTAAATGATCTATATCTGCACTTAACATACCCTTCATCAATTCATCTTTAGTTAAAACTCCATCTCCATTTTAATCTAATGTTTTAAATGTTTAAAATAATTTTGAACTCTCTTCTTTATTTACTAATTGAACAGATATAAACTAAATTATTGCAGCTCTCAATTTACTTTATGCTGTAAATTGACTTAAATTCTTAATTAAATTAATATCTTCAATCTCATTCTATTAGATATTCTAAATCCAAGGATGATTAAAAGCTTCTTACATACTTATTCTATTCTTAGGATCAACTACAATCATTTTCATAATCAAATCTTTAGCTTATTCATTTGTTCTCAACCATCTCTCACTATTAGTATTCAATTTTCCTTATCTTGCTAATCTCAAAGTCTCTATATCACTAGATCCCTTAAAAGGAGGTCTTCCAATTAATAAAATATATAAAATAACTCCACAAGACCATATATCTACTTTTTCATCATAACCTTAATCTGACAATACTTCAGGAGCAACATAATAAGGTGTTCCAATCTTTTTAGTTAAGAAAGATGAATCAATCATCTTTTCACTTGCTCCAAAATCAATCACCTTTAAATTTGCATCTGGATCTCTTGAATCAAATAATATGTTTTCAGGCTAAATACTTTAATTTTAAGTACTTTTAAATCTCTATGAACAATATTTTTCTAATGACAATACTAAATAGCTGAAAATACTTATCTCATATATTTTGCTGCCAAATTCTCATTATAATTTGTTATAGTTTTTATTCTCTCTAATAATTCCCCTCCTTAACAATATTCAGTTACTATATAATAATATTTAAAATCTGCAAATATTTCCAAAACCTTCACTATATTTGGATGATCCAAAGTCTTCAAAATCTCTGTCTCTTCTAATAATTTCTCCTCACAATTTATTGTTTTCCTTAGAACTACCTTTGCAGCTCTCAAATGTTCTGTAGACAAATGTTTAACTAAATATACTTCTCCAAATCCTCCTTACCCTATTTTCTTTACTATTTCGTAATGAGCTAAAAACTTTTCTGTTATACATTATTTTCTCACCAACATCTCAGGAGTCAATTTCATAGTTCCACTAATAGTTTTCTTTACAAATTCTACTGTATCTCCTTCCTTGTGTTTAGTTTAAACTTACTATTATTCCAAATCCTTTGAATATCCTTATTCTTTTGATAATGAATGAGATTTAATAAAGCTAGTTTCTTTGTCATGAATTATTATTTTAGAATTAGCATTAAGCTATTAATTCTCAAATTCTAGTCCTTCTTAAACTTCGTCAATCTCATTTTATGGATTCATTATAGCTTATTTTATGTTTACTATTTTACCTTTGTCATCATTATACAATTTACAAGCGCAACAACCCATTCTATGATTAAGACAATTAATAAATATATGATATATTTAATATAGAGAATTCTTATTCCTAAGTCTATCAATAAATTGTTAGATGATATGATCATCGACATATTCTCCTTAAAATTAATTTATCAAAAGCAATTTTATTTCATCACAAACAATATCAATTTAGAATATTGAATTGTCAAACTTATCCAAATCAATACATTGTTGTTAAATAGTTTGGCCATTATAACAATAAAATATAATAATATTTTATTCTAAAACAATAATCTTTTTGTCAAATCAATCATTCATGAAATTACACCAATTTTATTTGTAAATAAATAATTATGTGAATTGATTACAGTAATATATACATATAATATTTAATCTAATTTTAATTAATTTCTTTTTCTTTTTTTCAACCATCTTATTTTTCTTTATTTATATACTAAATCTAAATTTATCAATTAAATTTCAAATTACAATATCTATTTTTTAAGATGAAAGAATAAATTACTCATAATAGATTTTTATTTTCATTTTTGATGTACTACTTTCCAAAAAACAGATATTAAAGTAGACCTTTAAACCTGTCTTATTATACGAAAATAATAGTTTTATTATTATATCTTGCTAAAAATATATAAAAAATCATTTTTTTTGTTTTTTATTATGATATTTATTTTATATTAAACTTCTATTCTAATCAAAAATTTACTTTTTTAGATCAAACTATAAATTACCATTTATTCAAATAATAATTAAGTTAAAGAATCTTTAGAATTTACTTAAATTCAAATAAAAATGATGATATTATTTTGAAAACAATTGTAAATGTATTAAATTAAAATTTTAACCACTAAATTGGAGTGAAACCCAAAATTTTAAGTAAAATAAAATTAAAAATGATTTTGATTAAAATTAATTTGTAAATAAAATGCTATATTTCAATCATTTCTAAACAATTTTTCATTAATAAATGCTCTTTTAAGTGCCTTTTCTCTTTTTATTTCTTAATCAGTCTAAGTTATTGCCTTGATTTACTAAAGTTTATTAAAAATACATTACTTTTTCTTGCATGTCATCATCATACAATTAAGTTATCGGTGGTAAAAGTTCATGTTAAGATTTACGTTTAACAGAAAGAAATCTCTCTATCTTTTCATGTTAATCACCTTAAATATTATGTGCACTTCTAATAAAATTAACTGGTAAATCCTTTGAAATATATCGAATAACATACAGCACCATAATTCTTCTTAATATAAAATTAAGTAATATTTTTAGAATCTTTGATAATTTTTCTGATTTAATAATAGTTCTTTGTTTTTCCATTAAATGCAGCACCCATAGGACTTTTTTCACTCTCCTCTGAAAACACAGGCTTAGATATAATATGTTATTTACTTTACCAGGAGAACCAACAAATTAGAGACTCTTTCGAGATTCCAATTTTCTAATGGTTTCAGATTCATGAAATTAATCTAAATCATTAATTTTGGATTCTGGTTAACTGATGGCTTTAGTTTAAGCAATGATAGTATTTTATAATTAAGATTAAACTTTCTATCTCTTAGCTTCTCCTTCATACAATCCTTTCTTCATTGCTTGATTAGATGCTAAACTCTAAATTCTTGTTATTTCATTATTATGAAGATTGATTTGTTTAAGTAAAACATCATAATCTTTTTTCATTTGTATGATTAATTTATATTCAGTTTCTTATAATTTACCCTCTAATTATTCTCTTTCCTTTTCTTACTTAAATAATAAATCACTATGTTATTTTTCAATTCGATATTTTTATACTTTATACACTCTATCTTATTCATGTTTCTCTAAATCTTTTAATTCTTTTCTAAAATCTAATGCTTCTTCTACTCTCTCCTCCAAACTAACCAACTTTTCTTGAGTTTATAGATCCTTTAACTTTTTTTTTGGTTTAACTTTCATTAATTCAGTATCTTTAGAGAGTCGATCTTCCATTATTCCTAATTCTTTTTCTTATGATATTTTTAATTATGCTCTTTATTAATATAATTAGAGTACCTTCTTTCAATTTTATACTTTGTTAGTTATTAAAATTCTTAATAGTATTTATCATAAAAATCATCTAATTTTTCTTATCCTATTTCCTTATATACTTTTCTCTCTTTTATTGATATACGTTATCTTAATTAATTTTAATAAGCTGCTATATTTGCCTCTAAAGTTCTTAATTCTTTCATTAACTGTTTGAATAATATATATTCTTATATTTTCAATAAAGCAGTTGCTACTTAATGCATTTTTTCTTTAATTACTGAAAAAACTAGAATCTACTCATCTTCATTCAACATTCTAAGAGAATTCAATTAATTCTTACCCATCATTATCTTAATCAAAGAGATCAAAGAAATCATTTTCATTTTACAGTTTCAGTAATTGTACTATCTCACTTCTACAAGCTTCAAAGATTCTTTACACAATAGTAAAGTTTAATTAAGCATCAGTCACAAAATCATTTTTTCTCATTTCTATCCATATTTTTGAGCATTTTTGAGGTGCTGTAATATACATTTCACCTAATAAATGAATATATATAATACCTTCATTTTTAATTTAATTAATAATATGTCTAGGTAGATTTGATAATGCAGAATAATTAGACTGTTATATTTTAGTGCTGATTGTCATTGATTTTGATTCCATTTAATATTATTATTCAATTATATTTATAAAAATTATTATTTTTTATTAAAAATTACTTCAAATTCTACATTTGATACTTTTAATTTGACAAATTAATTTAGAATTTAAGTATTGTATGATCATTCAAATTTTTATTTATATTTATATATATTTAATAAATAAGTAGTTTAAAGTTGTTATTAATAATTTACGATATAATTTATATCAATTAATAAGTAAATAATGTTATTATTTTTGCTTTTTATATATGTAAATTCATATTTAGATGCTAATAAAATTAAATACGCTGTTGATGCAGGCAATCAATATTATTATAAGGATAGACAAAAAATATTATATCGCTATGATCAAAATTATAAGGGTGGCTAACAATTAATGTTCTATTAAAAGGTAACCTCAGATTAAAATCATCATTTGATACCTCTTTAATATTTGGATTATTATGTATTCTAAACATCGAGAACTGTATCTAGTGATCAAGATTTTTTCAAATATTCAATTACTATGAGATTGAATGGTAATTATACTTTAATTTTATGTTTCATTGAAGTATATACTAATTTTATAATAATAATATAGTCTGAATAACGATCAGCACGCTTTTTCGATATTTATTTAGAGGATGAATTAATAAAAGAGTAATTTGATATTTACAAGGAAGCAGGAGGAATAAATATTCCACTTTATTTTGCTTTTGAATTTGAATTTGATGGAAAAAACATTACTACTAATCGTAAGACTATATATCAAATGAATGATAATAAATTACACTTTGATCTCACTTTTAAAGGTAAAGGAGCTTCTGTTAGTGCAATAATTTTGTATTAAGGTAAGATAGAAGATATCTTAATTGATCTAGAAAGTGCTTTACTTTCAAAAGATTAAATTGAAGCTACCTTTATTAATTAAATAGAATTTGTTAAAGCATTAAAACAAAAAGCAGCTCGTTATGCTCATAAATAAAAAGGGAAGGGAAATGAGAATGTAAATACTTTGATGAATTAATATTTGAGTCCATTTTAAAAATTAATCAATAATTTTGATATTGGTAATAATGTGTATAATGAAATTTCTAATGGTTTAGATCCATCTCCATTAGAATTATTCTTAGATACTTTATTAAATGTATTATTCTTGTTATTAAATATTTAGAATATCTTGATGCCATTAGGAAGTGTTTTAGTTCAGATTATAGATTTTATTTTGGATAATAAAGTTCTCTCTACAATTTTAATGATTAATTTAATATTGTATTATTATTGTTTTGACAACAATAAAATTATGTTTGCCAATGTTCCTGTTGGTTTAGTAAGAAATTAATTTACATTACTTAGGTTTTAGATCCAGAGGTTGAAAGTGAAATCGAAATCAATTATAATACATAATCACCAAAATCACGACATGTAAATGTATTGAAATCAAAAAAAAAGAAGAAATGATTTATAAAATATTTTAATCAAATTACAATTTAATGAGAAATAACAGCTAGTAAAAAGAGAATACCTCATAATTAAAAGAAGTAATTAAATTAATTCTATTTTGAGACAATTCATAAATTACAATAGAGGGATGCTACATAAAGATTTGAAATAGCTAAATTAAAAAAATTATTAGTTGAAAGAAATTAAGAATATAAGTTAGCATTTGATTAATTATAAGAACTAAAAAGAATATAGTAAAGAGTAATTAAAAAATATTATTATTGATAGGATAATCAATATATATTAAAAGTAGACAATTATGTTGCTAAATTGAAATAGAAATTGTAAAAAGCCAATATCAAAATTGATTCATTAGAATCAAAATTCTCCTCATCAAGAGTCAAATAAAATATTACAATTGATGATTCATTCAATGGCAATGACTCATTTCAAACAGATCATTTAACAATATCAACTAAACATCCAATTCTTAAATAAACTTCTAATCGATCAAATAAAGCTTATTCTGTTAATAAACCTAAATTAATATGTAAACCAATTAAAGTTTAATTACCATATCCAAATACTAGTTACACAGAAAATTAAGAAATTTTAGAAAATAATTCTCTCAATAAACCTTATCCATTACAAGAATAAATTCTTAACAGAATACTAGATGATGAAGAATTTATAAATAATTTCAGTAATTAGTTTGATTAGATGAAGACAGATTTATTCTCATATTAGAAAAGCCAGACTTAACCACTTAATTTCTCATGCAATTCAAGATAAAGTAATTTCAGTTTTGTAAATAGTGAAAAAAAGTAAAATCGAAATGATAAATAATAAAAATAATATAATCGATAATGTATTTAAATTATTTTTAATAATTATTAGATCATTCAATATCAATTGAGGAGAAGGAAAATAATAGTAAATATTTTAATTGATAAGATTCATTTATGAAATATATAGATTAATTTTAAAACATATCTAAATATTTAATCATTTTTATATATTATTTTCTCTAATTGCAACATTATGAGTATTTTATAGTTGCCAATTATTAATGTTATTTTCATTAAATATATTAGTATAATTTTATTTTGGTGTTAATAATTGAGCATATGCTAAACTTGGAGTAAAGCTATTGTTTCTTGTTGTCATTGAAGTTGATTAATTTATAGCTCCAATAAGATTTAAGTTTAAAGAAGGAATAGTCTTCTTTACCCTTTCAGTTTTAGGAGCTATATCTTTTTTGTTGGATATTAATTTTTTCATATCCAATATTTATACTTATTTCTAATGTTATGAGGAATTGTTGTTTTTTTATTAACGTTAATTTTAATCTTAAGATCTTTTTGAATTTGTTTTATTCTGCAATCTATTAAAATTTAATTATCTAAAAGAATCAGGAATTTTTAGTATTTAATACAAAGCCTTTTAATCCAAAGATAGAATTTAATGATTAGTATTTTAGTTTTAGGAAGGTGTTTATTTTGATTCATGATTTGATAGATTATTACTTTTGATATTCTTCATTTCTTAGAGACTTTTTATTATTTTTAATTCAAGTTATTTGATTTCTTAAATAGCTTTATTTTGATCAATTTTTTTTGGTGAATTGCTTTTTTTATTCCTTTCTTCTAATTTGAATTTTTTACTATTAGTGTAAAATATATTAATTACATGAATTATTCTTTAGCTTATTTAAAATCCATTATTTTGTCTCTTGAAATAGTTTATGAGTTTTTATTTTAAAGTTTAGCTTAGACTATATATGGTTGCATAGAATACTTTAATCAATTAATTTATTGGAATAGGATTATTGATATCTAGCTGATAAAGGCATTTTTGCTTCTTAAGGATTTTAATGAGTTCTAGCAGACAAAGACAAAGCGAGTTCATCTAATTTTAGCGATTTCTTGCTTTAAATCTTCTTCTTTTTAAACCATTAGTATTATTGTTTCTAATTTGGAGAATCTGATTTAAGATTTAGTAAACTAATCATTTATTATATTTCTCCAATAGGAGGGGATTCAGGAACTTATAAAATACGACTGATTTCTTGGGAGGGTTGAGGTTTCTTATTAGAGAAACTGATTTCTTTAAGAATGTTATCAACATTAACTTTAGATTATGGTTCAGAATTCTCAGATTAAGGTGTAGAATCACTTAGTAAAGGTTTATCACCTACAATTCCTTTAGGTGGATCAGTTGGATTCATTTAATTTTCAATTTCAATTTATCTTTAAATTTTGTAAAATTCAATTTTCCTTCTTTTATCATAATAATAATTGAGAATTTTGAGTATGGGTTATTTTAAGACCCATCTAGGTAAATCCTTATGAAATTTGTAAAATTCTGTAAGCAATTTTGATTTGGAAGGATATTCATGCATTTCATAAAATCTTTTAATATATTCATCTTCTTCATCATAACATATATAATCCTTGTGATATATTTGAATGTTTTACATAATACAGAATAGTTCTGGCAGTAGAAGTTTTGGATAATATTTCATTAATGTCTTTGGTATAATAATAATTTTATGATGTTGCGTATTTATGATAGAGAGTATGTCTAATCATTTTATGTAAATTGATTTCACAAGGGAAATAGTTTTTGATATATCCTAGAGTTGTTCTTTTGTAGCAAAATTAACAAGAATAATTAGACATTTTAAAATTAAATATAAATAAATATAAAATATTATTAAAATAATGTAAACAGTATGGACCTTAATACATCCTACAAGGATAAGTGTATAGAAGACAATAAAGAATTTATTACCATCTGGCTAAGAATTTTTTGGTACTGTAATAAGAGATAGTAGAAATAAATCATGCAAAGTATATTGATCTAATTGAAATGATTAGGTAAAAGTAAGCTATAAATATTGGCATAAAAAATATAAATCTTACTTTGGAAATTCTTCTGAATTCATAGCACATGATGAAGATAATTTTTGTAAGGTAGGCGATAAAGTAGTAATCAAACATTGTTAAAAAACAGGTGGAAAATATTACTATGTAAGAAATGTGGTAATTCCAGTGGGTAGGAATCCATCAGATGTGTAAGATGATGTAATGAAAGAGCTCTAGTAATATTTATTGCATATAATTAAATTAGAAATATAAGAACACAATTGGTTCAATAAAGTTTGTGATATATTATTCATACATAAAATATTTATAAATAATTACAAAATATTCTTCAAATACAACCCTAAATTTTCTAGAATTTAGAGATTTTTACATCACAAAAATTCTTAATAAAATCATATCATTCTATTAAAGAAACAAGAGATGATTAGAGGATAGAATCAATATACTTATTAGAATCAAAGTATAATTGAATCCAATGTTTCTAAATGAAATAATAATTTCAGATAGAAAAGACTAGAAGATTATATTCAATTATATAAAAATTATTATGAAAAAAATAGAGTTTGATTTCTATTATTTCTTAGTTTCTATATTTATCTAATTTAAATTTAATACAAATATATAATACTTATTAAATTAAATAGTTATTCAATTTAATAGATTTTCTATAAAAAATGTGTTTAATAAAGGTTGTATAAATGAAATGAAATATATATTAGTCTTTTTATAATTTAATTTAGTTTAATAATCTTGATCTAAAATAAATAGTAATTTAGGTAGAAATAAGACAGGAAATTATAAATTAAATTACCCGGCAAATCTGGAGTTTTTAATATTTCCCTCTATAATTTATTTAAATAATTAAAAAGATTAGATGTTTGAAGCCAAGTTTGAAGATGGTGTCTTATTTAAAAAGATTGTTGAAGCAATTAAGGAATTGGTAAAGAATGTAAATTTAGAAGCAAATGGAACAGGAATCTCATTATAAGTAAAATTATGATTTATTTATTTTAAGGCTATGGATACATCTCATGTTGCTTTGGTTGCATTATAATTAAATGAGAAAGGATTCAAAAAATATAGATGTGAAAAATCTTTAACTATGGGTTTGAGTATTGAGAATTTATAAAAAATTTTGAAGTGTTCAGGAAATGATGATTAGATTACTCTTAGAACTCAAGAAGAAGAACCTACAACATTATCATTCACTTTCGAATCAAAAAGTATGTTTTTTTATAAAAATGAAATTAGACCGAATTAGTGAGTTCCAATTGAATTTAATGTCTTTGGATTAAGAACAATTAGGTGTTCCAGATACTGATTATTCTTCAGTAATAAAAATGCCATCAAATGAATTCACAAAAATATGCAGAGAATTAGGAAATATTAATGAAGCTATTGGTATTGAAACATCTAAAGATGGAATAAAATTTTATGTTAAAGGAGATATAGGTGAAGGATAAGTTTCAGTGAAATCTAATGATTGTGAAAAGAAAGAAGAGAGAGTAGAATGTGATGTTGATGAACCTGTAAATTTAAGTTTTGCTGTTAGGTATATAATATATTATATTTTGTATAGATATTTCAATTTATTTAATAAGGCAGCTGCATTATCACCTTAAGTTATTTTATCTATGTCTCAAGATTAACCATTAGTAATTGAATATTAAATTGAAAATATGGGATCATTAAAATTGTATTTAGCTCCAAAAATAAATGATGATGAATAATAATGAATAATTGTTTTTTAAAACATATTTAATTTTATATATTATTTTCTTTTTATGTAATAATAATAAAAACAACCAATTCAAGAAAGACGTAGAAGAAGTGGAGCTTTACATGCTTAAACCTGTGAAGAATATTTAAAAGTACTAACAACCATAAAATATAATACAGAAATATGATTAAATTGGTCAAATAAAAATAAGAGAAAGCTAAAGAAAAAAAAGTTTGTCAGAATCAGCTTTTCTCAATTTTGATTTCATACCAGATGATGAAGGAGTTGAAGATATTACTTAATTGAAAATCTTCATATACTCTCCAAAGTTAAAACTCAATGAATAAGAATTTTTGCAAATATTGAAAAGAGTTAGAAATCGTTCAATCACAACAGACAACATTTCCAATAAATCATTTACTTTTGACTTTGATTTCTTCTATAGAGAATATGAAGTTAATGAAACTCAATTTGGATTGCATTTTTGGATATAAAACAACATTAAACACCAACACTCATCATTCTTTTAGTGTAATTAAATTTTATTTACAATTATTTTAGAATGTTATTATAAAATATTTAATGCAGCTATTCTTTTATAAAGAGATACAGCTATTGAATAATAGATCAGAGATGCCAATCCTAATTGCATTATTAAGATATTCCCATTAGTAAAGAAATATAATATTTTAGATGGATGAGTTACTGATTGAATCATTGCAATCTATAATTGCTGAAGTAAAATATATAAAAAATATGAAAGATATGCCATAATCACATTAAATCTTGATCTATATATAACTTATATAACATCCAATTTATTTATATATTATCTTTCCATTATCCACACATCCTTTAAATAATCTCTACTTCCTTAATTCCTAATCTTCTCTAATAATCATTTATCTATCTAATCATAAATTCATTCAAAATAAATAAAACCAATTTTAAATCCTTCTTTTATTCAACTTTCTCTAAAAATTCATTAGCTAATCCTAATGAATGAATTATTTTAAATAAGAATGATAAAATTATCTTATTCTTTTCTCCATAATATTCTTTAAAATAATAATCAATAAATTAGAATTTTTATACAGCTGTCTATATAATGAATGGTGATCTATAAGTTCCTATTCCTATAAAATATGTAATAACATTTATGGCTCTAATTTTCTTTATTTTATCATCCACATTTAGTTTATTTAATTATTCTAATTCTTTTTTAAGGATTTCCCCTAAAAATCTTTCATGTGTCAATCTATATGGGATATTTAGAAATTAATTCAAATATTCTCCTTCTCCTTTATATTATTCATAATGAGTCTTAACATGTTTATAATTGAACAAGAATTTGTATGGGAATAATTTTATTGAATAATAACCCATATTTTATAACCATTTCTTATTAAATATTTCTTAAGCCATATTTTTATATTAAATTTTAGTATTAATACTTAATCAAAACTTCATTACTTATATTTCAAACTTTTTATTTACTAAAACTCTCATTTTTCATTTTACTATTATCAATATCCTTATTTTAATAGATAATCTCAAAGTATTCAAAATATTATTGATATTTATAATTTTAATGAATAAAGACTCACGCTATGCATATGTAACAATTAAAATTTCCTAATGAAGACGAAATCCTCAATGTCACCAAATAAGAATTTAAGACAATCTGAATAGAGTGCTCAAACTTATTCCACTGGTTTTACAAAAAAAAACACTTTCAAGGCCACCTAATAAAATTAAGCAGCTCTTATAAGTTAACTTCCAGAGATTTAAAAAAAAAGGAATAAAAATGAAGCATTTGTGCATTCATAAGAATTTTAAGAAATTCTTTAAATTGAATAAGATGAAAGGTATAAATTTATAAACATAGAAAGATATCGATATTTAATAAAAAATGGCACAATTAAGAAAATTGAAAATGGAGGCAATATAATATTTTCTGAATTGTAATAAATACCAGGCATATGGGTATGTTATAGAAGACCATAAGAGAGATAAGCAAATGCAGAAAAATTAAGTTTAGATTGGCTTGATTTATCACATATGCCATTATTGGAAGGTGAAGAAAAATTGAAAATATTAACATTTCAACATAATCGAATTGGCACAATTTAAAATTTAGTTTCTTTACCTAATTTATTGTATTTAGATTTATATGATAATCAAATTAAGGAGATAGAAGAATTAAAATAAGTGTAAAAATTAAAAGTTTTGTTATTACCAAAAAATTAAATACGAAAAATTCAAAATTTAGAATATTTATAAAAATTAGAAGTGTTGGATTTACACAGTAATAAGATAACAAATTTGGAAGGTTTAAATAAATTAAAAAACTTAAAAGTATTGAATCTAGGAAACAATTTAATCTAAAAACTTGAAGGTATGGAAGAGTTAACTTCACTAAATGAATTAAATTTGAAAATAAATTAGATTGAATTTATAGATCATATCTAAGGTAATTAATATAATAATATAATTGTTAGTACTTCCATAATTATAAAAATTATTTTTATCTTAAAATAAAATAAATTAATATCCATTTATTTTTGATTTATTGGAATTATCATTAGAAAATAATCCAATATCATAAAATAAATCTGAATATTATAAATATATTTGTTCAAATTATGAAAAATTACGAATATTGGATGGAAAATCAGTAGAATTAATTAAATAAGATATTTAATATTTAGAAATTCCTAAAAGTGAACCAATAAAAAAAAAGAATTTGAATTAAATGGTTTAATAATAATAATAAAAGAAACCATAAAAATTATATTAATTTGGATTAGAGATTTAAGGTGTAGGTCAAGATTCTAAATTAAAGGATGATATAAATCCAATTTAATTATCAAAAAAAGATGTAAACAGTTCAAAAAATTAAACAAAAGATGTTTAATTAAGTCACAAAAATTCTATGTCATCAAATGGAACTGAAGATGAAATAATATCTTTGATTAAAAAGTAATGGATTCAAGAAAGTAAAAGGATTTAAGAATTAGAATAATAAAATTAATTAAATTCTAAAAGTTGTTTAGAACATTAAATTTTAGAAGGAGGACATGCTGAAGTAGAGGATGTATAATTTAATATAATTTTAGGATACATTTTTATTAATTTATGGAACAGCAGCAGGAATGGTGCTGCCAACTTAAAATTTTAATCAAATAATTGAAAAAATTCATTTTCAATATATGTTTTTCGATTCACTTATTGACTCATAATTATAAGTAATAAAAGAATATACAAAATTAAAAGAAATAATTTTAAAAGATAATTATATAAATAGTCTACTTTAATTAGCAAAATTAGAAGTATTATAATTAGATTAATTTTAGCATTTAATAGATATATAGAAAATAACAATTTAGAATAATCAAATTAATAATTGTTCTTTTATGTTTTCGTTTCTTGTATATAGAATTCCTACATTAATTCAAATTAATAATAAGGATGTAAGAAATGAGGATCGATAGAAAGTATTGTTTATTGGCATTTAACAAAGGCAAAATTACTTTTCTCGAATTTCGATAAAGCATTAATCATGCATGAAAAAGGATAGAATAGTGATAACTTTAGATAATTGAAAAGCTATCAAAAAAATAGACAATATATTAAAACATATCAGAAAGCATTAAATGAAGTTGTATTTTAATAAAAAATAGTTATCAATTAAAAGAAATTAGTAATAATTTTAATTTATTTAGTTTGATAATATGTTTGAAAATTACCTAAATTAAATAATCGAAGTATGCAACAATAAGGAAAAATGATATCATTTTTTATTTAATACTTATAGTTAATGAAATACTTATATTAAACTCTTGGAATTCTATAGATATTTTACTTATCAAATTGAAAGAATTTATAATAATAAATATATTAAGTCATGATATTAATATTATTTATATAATATTATGATTAATTATTATTGTCTATGAAAAATTAGGCTGTTCAGACTATAGAAACAGGTGCAATCTTTACTTTTTAACCTTTAGAAGTTATTTAACCAAAACGATCAATAATACCTAAAGATCTTGTTAAGAAGAAGACAAAAGTATAGAAATCTTCTTTAACTGATGATCCTCTTCCATATTTAAAACCACTAAAATAAAATAACTAAATCAAATTGAGACAATTAATGTTACCAAATATTAAAATTTAAGAAAAGCCTTAGATTTCTAAACGAAGTGAACGATATTTATCAATATAACAGAATTCTTAATAAATTTCTAGTTGTGTAACTAAATTAAGAAGATACTCTCATTATGATTTCATTTGCAGAACTGATAGAACACTCTCAATATAACCAACTTAAAGTTTAATAACTAGCAGAGCATACATTAAATAAATTTGATAATTATATCAAAATTATAATTTATTACTAATTTTGTTCAGCGCTTTCTTTTGAGTTTAGGTGTCTTACTTATTGAATATTTTATTTTTGGATTTTCATCTTCAATAAGATGTTCTGCCTATTGATTTTGAGTAAAATTTGTGAGATCTCTAAGTAAATGATTATTTTACTCTTAACTAGTTTTATCTTCTAAGAATTAATAATAAATAATAATATTACCTATATATTCTATTTGAATTTCTTGAGTTGAACCCATAATTTCCCATTCTCCATAGAGATAATCATCTTTGTGGAAATATGAGTCTTTTTATTATAAGTATAATAATTTATAACAGCCTTCATATACATATAAGTTTAAATTTAAATAAAATTGTTAACTACTATCATCTTAATTGTTTAAAGGGATTCTAGCATATTAAATCACATTAAATTACTAAAACTATTGATTCAATTTTGTTAATGTATAATGTAGATCTTCTTTGAAATCTTTGAGATCTTGTAAATAAAGACAATCCTTTTTTCTATTCAACTTGAATCCTTCTAAAATTACATTTAAATCCATTGTTAAAGAAATAACCTTATCCTGATTCATAGAATGCAAGATGATTTATTCTATATAGAGATTACTATTCGGTATATCCAATCCTTATTCAATATTTGTACAATTGCAACGAAAAAAATTCATTATTAAAAATGTATAAAATAATATAATCTTCCTCAAACTAATTAAAATATAGATTATTAATTGATGAATTATTTTTATTTATTACCCTAAGTAGTGAGCACAAATTGATAATTAAAAAGGATATTAAAAAGGATATTCAATTCACTAATATAGTAAAAGAATATCAATAATATAAATAAGCTTATTAAAAGCTAAAATTAGAAACTTATATCTCATTATTAATAAATTAAACACTTTTAGAATATTATTCATTGAATTTATAAGTTTTATTCATGATAAATTTTAAGCTGAACCATATCAATAAAGATAACATAAATGGATTGATATTATTATTAAAATTTGATATTAATATTTGAAAAATATAAAAAGAGCAAAAATAAGAACAGATATTACCTATAATATAAACAACATATTGTTGCTTAGATATTTGATAAAAAACTAATGCGATTAGATTAATTTATCTATTTTTATCGATTATATAATAAAGATTACAATAACATATTATTTTAATTTATAAATTTAACTAAGTTATTAATAAAGAGAAGTTAGCTTTAATTCGATATTCAAGGAAAAAATTGAAATCTTCTATGTAAGAAATAATTTGAATAGTACATATTTTTTCAATTTTTTACAGAAAAAATAAAATCAAAAACATTATTAGTCATTTAGTTCATAATTTCAAGTCTTGAATATATAAATATCCTCTGATTTCAACATATTCCTTAATTTCTTTACTGTCTGATATTATAGCTAATTACTCATTCCTTTAAAGTCAAATAGAATAAAAAAAATATTCCTAATTTAGAGAATCCAATATTAGAGAAAGTATAAATTTTCTAAGATTAATACAATTTGGAATTAAGGCTAGACATTTATATAAATATAGTTTACTCATAAGACTATTAGAATTGCTGAAATTTAAATAAGATCAATTTTCTTAATTGGAAGATATATTTATATAATCTAGTAATTACGGAAGACATAAAAAAGCATAATAAGTCATGATTAATGAAAAGCTATATAGTATAGAATAAAAAATATGATTTTATAAAAGGTTAATTATAATTATCCATATTGAGTAAGCATTAAAAAATATACAAGTGAAGGGATAAATTTGAAATACATTAACATTTATGAAATTACTTTATTTACTAAGGAGGAATAACAATAAATGCATAATTAGTTTACAATATAATTAATTTATGAAATATATATGAACTTCTATTATTACACTAGAACTGAGACAAGAGATAATGTAGAATACCTACTTGTATAGAAGTATAAAATAATATCATCTTTAGAAGAGATTAATTCTTATGATGGTTAGATAGAATTAATTCTTAAAATAATCTTTGACATGAATATTTTAATAATCATGATGATTGTTTTTGAATGTTAACCTTGGGTTTGGAACGATTACTTTAGACCATAGCATGACTTATTTTAGTTCCTTCCAATTATGGATTAATTTTAGACATTCTTTCTTAGTTACTATCGAGCATTAAATTAGAAGGAAGATTATAGGTTCCTAATAATCCATCATCAGGTTGGGTATCAATTCTAAATTGGTTTTTGCTTAATTCATCTATTTTCTTATCTTTAATATGATTTTAGAGACCATTACTCTCTTGATTTTTTTTTGAATTCAATGATTTCCATTCACTTGTGGCATCCCTTATTCCTACATCATATTGATTTTATTATTTATTATTATTATTTATCTATTATTAGTTTCCTGAATTTTCTAATTCTGAACCTACAGATTGTGAAACTGAAAGCTTTTAAGATATATTATTCTGTAGAGAAGCATCTTATTCGGTTAAAACTATTTATTCTTATTTTGGATCAATAATTGGAACATTTAAAGAGCAACTTTTACAATTACCCATTTGTTATTGATAATTATAATAACAAAAAAGATTATTAATATCAAAATAGATATGAATATTAAAAATTATTTTTATAATAAATTGCAATTTGATAATCAGTTTGTCAATAGATATAAAAAATGATTAATAATAAGGAAAATTATTTATGGGTAAAGGTCTTGTATTAATTTCGTTGTACCTTTTTATAGTCATGAAATTTAATATATAAAGTTTTTTAAACAAATATATTTAATTTTTTTTAACAGATTATATGAATTTAGCAATTTCATCTAGTTCAGAAGAAGAATCCTCATATAATGCTAAAGAATAGGACAGAATATTAAAGAATTCAAACATTTTTAAATAGAAAGCCAACTCTCATTTGAATTGCTTGAAACATCCAAACAAAAAAGTATGAAACAATTAAAATTATTATATATAGGCTAAATATTATGCTTAACTCGATAAGAGAACATTATTCTGTTCTAAATGTGCTTTGAATTTAGCATTGAAGGGTCATAAAATTGAAGAGAGTGCTGGAACAGAGTTAGAATTCTAAAGACAAATGAGAATTAATTAATTTTAAGAATTGATGAAATAAACTTTATAAGCTTGCAATTTTAAAATAATAGACTTTAATAACTTGTAAATAAGTCAAAAGTAATTGCTTGAAGATTAAAAAGCAAATTGTATAAGATTTTTTGAATAAGTGATTGAAACAGCTCAATAATTAAAATAAACATATATTCAAAAATTTTAACATGATCATTCAATTTTGGAATAGAATATTTTGGATTGTTAATAAGCTGTTACAAATTATGAAAAACAATTATAATAATTTTAAATTGATATTGAAAAAAATCATTCAAATATAGTAAAAAAAATGGAAATGAAACCTTTTGAAGATATAATGCAAAGATATGAGAAAAGAGTAAAAAATATTTAACAATTATTATCAGAAATGAAATTAGATAATAGTGTAAAAATAAATTAATTTGAGCAATCTTAAATTTTAACATTTATGAATAAAATGTGTTACAATATATTATTGAATGATACATCACAATCAATAAAATCTAGAAGCAATTCAATAAATAATAATAATAATCCTTCAATTGATATGAAAGCATTTGATATTTTAGAAAATGATGATATCTATTAAAGTACATTCTCGAATACAATTAAAGATAACAATAGCTAAAATCCTCCATCTCCAATCTCTAAATTGCCAATTTATAAAAATAATGGATCTAATCCTATTTCTACAATATAAAATTCTAGAAGAGAAAGTAACTCAAACACTCCAGAAAGTTGGAATCATACTAATATACAAAATTGTGATCAATAATCATAGATTGCCTTATAAGCAAATAGTCATAATGTAAGTTTGATTGAATAACCAATATTGATCAATTAATAATAATAATAACATTGTGTTTAAGATATAGTAAAATAAACAAATGATAATCCATAAATATAATCTAGCGAACAATAGAAAAATTTAGAGATAACACCTTTGATTTATTAGAAGAGTTAATCCATCTTACCATAATCAATTAAAATTTACAATAGTTAAAGAAGTAATATTATTTAATATATGCTTAGATTAATATGATTCTAATAATAATAATAATAATAATAATAATAATAATAATAATAATAATAATAATAAATCTCAAGATTAAAAATAAAGAAAAAAACAGACATCTGTAGATTATTTTGAACAAAAACGATTTTATATTATAAATCAAAATCAATAAAAACCATAATAATAATAATAAGAAGATTCATTGAAGGATAGAATTTTTAAAGAATTAAGTGGACATTCCAGCGAATCCGTTTATAATTAAGTTTTAAAAATTAATAATACATAACAAAAAATTAAAAAGGGAAAAGAGAATACTCAGATTGATTGGACTGGTAGTTTAAAATATAAGTAAAATTTATTAATAAAAAAATGAGTAATTAAATTATCGATAAAATACTTTTTTTCCTTAAGAAAATTTCACTTTATAAATTATATATACGTTATTTTAGCAAAGAATAATAAATATGAAATATTTTTTCTTAATTTGGTTTGTTTATTTGACTCTTGGGAGTTCAATAGTAGGAAAATAAGCTTCAGGTAATCATAGTTAGTATTTGTTAGAATAGTTCTTCCCACTAATTATGGATTGGTTCAAAAAATAAGGATAGAAGATTGACTAAGCTTTGGCTTTTAGTGCACTAACCTAAATTATTTAATTAACTGATGAAGAACTATTGTAAAACACTGAAAATTCAGAGTTTATCAAGACATTTTAATAATAAGTATTCTGTTAGAGTAACATTATAAAGATATTGAAATATTGCAAAGAGAAAAAGGATTTTGAATATGATAGGATAGAAAATATAGAACAATTCATTGAAGATGAGCTTAAACACAACTCTAACTATTTCAAAATTATGATTAAAGACAAAGAAAAAATGATAGATTAAGATAATAAAGAATTAGAAAAAGTTAAAAAATCCATCAAAGATCACACTAAATTGTAAGATAAACTAAATGATATTCTGGAATTAATTCAAGAAATTGATATAAGTAAATTCAAATATTTATCTGATAGGTACTTAAATAGGAACAGCTGAAAAATTATATAAAACATTAGAAATTATTGAATCAAAAGCAGTTATTGGGTTATTTAAATAATAATCTGAAGAAATATAGCTTTATTTAACTCATGTTGATTAGCTATTCAAGAATAAAAATTTTGAATAAGACTAAGTAATTATTGATATTTTATGCAAGTTTGAAATAATTAATCTGATTTCAATGATAAAGAATATCTTGTTAGACATGAAATTTAATATATAATTGAAAATGTAAGATGATGATATGGCAACCTTTGAAACAATGAAATTTTTTGAAAATACAAAAATTACTCATTAAATAGCACTGGATTATTTTAAGGATGAATCAAATTAATTTTTAGGTATATATTCATATTAATAATAGGTAATTTAATGAAAATATGGGAATAAACTTTTGATACTTAAAATGAAATATACAAAGATAACATACAATTTTGTTAGATTATTGAACAATTAACTTAAGAAACAAATAAAATTGAAGATTCTCTTAATTCTTCACCATAATTTAAAAAATACTCTCTAAAAAAGACAGAAATCTAATTCTTAAAGCATTCAAATTGATTTGATAGAGTTATTGATATAATTTTTCTATATATATATATATATAAATAAATAAATAAATTTCAATAATTTAATAAATAATCAACTATTTTATAAGTCTTCTTCTAATAATCTTTCTCTAGAGAATAACTAATTGCTTATTTTGTAGATCTCTTAGTAACTACAGATGAACTTTATTTTTATTAGGAAAATCTTTTATATAAATGAGATAACGCAGATGATAATGTTTAAGGTTGTTATCTTTACATAATTTTCTTTTATTAAACTTACTGCTATTATAATTATTAGTTTGATTATTTTTGTTTTTATTAATTCATTGACTCATTTAATGGTGAAGGCAATTAAAAATGTTTTTTCTTAGATTGAATAGATTTGGAAGTCCTAATTTCAAAATTTTCATGTGAAGTATTAGCTTTTAATTTATTTTAAGAAGGTAATTCTTTTTAATAAGATGATCTTACACGATATCTTTTGTTAGTAGATGGACTTTAACATTTATCTTGAAAACATTATAATGTATTATTATTAACATCAAGACTAGGTTTAGCTTTGAAATGTTGCTATTATTAATATTACAATGATTATAGTTAATGCGATTGATGATATTATTCAACATATTTAATAATTTCTTTGGTAGATTGTTATGTTTAAAATAGGCTTTCAAATTCTCTTGTTTATGGAATTTATTTGGGACTATTTGGTGTATTTATTTAAGGAACTGATTCTTTTTAAAGTGATCTTGAAGAAATAAGTCTAGAATTAAATCCTGATTTGATATCACTTATATTACAATCCAAAATACTTTAACGAGGAGGGGATTATAAGGAAAATTAATCCATTTCACTATCAATTAAATCTGCTAATTGTTGTTTTTTCTTAATAACTTCCTTTTTTTTTGGTGATTTATCTACTAATAATTAAAGTTTGGTTTAAATTTATGATAAATCCAATAGAATTTCTTATCTATCAAGATTAAAGGATGATGATGATTTTAATGAATTATCACATTCTAAAAATACTGCTTAATTTAAAGAGGAATCTCTTGGTATTGATGGTATACATGTATAATGACTGAATGGAGTAGATGTTTTACTTGAATAATAATCTTCTTAATTATTATCGAAATTAATGAATTGATTACAATTTTTATCATCAATTTTATCTTATTTGTTTGCTTTAACTGTATAATCCATAGTTTCTAATCTCCAAGGTTTCTTTTCTAAATATTTGCTAATACGTAATAAAATTAACTAATTGTCTGCTTTTTTTGAAATAAAATATTCCAATTTTTGTAATCTTCTACAATAAAACTATTCAATCTTTTTTATCATTTTACGGAAATATTTCTCTACTTCTAATATAGGACTATTTTGTTTTTCTTGATTTATTAATCTATAAAATAGTTATTGTATATTTTAAGCAAGACTTCGTTATGGTAAATCGTTAATTAATGATTCTAATTCATAATAAAAATCATTCATTATTTAATATAATTAAATAAATACTTTTATTCAAACTCCTTTCATTTTTAATTTATATATATATATCTAACTATTTGAGACTACTCTTATATATTCAGAATATTAAATCAAATAATTATCTTAAAAATTTACAAAAAAATTAATTATGCAAAAGGTATACCATTTATACTTATCAATTTAGAACGATTATGGTTTTGGTGGTGATGAAAAAGTTAAGAAAATCGATAATGAACATTATGATGAGGCTATTGAATTGAAAGATGAAGAAGATGAAGAAATTGTTAGTGGTGAAGAAGATGAAGATTAATGTATTGTTTATATATACTTATTTATTAGATTAAGCTGGAGCTAGAGGAGCCCAATAAGCTGCATAAAGTGCTGGCTTTTAAGATGGAAAAGTTCCCTTACCTGCAGGAGCTTATAATCCAAATGATTATTCAAATTTATAAGTAGGTGCAGAAGTCAAATAATTGTTTGAATACATTGCTAGGTATTTAAATTTCTATAAATTTTAGATACAAAGCTCCTTAAATGGTTTTGGATGCAAAATTAAAACCATTCATACCTGATTATGTACCTGCCATAGGTGAAGTTGATGCATTTATTAAAATGCCAAGACCTGATGGTTAACCTGAGACACTTGGTTTAGTTACATTAGTAATAATATATTTAAATAAATTTTAGGATGAACCTGCTCTTAATTAATCTAAAAAAGCTAAATTAGATTTATTGATGAGAGAATATGTTAAGGTAGCCAATAGAGGTAAAAATACCACTATTCATGCTATTGAAAATGCAGATAAAAATCCAAAAGAAATTACTGCATGGATAAATGATGTGGCAGAAATACATAAAAAAAAGTAACCCCCATCAGTTTCTTATTCCAAAATTATGCCTGATATTGAAGAATTAATGTAAGTGTGGCCACAAGAGATTGAAGATCTATTTTAAAGTACTTAATTGCCAGGTGATAATATTGACATGGGTTTATAAGAATATTGCTAATTCTCATGCAATTTATTAGATATTCCTGTTCATTCAATTAATAACAATAGAAATATCATAGAGTCTTTACATGTCTTATTCACATTGTTTTCAGAATTCAAAACCAATTAACATTTTAGATAAAACAATGATGAAATTTAATGAATATTCAATAATATAACATTATTTTCATTTTCATTATTCTTCTCAGATTGAATTAATTTTGAAATATTTATTATAATTATTAAATGCATACACTTATTATTTCGGTTGTATAATATTTAAAGAAAGGAAAGAAGAAGAAACTAAAACAAAACATGTAAAAATTTGTAAATTATGACAAAATTTTTGATAGTGATGAAGAAGTAGCCGATGAACTTATTTCATAACCTAAAATTATGCCATCTTATATATATGAATTTAATTTTGAGAAACTATTCAATAATGGAATTTCTTTACCTTTTTATAATTCAAACATCCCAATCACATTGGTTATTGGTGAAATTAATGTTGGAAAAACTCATCTAATCTAATAATTAATTGGAACACCATTATAAATTATTCTAAAAAAGCATAATTCAATTTTATGTTATCAAGATTAAAAATAATGTTTTTTAGAAGTTTCTATTGATTGGAATGATTTTGAGTCAGTCTTCATTTGTAATGTTCTACAAAAGATATCAAATCTAACAATTTTAATAAATGATTCAGTTAATAAAAAAGTATTATCATAATTTGAACTTTGGAATAATGTAGTGATTGTACATAAATACCTCATTTAAGAATAAAAAGACTTTTTAATTGAATATAGAAAGTTGAAAGAACATAAAACTTTAAATAATTTTTACTATTAAAAAGGGTAGATTCATTTATTTTATGAATAAAATGAAACTTATAAATAAATTTAGAGTATAAATTTAAATAACAAAAATACATTAACTATTCTCGAAGCTATACAAAAAACCTTAAATTAATCAACATATTTATTACCATTTAAGATTGATCTTGTGTATATCAATAAAATTATTTAATTAAAATAGTAACTATAAAATAAAGACATTGTAGTTTAATATATAAAAGATTATTATGAAAATAATGAGTAAATCTTGAAATTTAATTAAAATAAAGATTATACATTAATAACAATAACAAAACCTTATTTAAAAATATAAAATACTTCAGTTGAGATAGAGAATTCTCAATTACTCTTAAACATTATGATTAGAGATTTAAGATTTGCATTTATCATCCCTTTTTTATATAAAAGAAAATGTGGATTTGCTCAAGTTTAGATAAATATTTAATAAGATGATTTTATGATATTATCATTTAGTTGATATTCAAGTAATATTTATAAAACCAAAAATTTTATAATAATTTTGTTTTGTTATTATTTATTTCTTAATAATAGATCAATATGTCTTTTTAACTCTTTCAGCATTTTTAGGAGAGTCATAAATTGTGGGGGGTCTACGCATTTCATGTTGGAAGTGATTATATTCAAATGTTCTATTTGATCTTCTTGTATATGCTAATTCCATAAGGAAATCAAACATATCATCCTAAAAAGTTTAATTAGTATTTCAATACAGTGCAAGCATATGCAGCTTCATAAAACATTGCATAACAAGGATAAACTTTAGCTCTCTTAAGATAATCTGCTTCTGTTTTATCCATTTTGAAATGCTCAGCTTAATCGCAATCAAACCATTTCTAAAATCTAAGAGCACATAAAGTGAAATAATCTTATTGTGATTAATATGTTGGATATGGCACATACACTTTTTGTTTTGGTGGTAATCCAACTTAGAAACAGTTTGTTCTACCAGTTGGAGTAGTACCTCTGAATGGGAATAGACAATCTTCAAGTGCCCCTATATAAAAATTATCATTTCAAGTTTTTACATCCTTCAAATAATATAGTGTAAACATCATCAGGTTCCATCAAAGAGTATTTATTTGCTGTAGTATCAAAATAAAAACACTAATTCTCAATTGAATAGTACCTTAGTATATAATCTAAACCAATCCTTTAATTACTCTTTTTCCCAGACTGCATCTGTTCTCAAGATAAAGTCTTTCTCATAATCTCTCCAATTAACTCCTTTAATATGTTATAAATATATGTATTTAACCTTTATTGGAGAAATCATAATTGGGTGGCATTTTATGGAAATCTTTTGGCAATGTTTCAAGGAGAGGTTGAGTGGCCATAAAATTTAATTAAAAATAAAAATGGATTTTAAGGATATTTCAATATTAATATTTGGAATTACAAATACAAACTATATATAGTTTCTATATGATTTACTCTTTAAATATAACATTAAATGATTATTAGATAATATCTAATTATATTAAAATATGGATAAATAATAAATATAAAAATGCCTCTTTTGCCAATAGAAGACAAGTCTTTGCAATTTAATTACTATGGTACTTCAAATATCAATTTTAGGCACTTTAATATAAATATGAACACAAAATAGAAATAACAATTGATGATTTTGTTGACAGCAGTAAAAAGAAAGAAATTGTATAATTTTATGAGAAAATCTTTGATCATGAGGAGGAATATTTAGAAAAGCAGTTTTAAAGAGTAGAATAAATAAGAAGACTAAAAACTCTTACTGAATATTATAAATATGAAATTCATACTCCAAGATTATATATGAGAAAATTGGAAAAAACAATTAGAGATTATTAAAAGCATAAAAAGTATAATATGAACATCATATTTTAGAAACTTTCACTATAATAAAATTAAATAAAAATTAGGGTTGAATCAAAAGGATTAGCAAACATTAAGAGTAAAAACAGAACCAGAGAAAAATAATAATATTGTAAATAATTTAGTATTGTTTGATTTAACATAAGAAGAACCATCAAAATCAGTTATTGAGTTATTAAATCTAATTAATAATTAAAGTAAAAAGAAAGTTTAATTTGCAAATCAAATTAAATAAACAGCATGTGTGACTCCTTCAATTTAAAATTCAGCAAGAAATAAAATACTCTAAAAATAATTAAAAGCAATATTATAAACAGATGTAATACCAAAATACTAGAATGCTCCTATTAGTAAAAGATCAGTAGTATCATTAAAAACTTCAACTTTAAAATCAAACACATTTCATTCAGCTAAATCACCCATGATATAAGTAAATAGAATTGCTATTAAAATGAAATCTTCCCCTCTAATTTAATTACCAAAAAGCAATAGTTAAAGTAAAATATAAGTTAGTCCAAAATTAAAGAATCTAAAGCTTTTGCTCTAACATAAATCATGAATTCATTCTTATATTTTTATGTTATGTGTATATATGACAGAATTTAAGATTTTGACAATTAAATAATAAAAATTTTTAATTTCAATGTTCGAGACAATAATGAAAGAATACAATCAAAATAAAAAAGGATTAGATAAATAGGATGGTATGGTTTGAATTATATCAGAACTTTTAAGAAGACAAATTGGAATGTTGGCTGAACCTATGACAAAAAAAGTCTTACATGGATTAAATGCAAATATTGCTATTCTGCATTAAAATGAGTAAATTATTGAGAAAGAGACAAAATAATTACTTAAAGAAACTGCATAATTGTAAAAGGAATCTTAATAATGGTAAATTCTTTACAATAATCTAAATGAAACATTAAAAGTAATTATATTAATTGTGATTAGTCTAGAAAGTAGGGGACATTGTAAATTTTGCACAAATTATAGAAAATGAGTTATAAGAATTATGTGAAAGTTGATTAATAAAAAATAAGTTAATATAAAATATATTCAAATGACTAATCCTTGGGTTGGTCGATTTCCATTTGAAATGAAAGTATAAAAATAGAAAAAAGAAGACTTGCATTCACCAAATAGAAGTGAAATAGATTTCTTCAATGTTCCATCGATATCAGCTTCTGTTGGTATCAAATAATTATAATAGTTTAAGTTATGCAACCAAAAACAGTATTTGAAGCTCTGAAATCTTTGATGTTTAGATAAAAGGAGAACTCTGTCTCTTATGATGAGTTCTATTCATTTTCTCGCAGATTATATATTTGTGAAGATCCTGTAAACTAATTTATACAATATTAAGGATTAAAGTTTAAGGGTATTCCGTTAAATAGCAGGACAATCAGAAATTATTTAATTAGAGGGTAATATACACAATTTTAAATTCAATAGATTTTTTTTTATTTCNGTATCATTAAAAACTTCAACTTTAAAATCAAACACATTTCATTCAGCTAAATCACCCATGATATAAGTAAATAGAATTGCTATTAAAATGAAATCTTCCCCTCTAATTTAATTACCAAAAAGCAATAGTTAAAGTAAAATATAAGTTAGTCCAAAATTAAAGAATCTAAAGCTTTTGCTCTAACATAAATCATGAATTCATTCTTATATTTTTATGTTATGTGTATATATGACAGAATTTAAGATTTTGACAATTAAATAATAAAAATTTTTAATTTCAATGTTCGAGACAATAATGAAAGAATACAATCAAAATAAAAAAGGATTAGATAAATAGGATGGTATGGTTTGAATTATATCAGAACTTTTAAGAAGACAAATTGGAATGTTGGCTGAACCTATGACAAAAAAAGTCTTACATGGATTAAATGCAAATATTGCTATTCTGCATTAAAATGAGTAAATTATTGAGAAAGAGACAAAATAATTACTTAAAGAAACTGCATAATTGTAAAAGGAATCTTAATAATGGTAAATTCTTTACAATAATCTAAATGAAACATTAAAAGTAATTATATTAATTGTGATTAGTCTAGAAAGTAGGGGACATTGTAAATTTTGCACAAATTATAGAAAATGAGTTATAAGAATTATGTGAAAGTTGATTAATAAAAAATAAGTTAATATAAAATATATTCAAATGACTAATCCTTGGGTTGGTCGATTTCCATTTGAAATGAAAGTATAAAAATAGAAAAAAGAAGACTTGCATTCACCAAATAGAAGTGAAATAGATTTCTTCAATGTTCCATCGATATCAGCTTCTGTTGGTATCAAATAATTATAATAGTTTAAGTTATGCAACCAAAAACAGTATTTGAAGCTCTGAAATCTTTGATGTTTAGATAAAAGGAGAACTCTGTCTCTTATGATGAGTTCTATTCATTTTCTCGCAGATTATATATTTGTGAAGATCCTGTAAACTAATTTATACAATATTAAGGATTAAAGTTTAAGGGTATTCCGTTAAATAGCAGGACAATCAGAAATTATTTAATTAGAGGGTAATATACACAATTTTAAATTCAATAGATTTTTTTTTATTTCTCTCCAAAGATCTATTAAAATTGGATCTAACTAAAATGACTTAGTTTGAGCTAGTGATTCGAATAGCATTAGAATTATTCTAAAATATGTGTGATGATGATAATTAATTAGATTTGAAGAGAACTGTACATTTTATAAAAGAAGAACTCTGTGAAGACATAGATTTTGTAAATTATATAATTTATATAAGTTGGAAACAATAGACATGTTTGGTTTTGTATAAGATCTCTTTTCTGGTAATTTAGTTACAAAGATTTCTTTATAGGATTTTTTTTAAAAGGTTGGTCCATAAATTAGGAAGGCTTTAAGTAGTATAATAATAAGGAAAATACAATAAATAGTTGGATTTAAGAAAATTCAATTTCACACTAGATAAACAAATTAATTTATTCAAAACAATTAAGTTAAATCTGATATTTAAAAATTATTGCAGTAGAATTTTAAAATCAATTTTGATGTTGAAATCGATGAATAACCAAAATAATAACAATCATAAAAAGTTTAATAAGATCAAATTGTTAGTTTACTTTAATAAAGTAAACCAAAAATAAGAGGTTGGTTATAGAGATTGTCAATAAAGAAAGCAAACAAATGGCAATTGTTATTCTTATAAATAGATTAAAGTACAAGATATTTAAGGGCAGTTAAACCTGAATCTATAAAAATTAATCATTCTGTTTAGAACACAGAATTTATTTGTTTATTAGAATTGGTTACTGTTCCTACAAAAGGAGTACATAGGAAAACTAATTCATTAAATTCAGGACATCAAGAAAGAGAACCTGAATTATAAAGACCAATACAAACAGAAAATGCTAGCAGTTAAATCAATCCTTTTAGTCATTCCTTTATATTGAAGGAATAAACATAAACAAAAATAACCTTAATAAAATCTTGGGATATAAGAGAAATAGAACAGATTTTTCATGAAGTGAAGACATCAATTGATCCATCATAAAATTATTCAGGTATTGTTGAATTATGTCAATTAAACAATGAACCATTAGAAAAAATTAGATAAAAATTTAAGTAACTTGTTTTTAAAGAACATTTGATGGTATTAAATGAAGGAAAAATACATTTCTATACAGTTAGTTTAAAACATTGTATTGATTTAAGTAAAATGAGAATTTCAAATGATAAAGATTTGCCATTTATACCCTCTCATCCATTTCCATTTTAAATAGTAATAGATGAAAAAGCTCAAGTTGTCGGATCTTATTTAAAAGTCTAAAAGTTTGAATAACCAAATAAATAAAATAAGAGTGGTATGTCATAAATTAATGAATTGGAAAATGAGAATAGTGATAAAGAAGATTAAAAAAAAGGATTTTTTGATTAAATATATGATAAATTTAAAAAAAAGCCTAATCAAAAGAAAAATGAAATTAGAATAGTATTTGGAGCTGAATCTGAACCTAAAAGAAGATAATGGATATTCTCTTTGAATTATTATAAGTCTAATCAAACAGATTTGGAAGAGTTATTAAAACCATCATATAGATCTTCCTTTTAAACACCTATAATGTCCTAAGGAAATTATACTCCTTCTAGATCATTTATAAAATCTGCTTAACATACTTTACCATAATAACCTACTCAATAAAACTTTTTTATAGGAGGAAATCATACTCATATTAATGTTGGAATCTTTTTGAATGATGAAGATGATTATTATAACGTATTTTAACATTAGAATTAATTTCAAAGTAATAGTCAAGCTTAAAATTAAATGGTGAATCCAGATTTAGGATCAAAAAAATAATTGACTTAACCAAATAGGATACATTGTCATACAGATCCTAATGATTCACCTTAAAAAGAATGTAAAATTGTAATTAATTTTTAGAGAGGTTAATAACTCAACCTTCAAATGGGGCTCAAATAACTTCTAGATAGATTTATTCTACTTCATCAGTTGAATTATGGCAAAAATTTATTTTAGCATTTTTTAGATTTTTAATAAAATCAAAAAATCATCAACCTGATGAAGTTCAAGAACCAAAAATTTAACAATTATATAACAGATAATTAAAGATATGTAAATAGAAATGATGAAGATTAAATATAATAATTTTTCCATTTTATTGTTTATTTGATTTATTAATTTGTTATTATTGAATAATGTATGAGACTTTTGGAGAAAAGGAAGAAAAAGAACTCCATGAAATGAGAAGGAGATTTGGTAAATTAAGATTTGAAACTGATCACAATATAGAAAAAAGCAAATTAATGAATACATATATTGAATAAACTAAATAAGATGCAAGAAGTGTACTTTTAAACCAAACTCCATAAAGTAAAATGAACTTGAATTTACAAATGAGTAGATTATAAACTAATACTTCTATTCTTGATACAAATTCTGCTAAAAGAAATATTTTATCAAAAAGAACAACCACAAATAATCGAAACTTTAGCGCAAGAACTTTAACAAATAGAATTACATCTTTACCTAACAATTACTTTTTCAATTTTCCAAAATGGATGGAAGAGAGATAAGATTTTCAAAAGTGGAAATAACATGAGTAAAACAATATTATAGTATTAGAGATTTTGATATACATTTGAAAATTGTCTCAATCTGTAAAAGTGAATCATTTAGAAGGGATGACGGACAAAAAACTATTGTAGCACTTTATCTTTAAACCCTGAGTTTATTTAAATTAATGCCTTTAGAAATGCTAAAGGAATTAGGAGGACGTTTAACTTATATTGAATTGAAAACAGAAAATGATTTGACACTTTGTAGATATGGGGAAAAAGGAGAGTGCATGTTTATAATATTTAAAGGAAAAGTCGATGTCATTAGCTCTGATGTATCATCATTTAATATTTAAGGGTAAACTACTAAAGGTTTTTGGTAGTAATGAACATGTTGGAAGAAGTGCATTAGAAACTGATGCACCAAGAAATGCTACATTGACAACTACTTTTGAATCTCATATATTAAAGTTGTAACGATGGGACTTTTAATAATGTCTCAATAATTTGTTTAAAATTGAAAGACCAAAATGGAAAAAGTTTGTAGAAACAATACATTTTTTTGATAGTTTTCATCCACATAAAATAGAAAGAATGTGTGATGAATTAAAAGGAAGATTTATGTCAACTAAAGATTGCTTATATAAAGCTGGAGATTAAGTAGATAATTTTTATATTGTGAAAAATGGAACTTTAGTTAAGAATGTAGTTGTTGATTTGGAAGAATCTAATAGATGGCCTATTGGAGCTAAAGAATGGGAGAAGAAAACAATTACTACTTGTTAAAGAATACCTTTACAATATAAAGCTTAATCTTTATTAGGATATTATGAAATAGTAACATTTGAATAACTTCAATTAAAAAAAAGAACTGAAACTATAGATGCAGCAGAAGATTCATTTGTCTTATTTATTCCAAAAACTCTATTCACAGAAATATTTGATGCTGATGATCAAAAGAAATTTAGAGATTTATACACTAAATTACATCCAACTAGCTTTGAACTGTTAATTTCCAAAGTAAAAAGTGAGGAATTGAAAAAAAAATAAGAATTCTAAATTATTAATAAAGCTATCACAGATGGCTTAATTTCTGTTCCTTAACATCTATTAGAAAAAGTATCCAGATTTATCTTAATATTAGAAATTTTCAAAATATTCAAAAGTTTTTGATAATGCTAAAACTAAATTAAAATAATTCAAACAATCTAGAGAAATTATTAAAAGAGAGAAAAGAACCAAAAATATGATATCTATATATGAATGAATTTTGTATAGTAAGATTTATAAGTAATATCTAACTTAATCATTGTATTTTATAAAAATTAGAATACTCTTCAACTAATTCTCTAAAAATAATATCCAATTCTATATCTGAAAAATCTGATAAAGGGGTAAAATTTAGATATTGATCTTTTGCAACAAATGCCATCTCCCTGATATGGTTTTATGATTGTTTAGGGTATTTATAACATTGTAATGTAATTGCTGTTTATGGATAGAAATTTTTAAGTTAGTGAACCTAATTTAGTTTAGGTGAAACCCATGTCATATCATTCTTATTACATGTTAGATGTAATATAGGATTCATCAAATGCCTTGCATTTGATAAAATTGCATAAATTTTTACATCAATTTCTCCTTATAAAACTTTAACTATTCCATACTATCCAGCATGATCATGAATCGTTGAATAATGTTTAAATGGCCAAATTTCTAACACATATTAATGTCCTGCAGAATATTTATTATAATGGCCTAATCCCAATCTTAGGTATGTCATTAAAGGATCTAACCCCTTTAATAGAGCATTTTCTTATTTCCTTTTCAGTATTTCGTTCAATTTGCATCCATCATGTGTAACACTATGATGAATTAAGTAACCTAATGATAATTTAGCCCCTTTTTATTCATATTAAGGTGACTCTTTCTATTCTATCTCATGCAATTCAATTTTCTTTACTGATTAAAATAAGTTGTTTATCTCTGAAGCTAAATTCTAGGGTTATGAACCATTATGCAAATCAATGATATTGTTACAATTTTTTGAAATAACAGGACTTAGTTTGTAAATAAAATAATCTTTACTATGAATTTGAACTGCTTCATTAGACGTAATGAAATTGAAGATTTTTTTGAAATTGATATTTTCACTATATGGAATAACATTCATTGCAATTTTAGTAATTGATTTTATTCGTATCATTACTTGATTCATGGTACGAGTAATTATCTAAGTTTCAAATCTAGGTTCTCCATATCCAATATTCAAAGAGCAGTTTGCTTTATTCACATGTGTCCATATTCCTTAAGTATCCATTAACTGTCCTAATTAATTTGTAAACATCACAATTCTTTAATCATTGTGCATTTCTTTAATTGAACCAGAAGAAATTTTTAATTTTTTTCTAGAATACTTAATTTCCAAACAAGGATTATAATTCATATCTAGGTACTTTATAACCATTTTTTTCATCTATTAAAAATAATCTTAAAATTGTGATTCAATCTTTGAAGGATTGATTACAATAACTATAATTTTCTCATCTTGTTCAAATTTTATTTCGGTTCTACTCTCATTTGTTTCTAAGGTATAATTTGTGTCTTCTTACATCTACTTGAATCTATCTAAAATAAATAATTGAAAAATAATTATAAATTTGATTAAATAGTATCATTACTAGAATATCACTGATTGAATANAAATTTTTAAGTTAGTGAACCTAATTTAGTTTAGGTGAAACCCATGTCATATCATTCTTATTACATGTTAGATGTAATATAGGATTCATCAAATGCCTTGCATTTGATAAAATTGCATAAATTTTTACATCAATTTCTCCTTATAAAACTTTAACTATTCCATACTATCCAGCATGATCATGAATCGTTGAATAATGTTTAAATGGCCAAATTTCTAACACATATTAATGTCCTGCAGAATATTTATTATAATGGCCTAATCCCAATCTTAGGTATGTCATTAAAGGATCTAACCCCTTTAATAGAGCATTTTCTTATTTCCTTTTCAGTATTTCGTTCAATTTGCATCCATCATGTGTAACACTATGATGAATTAAGTAACCTAATGATAATTTAGCCCCTTTTTATTCATATTAAGGTGACTCTTTCTATTCTATCTCATGCAATTCAATTTTCTTTACTGATTAAAATAAGTTGTTTATCTCTGAAGCTAAATTCTAGGGTTATGAACCATTATGCAAATCAATGATATTGTTACAATTTTTTGAAATAACAGGACTTAGTTTGTAAATAAAATAATCTTTACTATGAATTTGAACTGCTTCATTAGACGTAATGAAATTGAAGATTTTTTTGAAATTGATATTTTCACTATATGGAATAACATTCATTGCAATTTTAGTAATTGATTTTATTCGTATCATTACTTGATTCATGGTACGAGTAATTATCTAAGTTTCAAATCTAGGTTCTCCATATCCAATATTCAAAGAGCAGTTTGCTTTATTCACATGTGTCCATATTCCTTAAGTATCCATTAACTGTCCTAATTAATTTGTAAACATCACAATTCTTTAATCATTGTGCATTTCTTTAATTGAACCAGAAGAAATTTTTAATTTTTTTCTAGAATACTTAATTTCCAAACAAGGATTATAATTCATATCTAGGTACTTTATAACCATTTTTTTCATCTATTAAAAATAATCTTAAAATTGTGATTCAATCTTTGAAGGATTGATTACAATAACTATAATTTTCTCATCTTGTTCAAATTTTATTTCGGTTCTACTCTCATTTGTTTCTAAGGTATAATTTGTGTCTTCTTACATCTACTTGAATCTATCTAAAATAAATAATTGAAAAATAATTATAAATTTGATTAAATAGTATCATTACTAGAATATCACTGATTGAATATAATAAAATCCTAAACAATAATATATATATATAATAAATATTTAAATGAAATTTTACTGCTACATGCTGTATTTATATTTAATAAGTATCAATTTGAAAACATTAGTTGATTTTTTGAAGAATTTATATGATAAATTTAGTTTTCCTATCAAAATGAAAAAAAAATAATCGAAATATATATGAATGATGATTATATTAAATAAATTCATTTATCAAAACTTTTAATCATGTTTCAGTTAATCAGTAATTATTCGATTACGTCTTCAGATATTGTATCATTAAAATGAATACTTAACAACAAAGCTAGTCTTAAATTTAAAAAATAATACTTTTATTAAGAATTTGAATACTAATTTTTTATTATTATAAAGCTATCAGAGATATAGTTTTCACCAAATGATGTTGACAAAGATTCTTTTCAGAAGAAGATATAATGGGAGTAATTGTTCTAGAATCTAATTATTCACAATTATTTTCAGTAATAAAATGATATTATTTTTACTTTTAATTATCATTATCTTATTTAACAATTATCAAAAATTATGGCTTTAATTTTTTTATTTAATAATTTCCACCTTACTTTTTTTTCTTTATGATTTCTTAATAATTTTGAAATACTAATAAATTTCATTTTAAAATCTTGCTAATTTAATTTTTATTATGATAATTTTGAATTGTAGATATATAATAGAATAACATTATCACTTAATAAAATAGTGGAGGTGAAATTAAAATTTCACATTATACATTGTATTTTAATCAGAAAGAATTAAATTGTATAATTAATCATATTAAATATCTATTTTCAAATATGATACTATAATAATACAGATTGATGTCAATTTAAATATCAACTTCGTATTATAGTAATAATAAACTATTAAACAGAGTTGCTAATGAAATAGTCTTATTTTAAGAAATATCTACTAATTATTTATATTATGCTTAGGCTTGTTTATAATTATATTAATAAAATTTTATCACAATAGTTAATAATTTGATCTCAGATATTTAATTCATTATCCAAGAGTTTTTGATTCCTTATTTTGCTAAAAATGAAAGTTGATTAATTCCAAAGCAGAATCGATCTAATATAAAGAAATATATATATATATATTAATTTTTATACTCATCATGTAAAATATAAATACAAACATAGAGCAAAGAGGAGAATCCTAAAAAAAGTATCTAAAATTAAATAATAAAGGTTTATATTATTTTCATATTATTCTGAGTTTGAAAAATAATGATTAATGAATTATGATTAGTATCATAAAACACTTTTATAAGTAATAATCCGTAATTCTCAGCTCTGCATCTTTTCTTAACAAGCTGAAATTAATTACTATGTTTAAGATTTAGAGTTTATATATAATTATGGTGAATAATTTATAATGGATCATTTTCATGTAGGATTTATATATTTTGGAAACTAAAAATTTTTAATTACATTAATACCTTAAAACCATTCAAACAAATCTAGGAATTAGTGTAAGTTTGTAATACTCCTGAAAAATAGTTTGGTCCTTTAATTTTTACAATAATACCAGGATCCATCAGAATCGATTTGATTTCATAAGGAATACTGGTTTGCTTCTTTGGATTATCACCTTAACATATTTAAAATACTGTTCCAGTGTAATTACATTCACTATAAAATTTGACACAAGGGACAATAACTTCTATAATAAAGTCTCTAAATCCCCAAGATTCTAAAAATCATGAAATTTATACCATCCCAATTACTTTAGTCAAAGTTATCTTTTAATGATATTGTTAAAGCAGTTCCTGTTGTTTAAAACTTAAACTTTAGAGGCTAGAATAAGTCTTCAAACTCACCATTTCTACAAATCTTAGTCCCTTGACGATCTGTGAAGATTGCATTTTTTAACAATAAATTATTTGCATAAATCTCAACTCCTTCTGAATCCCAAGAGTCGAATTTCCAAATACTAATTGAAAACTCAAGTTATTTATTTGGTTGAAGATTAGGAAAATTTTTGCTTACTTTTGTTTTTTCTCCATAAGGTCCCATATATAAATTTTTTGGTTGTGAGCTACATCTGTCAATTGTAGCGCTAGTCATTCCTTCAATAGAAAATTCCCAATATCTACAATCAGCTATATTGTCTGTAATACAATTTTAGTATAGTATTGATTTTAGAAAAACTATTCTTATAAAGGAGATTGTGAATGCCATTTAAATTATTATAATTTTTAATTAAAAATGAAATTTCATTTTTTAAAAACAAGAAGGTTGATTTAGTAAATTAAAAAATATCCAACAATTATTGCTAAGACTTTTCCAAAAAAGATGAGAAAACAAATTATTGTTAATAAATGAATTAAATCTTAAAAAAAAATGATAGTTTTCAAAAAAAAATCCTGTTTAAAAGGTTGATCAATAGCAAAGTTAACCCAACTATCCTAAGAAAGCTCAGTTATGAAATAGAGCAATTTTTAATTGAAAAAAAAAATATTGTGAAAATAAGATTGGAGGTAACTAGTGAAGTAAATACGATAATTCATCTCAATATATTAAACATTCCTTCATTATTTGATTCAATTAACTGTTCCCTTTTTTTGTTTATAACTTAATTGTCTTCTAGACTAAAAAAGGCTGAATTTACAAATCTTTTCTAAATACTATCAGGCTCATAGTTTAAGATTGTATTTTAAAAATTATCACAATGTTAAAGTATTCAAGAAATTGTAAATTTTGTAACTTTTCTTAGAAATTTTCAGTTGATTGATAATAATAATAATCAATAATATTAGAAAATCAATTGAAAAAATATCCTGTCACATTTATAGTTTATTTAATACTTATTCAAAGTTTATTAAAATGTTAAAATAAATTTTTTTCTAAAAAATAATAAAAATATGAATTGAAATTCAAAATAATGAATATTAAAATAATAAAATCATGTAAATCTTCCTAACCAGAAGGGAATCTAGCAATTAGATTTTTTATTTTGGATAACAAGAATACTTTTATAGGGCATTTATTTCATAAATAGACAAAGTTAAGCTATACCAAGAGATTATTTACTTAAAATGATGACCAATAAGGTATTTAGAATGTAAATCAAATTTGAAGTTGGGGTAAGTTTATTAATCACCAAAACTCCAGATTAGCTTCTTGAAGATGTTAAAACATATTAAAATTGTCAACCCTTGGGAAATACGATTTTTTAAATCTTCAAAATAAAATTAGAATAATTAATTCATTATAAGAACTAAATCTTATTTATGTACTTTTGAAAAATTTAATCCTGTATGGTAATTATTAGAAGACTTAATAAAATTATATTGATTCTAGAGAGGCCAAAACATTATAAAATTGTGAATAATAATTTATTGAATTGTTTATTAATAAATTAATTATTCTTTATTTAAAATATTTTAAAATATTATTATTTCTATTTTTAATTTAGTTCTATATTTCAATATTAAATTTTGCTTCTTTATTCTAAATTTTGTATTAACATAGTGTTGATCCTTTAACGGTTTATCATTTAACTAATAATTATTTGAATAAAATTAAGATATATTTCTATCTTTTCTATAAAAAACAATTTATTTAAATTCTTTAATATTTATTTGAAAATACTTTTTATTTATAATAAGAAGAAAATGAATACAGTAATAATTATTTATTCACAATAGGAAATTATGAGCAATATTAAAGAGGACAACATACAAACACATTTTAGAAAAGTATTTTTCTATTGGTAAAGTCTAGTTAATAAGACATCTAAAAGGAATTATCAACAATAGAAAAATAGTATATACACCTTAAATAATTTAGAAAAATTTTCACTGTCCTAAATTACAAATTATTTCGGATTATTTTCATTT